>JAVSCE010004407.1:0-397548 GCA_032199065.1 Smutsia gigantea
TCATGTCCTCTGCCCATTTCTTAATTGGATTATTTGCTTTCTGTTTGTTAAGGTGCATGAGTTCTTTATATATTTTGAATGTCAACCCTTTATCAGATCGTTTTTTATGAATATATTCTCCCATACTGTAGGATGTCTTTTTGTTCTACTGATGGTGTCCTTTGCTGTACAGAAGCTTTTCAGCTTGATATAGTCCCACTTGTTCATTTTTGCTTTTGTTTCCCTTGCCCGGGAGATATATTCATGAAGAAGGTGCTCATGTTTATGTCCAAGAGATTTTTGCCTATGTTTTTTTCTAAGAGTTTTATGGTTTCATGACTTACATTCAGGTCTTTGATCCACCTTGAGTTTACCTTTGTGTATGGGGCTAGACAGTAGTCCAGTTTCATTCTCTTACATGTAGCTGTCCAGTTTTCCAGCACCAGCTGCTGAACAGAAGGCTGTCATCTCCCATTGTATGGCATCAGGCACTTTTTATCAAATATTGGTGACTGTGCATATGTTTGGGTTAATGTTTGGATTTTTCTATTCTGTTCCACTATTGGTCTGTGGGTCTGTTTTGTGCCAATACCAAATTGTCTTGATTACTGCATGGCTTTGTAGTAAGAGCCTGAAGTCAGGAGTGTATTCCCCCTGTTTGATTCCTCCTTCTCAGGGATTGCTTTAGCTATTAGGGATCTTTGTGGTTCACATATGAATTTTAGAATTATTTGTTCTGATTCATTGAGCTGTTGGTAGTTTGATAGGGATTGCATTGAATCTGTAGATTGCTTTAGGTAGTATAGCCATTTTGACAATATTTATTCTTCCTAGCCAAGAGCATGGGATGCTTTCCATTTGTTAGTGTCCTCTTAATTTCTCTTAGGAGTGTCTTGTAGTTTTCAGAGTACAGGTCTTTCACTTCAACAGTTAGGTTTATTCTAGGTACTTTATTCTTTTTTGATACAATTGTGGGAATAGATTGACACGATTTCTCTTTCTGTTAGTTCATCATTAGTGTAGGAAAGCAACAGATTTCTGTGTGTTAATTTTGTATCCTGCAACTTTGCTGTATTCAGATATTAGTTCTAGTAGTTTTGGAATGGAATCTTTTAGGGTTTGCATGTACAGTATCATGTCATCTGCAAATAGTGACAATTTGACTTCTTCTTTACCAATCCTGGATGCCTTGTATGTCTTTGTTTTTGTCTGATTGCGTAGCTAGGATGACACTCCTGGCTGTACTATGTTGAATAACAGTGGAGAAGAGTGGGCATCTTTGTCTTGTTCAGATCTTAGATGAAAAGCTTTCAGTGTCTCGCCATTAAGTATGATGTTAGCTGTGGGATTGTCATATATAGCCTTTTATGATGTTGAGGTACTTGCCGTCTATACCCATTTTGTTGAGAGTTTTAATCAGGAATGGATGCTGAATTTTTTCAAATGCTTTTTCAGCATCTATGGAGATGATCATGTGGTTTTTGTTCTTCTTTTGATGTGGTGGATGATATTGATGGATTTTCGAATATTGTACCATCCTTGCATCCCTGGGATGAATCCCACTTGATCATGGTGTATGATCCTCTTGATGTATTTTTGAATTAGATTTGCTAATATTTTGTTGAGTATTTTTGCATCTACGTTCATCAGGATATTGGTCTGTAATTTTCTTCTTTACAGTGAGGTCTTTGCCCGGTTTGGTATTAGAGCTGATGCTGGCTTCATAGAATGAGTTTGGAAGTATTCCCTCCTCTTCTATTTTTGGAGAACTTTAAAGAATCGGGTGTTATTTCTTCTCTATATGTCTGGTGAATTAGGTGAATCATCAGGCCCAGGGGTTTTGTTCTTGGGTAGTTTTTGATTACCAATTGATTTGCGTCACTGTTGATTGGTCTGTTTAGTTTTTCTGTTTCTTGCTTGGTCAGTCTTGGAAGGTTGTATTTTTCTAAGTTGTCCATTTCTTCTATGTTTTTTCCAGCTTGTTAGCATATAGATTCTCATAATATTCTCTTATGATTCTTTGTATTTCTGTGGGGTCTGTCGTGATTTTACCTTTCTCATTTCTGATTGTGTTTATGTGTGTAGATTCTCTTTCCTCTTAATGAGTCTGGCTAGGGGTTTATCTATTTTGTTTATTTTTTCAAAGAACCAGCTCTTGGTTTTATTGATTTTTTCTATTGTTTTATTCTTCTCAATTTTATTTATTTCTTCTCTAATCTTATTATGTCCCTCCTTCTGGTGACTTTGGGCCTCATTTGTTCTTCTTTTTCCAATTTGAGTAATTGTGTCTTTAGACTATTCATTTGGGAATGTTCTTCCTTCTTTAAATAGGCCTGGATTGCAATATACTTTCCTCTTAGAACTGCCTTTGCTGCGTCCCACAGAAGTTGTGGCTTTGTGTTGTTGTTGTCATTAGTCTCCATGTATTCTTTGATTTCTGTTTTGATTTGGTCGTTAACCCATTGATTAATTAGAGTGTTGTTAAGTCTCCATGTATTTGTGAGCCTTTTTGATTTCTTTCTAAAATTTATTTCTAGTTTTATACCTTGGTGATCTGAGAAGTTGGTTGGTAGGATTTCAATATTTTTGTGAAATTGAGGTTCTTTGTGGCCTAGTATGGTCTATTCTGGAAAATGTTCCATGTGCACTTGAAAATGTGTATCCTGTTGCTTTTGGGTGTAGAGTTGTAGATGTCTGTTAGGTCCATCTGTTCTATTGTTCAATTTTCTCTGTGTCTTTACTTGTTTTCTGTCTGGTTTGATCTGTCCTCTGGAGTAGAGTGGTGTGTGAAGTCTCTGAATTGAATGCATTGCTGTCTATTTCCTCCTTTAATTCTGTTAGTATTTGTCTCACATATGCTGGCGCTCCTGTGTTGGGTGCATATATATTTATAATGGTTATATCTTCTTGTCGGACTGACCCCTTTATCATTATGTAATGTCCTTCTTTATCTTTTGCTACTTTCTTCTTTTTGAGTCTATTTTGTCTGATACAAGTACTGCAACACCTGCTTTTTTCTCTTTGTTGTTTGCATGAAATATCTTTTTCCATCCCTTCACTTTTAGTCTGTGTATATCTTTGGATTTGAGGTGAGTTTCTTGTAGGCAGCATATAGATGGGTCTTGCTTTTTTATCCATTCTGTTACTCTGTGTCTTTTGATTGGTGCATTCAGTCCATTTACATTTAGGGTGATTATTGATAGGTATGTACTTATTGCCATTGCTGGCTTTAGATTCGTGGTTACCAAGGGTTCAAGGGTTGCTTCTTTACTATCTAACACTCTAACTTACCTTTCTTGTTAAGTTATTGTAAACACAGTCTGATGTTTCTTTCTTTCTCTCCCTTCTTATTCCTCCTCCTCCATTCTTTCTATAATGAGTGTTTTATTCTTTGCCTTTAGTTGGTATTTGGATGGTCTGCTTTCTTTGCTATGATTTTCCTCTGGTGACATCTTTTTAGCCTTAGGTGTGCTTCCCTCTAGAGCAGTCCATTTAAGATATCCTGTAGTGGTGGTTTATGAGAGGCAAACTCTCTTAACTTTCGTTTATCTAGGAAATTGTTTAATCCCTCCATCATATTTAAATGATAATGTGCTGGATACAATATTCTTGGTTCGAGGCCCTTCTGTTTCATACGTTAAATATATCATGCCATTCTCTTCTGGCCTGTAAGGTTTCTGTTGAGAAGTCTGATGATAGTCTGATGGGTTTTCCTTTGTAGGTGATCTTTTTTCTCTCTCTAGCTGCCTTTAATACCCTGTCTTTATCTTTGATCTTTGCCATCTTAATTATTATGTGTCTTGGTGTTGTCTTCCTTGGGTCCCTTGTATTGGGAGATCTATGAGCTTCGGTGGACTGCGAGACTACTTCCTTCCCCAGCGAGGGAAAGTTTTCAGCAATTATTTCTTCAAAGACACTTTCTATCCCTTTTTCTCTCTCTTCTTCCTCTGGTACTCCTATAATGCGAATATTGTTCCGTTTGGATTGGTCACACAGTTCTCTTAATATTCTTTCATTCCTAGAAATCCTTTTATCTCTCTCTGCCTCAGCTGCTCTGTACTCCTGTTCTCTGTTTTCTATTCCATTAACAGTCTCTCGCATCTCATCCATTCAGCTGTTAAGCCCGTCGATCGCTTGTCTGATTTCTGTATTGTCTTTCCTCAGTTCCCTCACTTCCTCCCTCAGCTCTTGCACATTTCTCTGTAGGTCCATCAGCATGGTTATGACTTTTATTCTAAATTCTTTTTCAGGGAGGCTGTGCATTTCCATCCCTTCAGACTCCCTCTCTGGGGTTGTCTGGTTGATTTTGGTCTGAACCATATTCCTCTGTCTTTTCATGGCTGTATAATTTGGTCACTGATAGTTGCCACGTATGTCAGCTGGGCTCTTTAAGACTTTAAAAAGAGAAGAAAAAAAAAGAAAAAAAAGAAAAAAAAGAAAAAAAAGAAAGAAAGAAAAAAGAAAAAAGAAAGAAAATAAAAAACAAAAACAAAACAAAAAACAAAACAAAACAAAACAAAAAAATGCCCACCAGACGTAGATTCTGTGGGAATGCTCTAGGTGGCGCTATTGCCCCACTATTCCACAGCTGTGACTGTGCCGCTCCGCAGGGCCCTTTATCGCTCTGGCAGGGGTGGGAACGAATAGGAGGCTGTTGATCTCAGTGAGAAGTGTTAAGTATGTCTACGCTTCCTCAGTCGCCAGCTAAGGCGTCTGAAACTCCCCAGGACTCCCAGCCTGCTGGGCTGAGTCCGCTGAGGCGATCCGGCTCCTCCGCTGGGCTCCTGTCTCTTTAAGACCGCTGAAGAAAGCGCACGCTTTTTTTTTTCCTTCCCGGCAGCCGGCTGCAAGCACCCTGGCGCGTTCCCTGCTCAGATCCTGCCCCTCTGTCTCTCCAATCTCTGTTGCACTGTGCAATGTGAGTCAGCTCTCCCTGCGCAGATCACCGGGGCTGGCTACTTCGCGGGGTGTACTTCCACTCCCTCCCGGCTCTGAATCCTCTCCTCCCGCCGGTGCGCTGGGGTGGGGGAGGGCTCGGGTCCCGCCGGGTCGTGGCTCCGTATCTTACCCGCCACTTGGGGTGCCGAGTCCTCTCAGGTGTAGCTGCACGCTGTGCGCTTTCCTGTGTATTCTCGTCTCTCTTTTAGGAATAGATGTATTTTCTGTGTTTTCGTAGATAAATATAGTGTTGGGAGGAGATTTCTGCCGCCCTGCTCACACCGCCATCTTCCCGCAAGTTCTCTGTTCAGGGAATTTTCAAGGCTGGTCTCCATTTTATATTTTACTTTGACATTATGAATTATGAAAACCCAGTGAATATTTTAAACATAGGTGTGCATGTATAACAATGTGAATTAAGAAAGCAGGCTGCCTCAGTTTCCATCCTAATCTGTCAGTTAACAGCTATGATCCTAGACAGTTACTCATTTTTCTTATCTGTATAATAGGAAAGTAAATGTACCCATCTTACCACTTTTTTTTGTGAAAAATAAATGACTGAATATATGTAAATTATTATTCATATTCAACAGAGAGAACTCTTGTTCCTTGTAGAAAATAGATCACAGAAAGCAAGATAGGAAACAAGGTATTTAGAAGTCTGTAGCATATAGATATTCATGCTAGAGACAAAAGAGCTCTTGACCAATGGTCAGTGTTTGAAATGTGAGAATTCACTGAATTTATTTAACTTTTATGATGATAGGAAACCTAAAGGCTGAGATGTGTTAAATGGGAATTATTAGAAAGAGGAAACTGATGAAAAAATGAACAATTGGTTCAATAGTTGTAACAATGCTGAGTTAGAAAAGATTACTGGAGGACAGGAGTTAGGGTGGGCTGGGAAAGAACCAAGAGCTGTGTTTGGATATATTAGGGTCATGATCTCTATTAGACATTTATATGAAGATAGTGGGTAGAAAGTTAGATATACAAACATAGTGGAGTTATTGATGACTAGGTATAAATTTCACAACGTTTATAGATGGTACTTAAAGGCTTGGGAACGAACAAGTGTGTTCAGGTAGAGAAGAGAGTGATGCCAAGGACTGAAGATTGGGATACTACAACGTTTAGGAGGAGGAGAAAAAATAGAAAGAGTTGCCAGAGAATTAGGGAGAACACGGGAGACTGGTATGGTGAGAAACAACTGAAGAAAAGATTGGAAGCAGTGGGATGAAGAATGACAACTAAATGCTCAATTTGGCATGATGTAGGTCAATGACCATTTGACAAGAGCATTATCAGTGACCAGACCAGTTTGGGAGGGATTAAGATGAAAGCCCCAGGATTAGTCAAAGGTCAGAAGATCAAAATATGAAATGCATTAATGACTCAAAACAAAGATCGTAGAGGGGCTAGAAGAAAATAAATCTGAATTGGTAATTCATTGGTGACTTCCAAAGCTTTGAAATCTTAATGGGAAATAGAATGAAACTACTAAGATATTTGAATACATATGTAATAAAAGCTCTGTAAAACATAAGGAATGAAATTAGAAAATAAATGGAAACATTGTTTGAATCAACATGACAAAACATCTGCGATTATTATAGTTAAAAACAAAAAATGCATAAATATTAACATGTAGAAAGAGACTATCAGAGGAAGTGGAAGTGAGCTTGATGAGTCACTTTTAAGTTAAAATATTAGTAATTTTTAAAAAGATGACACCAAATGACAATACATTTAACACAAGTATGTTACACATTATTAGATCATTTTTACTTGGAAAAAAAATCTGAATATATGAAAAAAAAATTAAGAACATAAAAATGATCCATTAATTTTACCTCTTCTACTTAAATATATTCCAAAGAAATATATTAAAAAATCCCTATATAGTGAGGACAATACTCATTGATTAAACATTTAATATGGTATATCCATTATAATGATCTATAAATATTTGAAACTCAGTTGATAAAAGTATGTAGAACAGTATTTGGAGTACTTAGAACTACACTACTACCATTATTATTATTAATAGTTATACACATGATAAAAGATGGAATAGAAGCTGTTAAAATAAATTATTGTGCTTGTTTGTGCTGCTTGTGCTTGTTACATTTTCTTTAATATTGTTTGTGTGTAAATGTGTGGATGTGTATTTGTGTGTATTCCAATTGGAGAATGGCTCTCTAATTCAGAGGTCTTTATTTCAATAAAAACATACAATTCTCCTTGATATTGGACTTCAGGCCTCCAAAACTGTGACACACCTTTGTTTTTGTTTTTGTTTTTTCTTCATGTTTGACACACACACACACACACACACACACACATTTATTGAAGTATAGTTGATAAAATCTATTGATTTCAAGTATACAAATTAATGGTTCAAGTTACCCTGACTAGTGCAGTCAACATTAGATGTAACAGAATTATCGGCTATATTCTCCATGCTGGACTACCATCCCCATGACCAACTTATATAATGATTGAGAATTTCTGTGCCCTTTTATCCCACTCACCCTCTCCACCCACCCAACCCAAACCCTCCCCCATAGTAACCACCAGTCACTTCTCAGTGTCTGTGGGTCTACTGCTATTTTGTTTTGTTTTTATATTCCACAAATAAGTGAAATCACATGAAACCATAAAACTTCTGGAAGAAAACAGGCAAAAATCTCTTGAACATAAGCATGAGCAATTTTTTCCTGGACACATCTCCCCAGACAAGGGAAATAAAATAAAAATGAACAAGTGGGACTACATCAAACTAAAAAGCTTTTGTACAGCAAAGGACACCATCAGCAAAACAAAAAGGCATCCCATAGTACAGGAGAATATATTCATAAATGATTCATCACATAAGAGGTAACATCCAAAATATATAAAGAACTCATGATTGTCCTATAGTTTTCAGAGTACAGTTCTTTCACCCCCTTGGTTAGGTTTATTCCTAGGTATTTTATTCTTTTTGATACACTTGTAAATGAAATTGTTTTCCTGATTTCTCTTTCTGGTAGTTCATTGTTAGTATATAGGAATGCAACAGATGTCCGTGTATTAATTTTGTATCCTGCAACTTTGCTGAATTCAGTTATTAGTTCTAATAGCTTTTTGGTGTAATCTTTAGGGTTTTCTATGTATAATATCATGTCATCTGCAAGTACTGACAGTTTTACTTCTTCCTTAACAATATGGATGCCTTTTTGCTCTTTGTGTTTTCTGATTGTCATGGCTAGGACCTCCAGGGCTTTGTTGAATAAAAGTGGTAACAGTGGGCATCCTTGTCTTGTTCTTGATCTTAGAGGAAAAGCTTTCAGCTTTTCGCTGTTAAGTATGATGTTGACTGTGGGTTTGTCATATATGGCGTGCCCACTCCCCTCCCCATTGGCAACCATTAGTCACTTCTCAGTGTCTGAGTCTAATGCTGTTTTGTTCCTTCTGTTTTACTGTGTTTTTATATTCTACAAATAAGTGAAATCATATGGTATTTGTCTTTCTCTGCCTGGCCTATTTCACTGAGCATGATACCCTCTAGATCCATGCATGTTGTTGCAAGTTAAAGTTTTTCTTTTCTTTTTATACCCTGTTTTGAGTTTAAATGATAATCTTGATAGATAGAGTATTCTTGGTTTCATTACATTAAATATATCATGCCATTCTCTTCTGGCCTTTAAGGTTTCTGCTGAGAAGTCTGTTGATAGCCTGATGGAGGTTCCTTTATAAGTGATCGTTTTTCTCTCTCTGGATGCTTTCAGTAATCTTTCTTTGTCCTTGATTTTGCCATTTTAGTTATTATATGTCTTGGTGTTGTCTTCCTAGGGTTCCTTGTGTTGGAAGATCTGTGCCCTTCCATGACCCTGAGTATCTATTTCCTTTGCCAGACTGAGGAAGTTTTCAACAATTATTTCCTCAAAGAGACTTTCTATCCTGTCTCCCTCTTCTCCTTCTGGTACTCCTATTATGTGAATATTGTTCCATTTGTTTTGGTCACCCAGCTCTATTATTCTTTCATTCCTATATATCCTTTTTCTCTGTTTTTTTAGCTTCATTGTTTTCTTTCTCCCTAATTTCCAAACCATTAAAAACTTCCTCAACCTGTGAAAGTCTTCTGCTAAATCTCTGCATTGAATGTTTCATTTTAGATACTGTGTTCTTCAGTTCTGAGTGCCCCTTTGCAGGCTTTCTATCTTTTTGTTGAGGACTTTCTTGAGATCTTGAATATTTTTTCTGTAGATCCATGATCATGTTTATGACTTTTACTTTGAAGTCTTTATCAAGAAGATCGGTAATTTCAGTTTCACTCAGCCCTCTTTCTGGTGTTTTTGTCTTTTATTTTGTATGGAACAAATTCCTCTGTCTCTTCATTTTTTCAGTGTTTCCTATGGAGTAATAGTTTTATGGAGTTTTATGGTACCTACCCTCTAGTGCCCAGAAGCTCAAGACACTTCACTTTCCAGTGCAGGATCCCCAGCTGTTGGAGTGCTGTGTGAGGGGCACCTTTCTGTCTGGCTTGTAGTGATCTGATTTCAGGCAGGCTCTGGGGCCATCAGCTGGTTGCACTCACAGGGAAAAAACTCAGGGCTGTACCACTGGAGTTCCTGTGGGTAGAGCCACCTTCCCCTTGGCTGGAAGCAATGGTAGGGGCCACAGGTAAGTGGGACCAGTGCCTGCCTTAAGGAAGGAGCTCCCAGGGATGGATCCTGCAGCACTTCCCCAGCTTGGCCAAAACAGGGCCAAGAAAGCTGGGAGAGCCAAGTGGGCCATCCACAGGCCATGCACATAGGAAGGAGACTTAGGGCTACGCCACTTGCATTGCTGTGGGTGGAGCTGCCCTCCACTGGGCCTGCAGCAGTGACAGGCCACAGGCAAGTGGGACCAATGCCTGTTGGGAGGAAGAGGTCCTGGTGATGACTCCTGCAGGCAGTTTCTAGGCTGCCCCAAAATAGGGCTGAGAAAGCTGGGATGGTTTCCCTCTGTCTACCCAGCAGCAAAGTCTGACTCCACTGCCGGGCCAAGTGGGCCATCCGCAGGCTCACACTGCAGGGAGGAGCCTCAGGCTGCATGGCCAGCATGGGGGAAGGAGTGTCTGGAGCTCCCAAGAGTTCACAACCTGTTGGGCTGAGGGCAGGCTGGGGAGGTATTGTCCACCTGCCCTTTCTTCTAAGCAGAGAGCTCTGTGTAACCCTTGCCCCTCTGGTGTTCCCCTGCCCCCTCCACTGCTGGGAAATCTTTCAAACTGCCCACTTTGTTTTTGTCTCTGGGGGCTGGTAGAGTATGCATGTTCTCCACAAGTGTCTGGAATCTCAGCCTCCCCTGGTGTTCCACCTGTCTTTGTTGTCTAGCCCCACTAATCACCAGAGCACTATGCAGTGTGGGTCCATGTTCCCAGAGCACATCTCCAGGGCTAGGTGTTCATCAGTCCTGGGCTCTTACTCACTCCTGCTCCATTCCTTTTCCTCCTGCATGTGGGCTGCAGTTGATGAGGGACTTGGATCCCACTGGATCTCAGATTTGCTACTTTACCATTTTCTGTAAAGTCTTCTCTTCTTCCCCAGATGAAGTTAGTCAATTTTGCAGTCTTCAGGTCATTTTCAGGTTTAGTTGTATTTGCTGTATTTTCATGTTCTATGTGATTTTGGGAGGAGGTTTCTGCCTTGCCTTCTTACTCCATCATCTTTTTCCCAGAATCTGCGTATGTTTTCTTTTAGGAGTTTTATTGTTTCAGGTCTTACATTTAGGTTCTTAATCCATTTGTGTATGGTATAAGAAAGTGGTCCAGGTTCATTCTTTTGCATTTAACTTTGCAGTTTTCCCAATACCATTTATTTAAAAGATTGTCTTTTCCCTATTGTATATTCTTGCCTCCTTTGTTGTGGATTAATTGACCATACAAGCATTGGTTTACTTCTGTACTCATTTTTCCTGTTCCATTGTTTTATGTATCTGTTCTTGTACAGGTACCATACTGTTTTGATTATTATAGTTTGAAATCAGGGAGAATTATACCTCCAGCTGCATTTTCTTTCAAGATTGCTTTGACCAATCATGGACTTTTGTGGTTCCATACACATTTTAGGATTATTCTAGTTCTTTGAAAAGTGACATTGATATTTTAATGAGGATTGCTTTAAGTCTGTAGATTGCTTTTGGTAATATGGACATTTTTAACAATATTCTTCCAGTTCATTTTCACACTATATCTTTGCATTTATTTGTGTCATCTTTAATTTCTTTCATCAGTGTCTTAAATGTCATAGTTTTCAGAGTACAGGTCTTTTACCTGTTTGGTTAAATTTGTTCTTAGCTATTTTTTTTTGATAAAATTGGGATTGTTTCCTTAATTTCTCTTTTTTCTACTTCATTATTAGTGTAGAGAGCACACTGATTTATGTATATTTGTTTTGTGTCCTGCAACTTTCTGAATTAATTTATTCTAATAGTTTTTGAGTGGAGTCTTTAGGGTTTTCAATATATAGTACCTTGTCATATGCAAATAGTGACAATTTTATTTCTTCCTGACCAATTTGGATGCTTTTTATTTCTTGTCTGATTGCTGTAGCTAGAACTTCCAGTACTATGTTGAGTAAAAGTGGTGATAATCAATATCCTTGTCTTGTTCCTCATCTTAGAGGAAAATCTTTCAGCTTTTCACCACTGACTATGATGTTAACTGTGGACTTGTTACATATGAACTTTCTTATGTTGAGATATGTCCTCTCTGTATCCATTTTGTTGAGTTTTTATCATGAATGAATACTGAATTTTGTCAAAAGCTTTTTCAGCATCTATTGAGATGTCCATATGGTTTTTATCCTTCCTTTCATTAATGTGGTGTATTGTTGATTGATTTTCAGATGTTGAACCATTCTTGAATTCCTGGAATGAATCCCACTTGATCATGGTGAATGATCATTTTAATGTAATTTTTAATATTACTTGCTAACATTTTGTTGAAGATATTTGCATCTATTTTTATCAAGGATATTGGTCTTTAATTTTCTGTTTTGTAGTGTCTTTGTCTGGTTTGGGTATCAGGGTGATGGTGGCCTCATAGAATGAATTTGGAAGCATTTCTTCCTCTTCAATTTTTTGTAATAGTTTGAGAATGATAGGTACTAACTCTTCTTTAAATGTTTGCTGAAATTCATCTGTGAAACTATCTGGTACTGGAATTTTGTTTGTTGGGGATTTTTTAGATTACTGATTAAATTTCATTAGTAATTATCAGTTTAGATTTTTCCATTTCTTCCTGATTCAGTTTTGGAAGATTATGTATTTCTAGGAATTTATCCATTTCTTCTAAATTGTCAATTTGTTGGTAAATAATTTTTCATAAATTATCTTATATCCATTTATATTTTTGTGGCATTATTTGTAACCTCTCTTTAATTTCTGACTTTGGGTCTTCTTATTTTTTGTTGATGAGTCTGGCTAAAGGCTGATAAATTTTGTTTATCTTTTCAAGAACCAGTTCTTAGTTTCATTTTCTTTTGCTTTTTTTGGTCTCTTGTTTCATTTATTTCTGCTCTGATTTTTATGATTTCCTCCCTTCTACCAACTTTTGGCTTTGTTTTTTTTTCTAGCTCATGTTAAGATTAGATTGTTTGATTTTCCTTGTTTCTTGAGTTAGGCCTGGATACTATAACCTCCCTTTTAGAACTGTTTTTGATGCATCCCAAAGATTTTGAACTGTTGTGTTTCTGTTTTCATTTGTCTCTGTGTATTTTTTAAATTTCCTCTTCGATTTCTTCATTGACCCATCTGTTGTTTAGTAGCTTCCTGTTTAGCCTCCACATGACTGTATTTTTTCCATTTTTTTCTTGTATTTGATTTCTGCTTTCATACCACTGTGGTTGGAAAAGATGCTTGATACTATTTCAGTTTTCTCAAATTTATTGAAACTTGTTTTGCCACCTAACATATGATCTATCCTGGAAAAAGTCCCATGTACACATGAAAAGAATGTGTTTTCTGATTTTTGGATAAAATGCTCTTATATCTGTTTATCTATACTAATGTGTTGTGCAAAGTCACTGTTTCCTTACTGATTTTTTTTCTGGATTATTTATCCATTGATGTAAGTGAGATGTTAAAATCCCTTATTATTGTATTATTGTCAAATTTTTCTCTTTTATCTGTGAATGTTTGCTTCTATATATTTAGGTGCTCCTGTGATGGATGCATACATATTTACAATTGTTATATCTTCTGGATGAATTGATGCCTTTATCATTGTGTAATAACCTTCTTGGGCTCTTGTTACGTTCTTTGTTCTGAAGTCTATTTATCTGGTATAAGTATTTCTACCCCAGCCTTTTATTTTTTTTGGGGGGGTGCTTCCATTTGTATGGAATATCTTTTTCTATCCCTTCACTTTCAGTCTATATATGTCTTCAGTCTAAAGTTAGTCTCTTTCAGGCAGCATATACATGGGTTTTTTATCCATTCATCTCCCCTATGTCTTTTGTTTGGAGCATTTAGTTCATTTACATTTAATTATTAATAGGTATATACTTACTGCCATTTTAAAAATTGTTTTCTGGTTATTTTGTATAGTTCTTTGTTCTCTTGCTCCTGTGATTTGATAACTTTCTTTATTGTTACACTTGGATTCCTTTCTCTTCATTTTTTGTGTATTATAGGTCTTTGGTTTGTGGTTACCATGAGATTAAGTATAGTGTCACAGATTAAGCACTCTATGTTAGTTTGACGGTTGCTTAAGTGTTTACATTCTAAAGCACTACTTTTTTTATATTATTCCCACCTCCACATTTTATGTATATGTCATAATTTATATCTGATAGCCCTATGAGAGTGCCCTTGTATGTAACTGTTTGTTTTTCTCTTGCTGCTTTTAAGATTCCCTTTTTGACTTTTGCCATTTTAATTATCTTGGCGTGGGCCACCTTGAATTCATCTTGTTTGGGACTCTCTTTGCTTCCTGGGCTTGGATGTGTTTCTTTCCCCAAGTTAGGTAAGTTTTTAGCTATTATTTCTTCAAATAAGTTTTCTGTCCTTTTCTCTCTCTCCTTCTTTTGGGAACCCTATTATGTGAATGGTGTGTCACTTCAAATTGCAAAGATTTCTTAACCTCTCCTTATTTTTTAAAGTTTTTTTCTTTTTGTTGTTCAGATTGGTTGCTTTCAACTACCCTGTCTTCCAGATTGTTGATCTATTCTTCTGCATCCTCTAGTCTTCTGATGATTCCCTCTAGTGTATTTTTCATTTCAGTAGTATTCTCCAGCTCAGTATTTTTTAAATATTTTCTGTCTCTTTGTTGAGGTTCTCACTGGGTTCATCCACTCTTCTCTGCAGTCCAGTGAGTGCCTTTATGACCACTATTTTGAACTCTTTATTAGGTAGATTGCTTATCTATGCTTTGTTTAGCTCTTCCAGTGTTTTGTCATGTTCTTTCATTTGGAAAATATTCTTTTTCTTCATTTGTCTGGCTCTCTGTGTTTGTAGGTATAGTTTAAAAGTGCAGCTGAAGCCCCTGCATGTGCGCTGATGGACAGGGGTAGCCCTCAGTTTAGCTCTCAGCAATGGTTAGTAGACAACTGTGGGCATGTTGGTGGGCAGTTCTTACTGCTGGTATGGCTGCCTGAAATGCCTGGTTGCATCTACTATGGGCCTGCTGGTGTATTGGGCTGGCTCATACTCTCTCCAGTTCAAAAGATGCTCTAGAGGATCTTAGTTCCCTGATGGTGCTGGTCACTGGGTGTAGCAGGGCAGTAGGTGCTCTCAGGGGATGATAGTCCCAACTGAGACTGCCCTCAGGTGTGGTCGTTAGGAGCTGCTTTAGAGGGGCACCTATCAGAATGGTGAGTTGGAAGGATGAGTCTGTAGGGGAACACTAGGTCGGGGAAAGTTATGCTGGCACGGTAGATGGAGAGATTCAGAATTTACTTTCAGGAGCATCTGGTCAGCTAGGCTGAAGGAGAAGAAAAATGGTACCCACCAAGCTTTCCTTGCCTAGAGAAAACTTCTGCAGATCCCTGCCACTTCAGCACATGTCCCAAAGTTTATCAATAAATCTCCGTATATAACCCAGGTACTATTCAAAATGTTGCTTCTGTCCTGGGTCTTATACTCATGAACATAGCCCACCAGCCCTCCAAGAGTGGACAGTCCGCCTCCTATAGCCCTCTGGCTCTCCCAGAGTTAAGTCCTGATGATTTTCAAAGCAAGGTGGAATGGGGACTCGTATTCTCACCACAGGTCCCCAGAGCCAGATGTGCTGTGTGTAAGCCTTTATCAACTTTCCCCTCTGTGACTCGCTCCCTCCCTGTGGGTGAATCTTGATTTGAGGCTCTGTCCCTTTTGCCCTTCTCAGTATGGCCTTCTCTGTGTCATTAGCTGTGGAAGTTCTGTTCTGCTAGGCTTCAAGTCATTTTCAAAGTGGGATGTAGGACATGTATTTGCTGCTTCTGTGTGTATATGGAGGAGTTGATCACAGGGACCTCCAATTCTGCCATCTTCCCAAATTCCCCACTCAAACCTCCTTAAATCTCACTAGAATAATTAGCTTCCTAAATGGCCTCCCAACTTCCCCACGCCAACCCTACCTATGTTATCATCAAAACAGTTTACAATTCTTTAATAACTAACCTTTGACTATAGAACATGTTACTCAAATTAGCGTTGTATTTGTTTCAATTAACTCAATTTGTCCTAACTAGTGAGAAAACGTATTATCTTAATTAATAGGAAGTCTGAGGTCCAGCTTGTCAAGTATATTAACTTTATTAAGGGGTTACTTATGGAGGTGTGGATGACATTCAAGCAGTTGTTCTACTGAAGTAACTGCTTCCTGCCCATTAAACTACTTTTTATCAGGGAATGGGGAAGGGGCTATGTGCAGAGGAATAGATAAGTGAAGAGCTGCTTCTTCTAATCTTGTGTTTTGATGGACTCAGTAAATAGTCTTGCAGTCCTTGGGTCTCTAGTCTGCAGGTCGAGGTAGGGGGAGTAGTCCCCACACCCTTCTCTTGGAATGCAGCTCAGCAGTTTGTCCTCTAAAATGGCTACTTTAATCAAATTGGCTTTACTTTATCAAGTTTCAGAGGGCATTACTACAACCTTCATCCTCAACTGGTCCCAGAAATTTATTTTCTCACAGTTCTGGAAGCTAGAAGTCCAAGATCAAGTAAGTGGTTGGCAGAGTTGGTTTCTTTAGAACCCTCCTTTGGCTGGCAGATGGCCACCTCCTCATTGTGTCCTTACATAAACAGCCACTTCTGGTGTGTGTGTATCTTTAGTGTCTTTCTGTATGTCCAAATTTCCTTTTATTATAAGACATCAGTTAGATTGGTTTAGGACCAACTTAGTGACCTCATTTTATCTTAAATAAAAATAATCACCCCTTTAAAGGTCCTATCTCTACATACAGTCACATTTTGAGGTACTGAAGGTTAGGACTTCAACATATGAATTTTGTGGGAAAGAGTTCATTCCATGACAGTATCTATGAATATACTCTGAGCATTTCACCTCCATAACTGATTCATATTTATTTATGCTGAATATATTCTCTACCTTATCTCTGATTGCCAAATTTATTTCAGTTAGTTCAAAATCTACCTCTGTTGTCATCACAAGTGAAGATTTTTCTCAACAATAACTTTTAATGTCTTTCCACAATTTGTTTTAGGATCTTTTTTTAAAACTTATTTTGGAATCATGAATCTACAGTTACATGTGCAATATTATGGTTATTAAACTACCCACTACATCACGTCCCCCCACCAACCCCATTACAGTCACTGTCCATCAGCATAGTGAGATGCTATAGAATCACTACTTGTCTTCTCTGAGTTGTACAGCCCTCCCTGTGCCCCCCCAACATTACGTCTGCTAATCGTAATGCCCCTTTTTTCCCCTTGTCCCTCCCTTCCCACTCGTCCTCCCCAGTCCTTTTCTCTTTGGTAACTATTATCCATTCTTTGGTTCTGTGAGTCTGCTGCTGTTTTTTTTTTCCTTTCAGTTTTTTCTTTCCTCTTATGCTCTGCATATGAGTGAAATCATTTGATACTTGTCTTTTTCCGCTTGGCTCATTTCACTGAGCATAATACCTTCTAGCTCCATCCATGTTGTTGCAAATGGTAGGATTTGTTTTAATCTTATGCCTGAATAATATTCCATTCTGGATATGTACCACTTTTTCTTTATTCATTCATCTACTGATGGACACTTAGGTTCCTTCCACTTCTTGGCTTTTGTAAATAGTGCTGCAATAAACATAGGGGTGCATATGTCTTTTTCAAACTGGGCTGCCGCATTCTTAGGGTAAATTCCTAGGAGTGGAACTCCTGGTCAAATGGTATTTCTATTTTGAGTTTTGTGAGGAACCTCCATACTGCTTTCCACAATAGTTGAACTAATTTGCATTCCCACCAGCAGTGTAGGAGGGTTCCCCTTTCTCCACATCCTCGCCAACATTTGTTGTTGTTTGTGTTTTGGATGGTGGCCATCCTTACTGGTGTGAAGTGATATCTCATTGTGGTTTTAATTTGCATTTCTCTGATGATTAACGATGTAGAGCATCTTTTCATGTGCCTGTTGGCCATCCGAATTTCTTCTTTGGAGAAGTGTCTATTCATGTCCTCTGCCCATTTCTTAATTGGATTATTTGCTTTCTGTTTGTTAAGGTGCATGAGTTCTTTATATATTTTGGATGTCAACCCTTTATCAGATACGTTTTTTATGAATATATTCTCCCATACTGTAGGATGTCTTTCTGTTTTACTGATGGTGTCCTTTCCTGTACAGAAGCTTTTCTGCTTTATATAGTCTCACTCGTTCATTTTTGCTTTTGTTTCCCTTGCCCGGAGATATACGTTCATGAAGAAGTTGCTAATGTTTATGTCCAAGAGATTTTTGCCTATATTTTTTTCTAAGAGCTTTATGGTTTCATGACTTACATTCAGATCCTTGATCCATTTTGAGTTTACTTTGGTGTACAGGGTTAGACAGTAGTCCAGTTTCACTCTCTTATATGTAGCTGTCCAGTTTTTCAAACACCAGCTGCTGAAGAGGCTGTCATCTCCCCATTGTATAGCTAAGGCTCCTTTATCATATATTAATTGACTGTATATGTTTGGGTAAATGTTTGGATTTTCTATTCTGTTCCACTGGTCTGTGGGTCTGTTTTTGTGCCAGTACCAAATTGTCTTGATTACTGTGGCTTTGTAGTAGAGCTTGAAGTCAGGGAGTATAATTCCCCCTGTTTTATTCCTCCTTCTCAGGATTGCTTTGGCTATTCGGGGTCTTTTGTGGTTTCATATGAATTTTATAACTATTTGTTCCAGTTCGTTGAAGAAAGCTGTTGGTATTTTAATAGGGATTGCATTGAATCTGTAGATTGCTTTAGGTAGTATAGCCATTTTGACAATAGTTATTCTTCCTAGCCAAGAGCATGGGATGAATTTCCATTTGTAGTGTCCTCTTTAATTTCTCTTAGGGGTGTCTTGTAGTTTTCAGGGTATAGGTCTTTTACTTCCTTCATTAGGTTTATTCCTAGGTATTTTATTCTTCTTTATGCAATTGTGAATGGAATTGTTTTTTTGATTTCTCTTTCTGTTAGTTCATCGTTAGTGTATAGGAAAGCAACAGATTTCTGTGTGTTAATTTTGTATTCTGTAACTTTGCTGAATTCAGATATTAGTTCTAGTAGTTTTGGAGTGGAGTCTTTAGGGTTTTTTATTTACAATGTCATGTCATCTGCCAATAGTGACAATTTGACTTCTTCTTTACCAATCTGGATACCTTTTATTTCTTTGTTTTCTCTGATTGCCATGGCTAGGACCTCCCATACTATGCTGAATAACAGTGGAGAGAGTGGGCATCCCTGTCTTGTTCCTGATCTTAGATGAAAAGCTTTCAGCTTCTCTCTGTTAAGTATGATGTTAGCTGTGGGTTTTTCATATATGGCCTTTATGATGTTGAGGTCCTTGCCCTCTATACCCATTTTGTTGAGAGTTTTAATCATGAATGGATGCTGAATTTTGTCAAATGCTTTTTCAGCATCTATGTAGATGATCATGTGGTTTTTGTTCTTTTTTTTGATGTGGTGGATGATGTTGATGGATTTTCGAATGCTGTAGCATCCTTGCATCCTTGGGATGAATCCCACTCGATCATGGTGTATGATCCTCTTGATGTATTTTTGAATTCGGTTTGCTAATATTTTGTTGAGGATTTTTGCATCTACGTTCATCAGGGATATTGGTCTGTAATTTTCTTTTTTGATGAGGTCTTTGCCCGGTTTTGGTATTAGAGTGATGCTGGCTTCATAGAATGAGTTTGGAAGTATTCCCTCCTCTTCTATTTTTTGGAAAACTTTAAGGAGAATGGGTGTTATTTCTTCTCTATATGTCCGGTAGAATTCAGAGGTGAATCCATCTGGCCCGGGGGTTTTGTTCTTGGGTAGTTTTTTGATTACCAATTCAATTTCGTTGCTGGTGATTGGTCTGTTTAGTTTTTGGGTTTCTTGCTTGGTCCGTCTTGGAAGGTTGTATTTTTCTAAGAAGTTGTCCATTTCTTCTAGGTTTTCCAGCTTGTTAGCATATAGATTCTCATAGTATTCTCTTATAATTCTTTGTATTTCTGTGGGGTCCGTTGTGATTTTTACTTTCCCATTTCTGATTCTGTTTATGTGTGTAGATTTTCTTTTTCTCTTAATGAGTCTGGCTAGGGGTTTATCTATTTTGTTTATTTTTTCAGAGAACCAGCTCTTGGTTTCATTGATTTTTTTTCTATTGTTTTATTCTTCTCAATTTTATTTATTTCTTCTCTGATCTTTATTATGTCCCTCCTTCTGGTGACTTTGGGCCTCATTTGTTCTTCTTTTTCCAATTTCAGTAATTGTGTCTTTAGACTATTCATTTGAGAATGTTCTTCCTTCTTTAAATAGGCCTGGATTGCAATATACTTTCCTCTTAGAACTGCCTTTGCTGCGTCCCACCCAAAGTTGTGGCTTTGTATTGTTGTTGTCATTAGTCTCCATATATTCTTTGATTTCTGTTTTGATATGGTCGTTAACCCATTGATTAATTAGGAGAATGTTGTTAATTCTCCATGTATTATTGAGCCCTTTTGTTTTCTTTCTAAAATTAATTTCTAGTTTTATACCTTTGTGATCTGAGAAGTTGGTTGGTAGAATTTCAATATTATTGAATTTACTGAGTTTCTTTTTGTGACTTAGTATATGGTCTATTCTGGAAAATGTTCCATGTGCACTGTTCTGTTGCTTTTGGGTGTAGAGTTCTGTAGATGTCTGTTAGGTCCATCTGTTCTAGTGTGTTGTTTAGTGCCTCTGTGTCTTTACTTATTTTCTGTCTGGTTGATCTGTCCTTTGGAGTGTGTGGTGTGTTGAAGTCTCCTAAAATGAATGCATTGTTCTCTGTTTCCTCTAATTCTGTGAGTATTTGTTTCACATATGCTGGCTCTCCTGTGTTCGTTTCATATATATTTAAAATGGTTATATCCTCTTGTTGGACTGACCCCTTTATCATTATGTAATGTCCTTCTTTATCTCTTGCTACTTTCTTCATTTTCAAGTCTATTTTGTCTGATACAAGAACTGCAACACCTGCATTTTTCTCCTTGTTGTTTGCATGAAATATCTTTTTCCATCCCTTCACTTTTAGTCTGTGTATATCTTTGGGTTTGAGATAAGTCTCTTGTAAGCAGCATATAGATGGGTCTTGCTTTTTTATCCATTCTCTGTGTCTTTTGATTGGTGCATTCAGTCCATTTACATTTAGCGTGATTATCGATAGATATATACTTATTGCCATTGCTGGCTTTAGCTTTGTGGTTACCAAGGTTCAAGGGTTGCTTCTTTACTATCTAACAATGTAACTTAACTTTCTTGTTAAATTATTGTAAACACCGTCTGGTGATTCTTTATTTCTCTCCTTTCTTATTCTTCCTCCCCCATTCTTTATATTCTAGGTGTTTTATTCTTTGCCTTTAGTTAGTATTTGGATGGTCTGCTTTCTTTGCTATGATTTTATTTTCTCTGGTGACATCTTTTTAGCCTTAGAAGTGCTTCCCTCTAGAGCAGTCCCTTTAAGATATCCTGTAGAGGTGGTTTATGGGAGGCAAACTCTCTCAGCTTTTGCTTGTCTGGAAATTGCTTAATCCCTCCATCATATTTAAATGATAATCATGCTGGATACAATATTCTTGGTTCGAGGCCATTCTGTTTCATTATGTTAAATATATCATGCCATTCTCTTCTGGCCTGTAAGGTTTCTGTTGAGAAGTCTGATGATAGTCTGATGTGTTTTCCTTTGTAGGTAATCTTTTTTCTCTCTCTAGCTGCCTTTAATACTCTGTCCGTATCTTTGATCTTTGCCATTTTAATTATTATGTGTCTTGGGGTTGTCTTCCTTGGGTCCTTTGTGTTGCGAGATCTGTGGGCTTCCGTGGACTGCGAGACCATTTCCTTCCCCAGCGTGGGGAAGTTTTCAGCAATTATTTCCTCAAAGACACTTTCTATCCCTTTTTCTCTCTCTTCTTCCTCTGGTACTCCTATAATGCGAATATTGTTCCGTTTGGATTGGTCACACAGTTCTCTTAATATTCTTTCATTCCTAGAGATCCTTTTATTTCTCTCTGCCTCAGCTTCTCTGTATTCCTGTTCTCTGATTTCTATTGCAGTAACAGTCTCTTGCATCTCGTTCAGTCTGCTGCTAAGCCGTTCGATGGCTTGTCTCATTTCTGCATTGTCTTTCCTCACTTCCCTCACTTCCTCCCTCAGCTCTTCTATACTTCTCTGTAGATCGATCCATCAGTATTGTTATGATTTTTATTCTGAATTCTTTTTTGGGAAGATTGTGCATGTCCATCCCATCAGGCTTCCTCTCTGGGGTTGTCTGGCTGATCTTAATCTGTACCATATTCCTCTGTCTTTTCATGGCAATAGAAGTGTTCGCTGGTGGGTGCCACATATGGCAGCTGTGCTCTTTAAGAATTTTAAAAAGGGAAAAAAAGAAAAAAAAGGAGAAAAAAAAAAGGAAGAAAAGAGAAAAGAAAAAAGAAAGAAAGAAAAGAAAATAAAGAGAGGAAGAAAAAGAAGAACAAACAAACAAAACAAAACAAAATGAAAACGCCCGCTAGGAGTTGATTCTGTGAAGATGGTGTAGGTGGCCCTGCTGCTCCACTATTCCACAGCCGCAGCCACACCCGCCCCACTCCTCACGGCCCTTTGTAGCTCTGGCCGGGGTGGGAATGAATGGGAGGCTGCTGATCTCTGTGGGAGGTCTCAGTGAGGCTCCTTTTTCCCCGTCACCAGCCAAGGGGTCCAAAATTCCCCAGGACTACCAGCCTGCTGGGCTGAGTATGCTGGGATGATCCTGCTCCTCCTTTGAGCCCCTGTCTCTTTATGACCGCTAAAAAAGTGTATGCTTTGCTTTTGTCCCAGGGAGCCGGCTGGGAGGACCCAGGTGCATTCCCTGGTCAAATCCTGCTCCTCTGACTCTCCAGTCTCTGAAACACCACGCGATGTGTGTCATGCTCCCGGTGCAGATCACCAGTGCTTGTTATTTCGCGGGCCTGTTCTTCCACTCCCTCCCCGCTCTGAATCCTCTCCTCCCGTGGGTGCGCTGGGGTGGGGGAGTGCTTGAGTCCCACCAGGACGCGGCTCCGTATCTTACCTGCTTCGTGGGGTGCCGAGTCTTCTCAGGTGTAGCTGCAGGCTAGGTGCTGTCCTGTATCTTCTGGTCTCTCTTTTAGGAATAGTTGTATTTGTTGTATTTTCATAAATATATATAGTTTTGGGAGGAGATTTCCGCTGCCCTGCTCATGCTGCCATCTTCCTGGAGCTCTCTCCTTCCACAATTATTCATGCACTTGTCAGGAAAAGTTCTTCACTCTCTTTAATAATAGTGTTCATGCACTTATCTTACATCTCATTAGATTATAATATGCTGCAGAGGGGGGACTATGTCTTTTTTACAACAGAATTCCTTTTCCTTGTATTGTCTATCAGTGTCTTGGCCATTGTTAGTACTCAGTATAAATGTATTAATCATGTCCACAGAAACATAATTTATCGCCTCATAATAGGATATGGGTATAAGAAGAAATTATTATTTCTTAGGTGCTAAGGTAAAGATTGGTGAATGAGTTGAAATGTGAAACAGGGTTTCAAGTATGGGTGGGATTTGATAGTTGGATATCTGACAAAAACGGGATTAGAGATTAGGTTAAGTGTCGATTCAAAGCAGAGGTAAAGGAACAGCACAAACTGAAATCAAGGATTTAAAGTAAAAAGTGTAAATCTGTGCAATAACATACAGTCAGTTTGATTATATTGCAAGTTTTTTTTACATAGTAGGGAGAGCTAAACACAGAAAGACAGTTTGAAGCTAAGTCATAAATGATGCAAATGACATTCTAAGCAAGTTGGAGTTTCTTTGGTAAGCAATGGGAGGTCACTGAAGGATTTAACATATGGGAATAACATTTACCAAAGCATTGGGTAAGGAAACATGTACACTCTAGAAGTATAGAGTTCCACTAGTAAAAATAATATGAGGAATGAAGAGGAAATTTGAGGGTGAGGAAATGATAATAAATTTGGCAATATGGAAGAATGTCTAAAGAAAATGTCTAGAGGTCAGAGTGAAAATAAGAAAATTACAAAATCAAAATTCTCTCTTTCCATCATGAGATAAATATTAGAAAATAGAAGGTATTTTAGATATTTGAATATACTCACTTACGTATTAAATTAGTTATGGCTAACCAGTAATGCTCATATTTGGAATATGAGTTTATTGTGTATTCTAAATTAGGGTAATGAAAATTATTAATCCTTCAAATTATTTTTTCAAGAGCCATTTTAGTTTGCTTTGTCAGATATTTAAGAACATATTAACAGAAACAATTACACGATATGTGATACACACATTTCTTTTATGTATCCACCTTCTTAGCACCTTGTTTGTAATTTTCAAAAGTATATCAAACGTAGTGCTCCAGATATCTCTTCATTAATAAATGTAAATATTAAATCAGCTTAACTAAATTTTATTGTGCTCTGTTTTTCTAGCTGGTGAAATTAGGTAACAGTTATACTGGATTTTCAATTTTTAATTAAAACCTAGACTAATTCATTGCTCCAATTACTTTTCATTTGAAAGATGTTATTTTTCTTTTTTAATGAGATACTATAAATTAGTTCACATTTGCCTTTTGGCTGTTTTCCATCACTAATTATAATGACCAGTAACAGACTGAAGTGCCTATTAATTTAAAAGAATAACTTACTGACATTACTTGCCTATATTTGTTAAACTGTCAGTATACCTAACTTGATACATTTTTAAAATAGAAGTTCACCTTTATCAAAATTATTGTTATAGGTGAAGACATGTTATTCATAAACATTAAAAACATTATATTTAGAATTTAGAAAAATGACATGTATTACACAAATACATATATTTTTACACATATATGTTATATATGAAGTAGAATAGATACAAATAAATCAATCTAAATTAATAATAATAGACTAATGCTTTAAAGTCGTGGTAAGGAAACATTACCCAGATAATCTGGAGAAAAACAATTCAAACTGTATTCTCTTTGACCACCCACTTTTATAGTGCAGGTTCTTGACTTTGTTTCTCTGTTCTTATTTTCTTGAATGATTTATCTTAATTATTAGTTTATTCATTTTCTTCAGCTGTTTCTCTTTCTTATACAGTGAGCATGATTAGAAAAGATATATTTTCTCCACATTTTTTTCTTTCCTATTTCTCATTTTCCAGAGAGATTATTTCTGTCTATTAAAAAAAATATTTGCACGTACTGTTTATACCATCTGGACATGGGGAATATAGTGGTGTGTCCATTCACCTCATTCTACTCTAAGAATTTGAAAGTGGATGAAGGACTGACTCCAGCGCACTACTCTGGAAATTTAACTCTAATACATAGAAATTAAAAGCACTGGAAAGAAATGTCAGGTCTCTTAAATAACTTTCCTGAACTATAAATAGAGAAAGATAGGGTATCTAAAGAAAGGTGGTGTCAATATGAAAAGAAGTAAAAGTCGAACAAACATGGAATTACAGAAATATCATCACAGGGCACACTGTATATTGCCCATTTGAGTATATTGGAAAGACAAATATGATCAAGATAGAATCCCTGTTTTATTGTCTGTCTAATAGTGAAAGAGATAGAAAAATAAACTGAAAGTAATCATTTAGAGCATTAACTGCCTGGTTGAGGAATGCAGAGTACAAAAGGAACAAGAAGTTGGGGGGAACACTGTGACAGCGTAGGTCCAATAATCCATAAATGAGAATGAGTTCTTAAGTGAAGAGAAAAGGATATTTCTGGCAGAGAGGACAGCATAAACAAAGAAGGAGGAGTGACAAACAGCATAGTGTGTTCTAGGGGAAAAAAAAAGTAGTTTTATGTGAAAGTTTAAAATTTGGGGGTGAAGTTAAAATTGCAGATAGGAGTTAGCCCGGGAGGTGCTTTGTGAGTAGTGCTTTATCCCACCATGTGTTCCCTATCCAACTTTCTCTAATTTATTTTTTTTCTAGAACTCTTATCATCTAGCGTATTACTTGTTTTTAACTATCTGTCTCAACTACCAGACAGTAAATTTCTGGAGGTCAGATTTGAGGAACTCAAGCGTAAGTGACAAATCAAGACTCTGGCAACATTCTGAGAGAAGTAGGAATTAAGTATGGAGAGGGCTGTGTTTGGAGAAAAGAATGGTGAGGGGCGCGTGGGGAGTAGTGTGTCCTTTTAGGTAATAAAAGCACTAAGAGCTGGTGAGGGGTGAGATTTGAGGGTGAGGGACAAGTACAATTGAGGGTTGACACTATGGCTCAGTTTGGTAAGCAATTGAATATATGATTTTTAGACTCATAAGTTTTGTGTTGAAGATATAGATCTAGGGATAGTTAATGGATGTTTCATCCTGGAAACCTTAAGATGGGTAAGGTCTTCTAGGAAGTGCTTATAGAGTATGAAGAAAAGAGTTCTAAGAACAAAACCCTGAAATGGTTGGAGAGCAAGGAGGCTCCATAGCAATGAGGAAGGGGAAGGTATAAGATTCATCAAGGGATTATGTGGACAAGTCCAGAGGAAATCAAATTTCAAGAATAATGAAATGATTAACTAGTATAAAAGCAGCAGAAAGTTTTAGTAAGGTAAGCAATAAAATATATTCTTTTAATATGGCAATTAGGGTGTAAGTGGTGATGTGGATAAAATTGCAATATTTCCAGACTCTCTTGCCTGACCTTAGTGCACCTGCATATCAGTAGATGTTTCCAAGGGGTAGAGAGAAGTAGTCCATCTCCATGTGAATAGGTGATTACATGGGGGAGCGAGGGCATATATGGACAGGAGAGGTTGGGTGGGGTCTTGTTTTGCAGCTGGGTCGTGAGAGACACCGGTGAGCGAAAGTGGATGATTGCTTGAAAGCAATAGATGGGTTTCTCCAACTTTACTTCTCCCTGTGACTGATTTTGGTTTCAAAGGTAATTTGTCCCAGACTGGAAAAATATTTTCCCTCCAGAGTTACAAGTGACCATAAACAGAGCTTGCTAGAGTGGTGGGAACCAAAGCCAAATTCCAGAAATCTAAGGAGAGAATGGGAAGTGAGGAGGCTGAGAATATGACTATGAGCTGTTTGAAGGAGAACTCATCTTGTTCATAAGATCTTCCCTGTCTCCTGGTTTACTGGCTATTGATAAATAAATTTGTTACTATATCATTTCCTTCTAGTGTACTTGGATTTAAAAGCAATAAATTTCTGGAGGGGAAATAACTTAATTTGAAAGACAGAACATCTCATAATAGAAAATGCAGGTGACATATGGTATAATACCTATGAATATAAGCTCAGATACCACTAACACACACAAACCATGGCTCATTGCCCTTTGTGGCCCCTCTCTCCAGAAATATCCTCCCCCCTCCCCTGGTTCCCTCTCCACGGCTTCCCCTAATTCCCAAAGACAGCAGTAGTTTAGCAGGCAGTCAACAGGTACTCAGCCAAGCTGTGCTTAAGGATTTGCTTCTTGACTTTTAGGCCATGCCTCTGTGGCATGACTAAGTTGGTTCTGGATTGCCTGATGTATTCTTCATTTTTTTGCCTTGAACATATTAGTAGAACAGCCAATTAGATCTTGGCAGGGATCAGAATTAGTCTTTAAAGAGCTCAATACAATGAGTTGGGCATATTTGCCTTTTTTTGGTGGGGTAGGAGGAATGCAGCAAATAAGCCTGACCTTGGTTGTGCAAATGTTACATGTGAATGCATTATATGGCTCTTTATTACACTTACAATATCTATCTTTCAAAAGCATTAAATGAAAAGCTTTCTATATTATAATCTTTGTGAAAACATAGTACAAAAGCTTATTAAATAAGCAGTGTAAAATACACTTAAGCAGGTGGTTCTCTACTCCAGGTGCTTCAGACATTTATTTAGTTTGACAATTATTTAGGCAGCAGCTGGAAAAAGATCAGGAATGTTATGTTTGTTGCAATTTTGTAAGATTGTTCATGAACACACATTTCTGACTTTTGAAATAAAATTGTATTCTTTTATAACTGGAGAGATAAGGTATATATTAAGATTGAAGGAAATAGAATGATTTGCAAGAAAAAATATGAAGGAAGAGTTATTTACTATTTTATTTTGGAACCTAAGAAATGGGCTGTTTTTCATATGGTCATAAACGTATCTGAACATCTTCAAAAAAGGACTGAGGTAATTTAAGGCTATCTTAAAGAGAAATTAAATAGCCTTACACTTCCACATGATCTGAGTTTTCAAAGTGCATCACAATTTTAAGAAAATGTCTCTATATATTTTTAGGATCAAGGAACTGCAAAATTTTGTCCAGTCCTATATTTGTTACTATGTAATCATTTCAGGCTATGGACAAAGACCACATCCCTAAGGAACTGATGAATCTGGTTGATTGTCTTGGTCCATTCACTTTGGGACGACCTTGTACACTTGTTCAGTGGCTGGTGGCTTTGAAATGGGTTGAGTTTTGAGGGGATTTTTTGAGAGTGAGAAGTTCTTCCAGATAATGCTAATAAATATCTGGAATATTCACTCACTTCATTTCCTTTTCAAGGATAAGCTTAGCTTGAGATCATATTTAAATAGTTCTTCCTAGTTTAAGAAAATATTGTGGGTGGGAATGAAATTAACCCTGTTTCCTCTATCCTTATACCAGAATATTACTGCTTATTGAGCTTTCCAATGGAAAATGTAATCCTCTTCTGCGACCACCTTACAGCCAGAGCCTCTGCTAAAAGCTTGTGAAGTCTGCTCAAGGCTCAAGTTACCTTAAATTTTTTGGAGCAGTAATTGGATATAACTAGAAAGAATTGTGGCTTGGAGATAAATTTGATAAGGGGAAGGGGGAATATTATTAGAAATATCTTTATCCAAGATACTTGTAAAATGTTGGCAATGTTACTTATTCAAAATTATTATGAGTTTTGTATGATATAATTGTATGAAAAAGACCTAGAGGAATGACTTGCAAATTATGACATATTAATTAAAAGTAGTTTTATGATGTGTTGGCCAAAGAAGCCTACTACAATTTTTGGTATCATTTTGCTTGTATCTGTTTTTTCCCTTTCCAATTATTTTGCTTCTTTTGTATTTACCAAATATTTTCTCCTTTTCACCACTTGTTTCTCATGCAAATTACTAACAGATTTCCTATTATAAATGTCAAAAAAGGACTCTGGTGAGTTTAGATCTCGTGACCTAGGGTGTTAAGAGCATAAAACCCTTAGACAAGATCAACTCTAATAGCAGAGTGGGTAAATGGCCCAGGGTCTCGGACCTTTGTGTTTGTTTGGTTTCTTGTAACAGGTGATCTGATAACACATTCTTCAAGATTACCCCGAAGTATAAAGCTTTACATATATAAGGTGCTGTACAAATGTTAATTAATGTTAATGATTGCCATATGGCAAAACTAATTTTTGTTTGGATTCAGCCTTGTAAAGTTTCCTAATATTTATTTCTAAAGCATAACCGTCTAATTTTGGAGTCCACTATGGGACACATAGCCAGCTCAGATGCAGTGAGAGCAAGAGTATGCAGACAACTTTGATAATACCTAGATTTATTAGCTGTGTGAACTTTGGCATGTTACTAGGCTTCTCTGTGCTTGTTTGTTTTCATTTGTGAAACTTACCTACTTCATAGAGTTCCTGTGAAGATTCAATTAATTCCTGTATTTAAAGCCCTTAGTACACTACTTGAACATAGTAAGTGCTCAGTGACTCTTAGCTAATGTCTCATTATTAAGCATTTTTAAATTCAAACTGCATTTATTGGGCACTTCATAAGTTTACGGAGCTGTAGCAATATTATAGGAATCTTTTAATTAATAATTTCTATTTAATACCTGGATCTTACAATTTAGCCATTGTTTAAAGCACATAAGTGTAGCTTTGTCTTCTGGCAATAGCATTTTGTCCTCATTCAATTAAATCTAGAGTTCAAAATGTTCAGATGTTGGGTTGACTGATTTAATCTTAAGATTTGGTGCCAAGACAATTACTCCTTTCTGTATTTCTGATTAGCTGTAGTTTGTATCAATTTATTTTGAAATAAAATAACAAAATGACATGAAGCCTCTATCAGAGAAGCTTTATATAGCAGAGGAATAGTTACCTGTTGATATAGAATCTTCTAGCATCTAAATTGATCCAAACATTCCAAAAATTATACTTAGGGTGCACAGATCTTTACATAATCTCAGAATTGCAGAATGTTAGTATTGAATGGGGTCTTACAGAGTGGCTAGACTGACAGCCCTCACTTAGTGGGAGTTTCTGACTTTCCTAAAGTCACGGTCAGCAATGGAAGTAAAGTCAGAAGGCAGCACTCCTGACGGGATGAAAGAATTTCCTGCCTGGAGAGCCACCTATTAGAGCAGGATACACGTGATGTTTAGCAAGGACTTGCAGAAGGCTCAATGCTGACTTAAATTCAGAACTCTTTCTATGACTTCTCAGTACCTGTAACTTTACTACTACTCCAGTCTCTGATACTAATGTTATACCAAGCCTGAAAAATATAAATCGCACATGGTAAGCGATTCCTAGAGGATAATTGGATAAATACTGTTTCATACTGGCTTGGATTCTGAGTGCCCTTCTCCCAGTCAGTTGATGATTTGGGTTCTGTTCCATGTGATACATCCTTCTGTGGGGTAACTCAGTTGATTAATTACTGGGTACCCTCCATGTGCCCATCTTTCCCAGTGGCTGCAATACTGTCTTGTTTCCCTTGCCCTTTTTGTGGTTTGATTCCCTGTCATGTCTCTTCAATAATGGAATTCCTCTGAGTACTTTATTTCCCAGTGGCTGGGATTTGCTACTGATAGCTTCTCCTGGGGGCAACTTTTTGCCTATTCTGGTGCTTTTCCACAGTCCTATTACTTGATTCTCTCTGATCACCTGCCTTACTTTTGCTAAGAAAGATCATCTTGGTTTTTGACTCATTTAGGAACTTGTGCTGATACACTTCTGCCTGGGCCTTCACCAGATTCTTTGGGTGTCCTGTAAATCACGACTAGCATAGAGCATCATAATCTAAGACCTGTTTTCACAGATTTAATATTTGAATAATTACCCATGAAATGGGAAAAAAATGACGGTAAAAAATCATTCAAAGAAATGGATGTTGGGTTTGTGTATACACGTGGAAGGAACAGGCTACCCTGAAGGGGAGAATTTTGTCCTTTCCAGAGTTGAGGAACAGCAATTCCATGTGGTTAAGAATTGTGAGGTGGTAGTTGCCCTTCTCATTCTAGTTGCTATGACTGATGTCTACTGAGTCAGCTGTCTCTCTGGCTCTAAAAACACATGAACTCCCACTTGTAGGGCTGACTCTATCAGTCAATGAGTTCACCTCCTAAGTACTATCATGGCTGAGACCATTCTCTATCCATTTTATACCACTTGATTCAGAAAGTCGGCTGTCAGACTGGGTATCCTCTGTGCCTTGGAACAGTGCATATTCTGTAAAATAGAGCTGTTAGAGCATCTGATTTGTAATGTCCTTGGGATGAGTCATTGGATCAATACATGTAAAGCCCTTAGATCTAGGCCTGGAACATAGTAAGTCCTCCATAAATATTAATTGTAATAAATATTAGTTTATGGGACAAAAATACCTACTGTAAATGATTTTTTCCAGCACGTATGGGCTTAAAAAGTCAAGATTTTTTTCATTGAATAAAAATAGTCAATAGAGGACATGCATGACCTACAACTTTCTTTTTTGTCCACACCCAAGGATCTGCCCCATTTCACAACTGGAATATATTAACCATGTTCCTGGGGGTGTGTGGGGACACAGGGCCTGACATCATATGGATTTAGATTTTTCAGATTCAAGTTGTAATGTTGTCAGAAGTACCGGTGCTAAGGTCAACCAGTCTTATCAGGCACTTTGTCAAACAACTGTTGATGCAAGAAAATTCTAGGTAAAGTGGGCTAGTGAAAGCATAGGTGGACAGCGGGCAGGCAGGGTGGGCTGAGAAACAAAGGCAGAAAAGGTTGGGGATTATCAAAAACTTGGCACATAATAGGGGAATAAATAGTAATATGACAAGAGTCTTAATCAACAATTGGAGAAGTCAGAGGAAAATTCTTAGTTCCCAAACCTGTGAAATCTCTTAGGTATCTCTAGGAGAGATATGCTACCATTGCACTCATTGATTTTGCCCTTTTGGGAAGTAGTCTGTAGCATCAACCACCAGTGGATCTTCCTCCTCATGTCCTCAGAGCCAGCCAAATTCTCCTTAAAGGCTGTAATGGTTAATTTTATGTATCAGCTTGTCGGGGCTAAGGGAAGCTCATGTAACTGGTCAAATATTGTTTCTGGGTATATCTGTGAGGGTGTCTGGGAAGAGATTACTTAGTCTGCTGGTTCCAGTGCTAAAGAAGATCACACCAGTGCAGGTGGGCATCAGCCCGTCTTTGAGGGCTCATACAGAACAAAATCGCAGAGAAGGTCAAGTTCACTGCTTTTGCTTGTGGTGAGACAGTTGTCCTCACCCGTTCGTGGACATTAGGCATTTGCATTTAGACTGGGACCTATACCAGGAACACTCAAAATTTTAGTCCTTTGGTCTCAAGCTGCATTATAGCACTGCTTTCCAGGCTTTCCAGCTTTCAGACAGCAGACTGTGGGACTCCACAACTGTTGAGTCAATTCCTGTAATAAATCTCCTCTTATAGCTATATATATATTCTCTTGGTTCTGTTTCTGTGGAGAACCCTGACTTATAAAAAGGCCATGGAATAACAGTTGTGTGTGAAATGGATTGAAACCGGGGAGATGTTCAAGGCAGCTCAGATGTACCTTGGTAATTATAGCAAGAATAGAGAGAAAGGGGTCAGTATTTAAATATTTCAGAAAAATAATCAGTACACTTAGAGACTGATTATGTTTGTGAATGAAGGAAAGGAAAAATGATGTCAAGAGTTTTATGAATGGTGGCGCTGATGTAAATGATAGGTGATAAAGAGGATTGGATGGATTTAGGTATCTGGACAAATGCAATAGAGCACACAAAAATTCCTCCTTCAAGACAGTTATGACTTCTTTCTCCACTGCCTGCAACACAGAGATGGATAAGACAAGGCCATGTAAAAAATGTATAAAGCATCATGTATATGCAAAGGAGATGCTCTCTACCAGAAAGCTCTTGTTCAAATGTGTTTTGCTGCAGAACTGTTTTCTCATTGCAATGAATTCATTTTTCTATATTTAGTTTACAGCATATAAAAGCAAATATGGGTTTTTGAACAGGATTCTTTAAAAGATCCATGTCTTCTTCCACCACAGTTTGTATTATAAGCAAATTGTTTTTTGGTTGCACAAAGCGTACATGAATCTGTTGTAAATGACTTAACTTTGAGAGTTCAGGAAGTTAGTGAACAGCACCGGAAGCATGTTTGAAGTAACTAGAATCATGGAACAAGTACATTAACCCACAACTGCATACAAATAAGAAGCCAAAAAATAATACTTCACATTTATCTAGGTTGAATATTTTGATTAGAGCTTGCTTTACAATTGCAAAAATATAAGACAGCATTAAATCTTTTGCTTGGAAAAATGGCATTATGTATGCAATCAATCAATAATTTATTAAGTGTCCATAATGTGCTCACCACTAGGTATTAAATGTAGCAAAGGTTGTTGCTTACCCCATATCCAACTTCTCCCTATTCTTACAAACAACCTTGGTAACTTCCAGAGCGATTATTCTATTACTCTGTTAAGACATCTGTTATTCATCCTTTGAAAACAGTGCAATGCCTCCACCCTTTTTATTCAGAAAAAAAAGTAAATTCTCTACACAGGCATCCAAAAATCCTACCTGATTTGGACCCTTTTTACTTCTGTGACTCCCTCTCCTGCCCTTTTGCCACCTCAATATGCCTTGCTACCTTGTCGGCCTTGTTGCTTTAACATGCCCTCTGCATTATTCTAATGCAGGGCTTTTGCACTAGTTATTCTCTCTCTCTGAACTCCTCCTACAGATATTGACAAGGTTAAGTTCTTCCCCTTTGACAACGCTTAAATGTCATCTCAGTGAGGGACACTGTAACTCTCTTATTGATCTCCCCCCAGCCTCTCTCTCTATTTAAACCACTTTGTTGATATATGCTTGTCATACAAAAAGGTGTACATATTTAATGTATACAATTTGATGAGTTTGGAGATAAGTATACATCCGTGAAACATCACCACAACCTGTGCCAGTAACATATCCATCACCTCCAAAAGATTCTTCCTGCCCTTTCTCCTCCTCTTTATCATTGTTATAGTTGGTATTACTCAGAACACTCTATATTTGCTACCATCTTAACAAATTTTTAAATATACAATATATACAGTGTTGTTACCTATGAGCAATATGATGTATAGTAGATCTCTAGGAGTTATTCAACTTGCATAACTAAAAGTATGTGCTATTTCTTCCTCATCCCTGCCCCTGCCAAACATATTTCTACTCTATACTTCTATGAGTTTAATATTTTAGAATCTTCATATAAGCAGCATCGTGTAGTATTTGTCCTATGAATGGCTTTATTTAGCATAATGTCCTCCAGGTTCAGCTATAATGTCACAGGTGGAGAATTTCCTTCTTTTTTAGGCCAAATAATATTCTGATGTATGTATGTATACTTTCTTTGTCCATTCATCTATCAATGGACATTTAAGTTATTTCTATACCTTGACTATTGTGAATAGTGCTGCACTGAGCACGAGAAGGCAGATATCTCTTGGAGATCGTATTTCCATTTTCTTGGGATATATACCCAGAAGTGGGTTGATGGATCTTACAGTTATTCTCTAATTATAATTTGTTTATCTTTAATTGAAGTACAGCTAATGAAACCCTGTTAGTTTCAGTTATACATCATAGTGATTCAATTTTTTCATATATTATGAAATGGTCCCCAAGACAAGTCTAGATACCATCTGTCATCATACAATGCTGTTATAATATTATTGTTCCCTATGCTGCATTTTATATCCCCGTGACTTGTTTATTGAATAACCGGAAGTTGGCACTTCTTAATCCTCTTCACCTATTTCACCTACCACCTCACTCCTCCCTGCTGTGACAACCGTCTCTTTTCTATATCTATGAGTCTGTTTCTGTTTTGTTTGTTCACTTGTTTTTTAGATTCCATATATAAGTGAAATCATATGGTATTTATCTTTCTCTGTTTGACTTATCTCACTCAGCATAATACCCTCTAGGTCTGAGATTTCATTCTTTTTCATGGCTGAGTAATATTCCGTTATAGACATTTCCCAACTCCACACATCTTGATTCATTCATTTATTGGTACACATTTAGATTGCTTCCTTATCATGGCTATTGTAAATAATGATGCAGTGAACATAGGGATACATGCATCTCTTCAACTGGTGTTTTTGTTTTCTTTAGATAAATACCTAGAGGTAGGATTGCTGGATCATAAGGTAGATTTAAAACATTTTTTTAAGGAACTTCCATAGTGGCTGAAGCAGTTTTCATTTTCAACAGTAGTGCCGAAGAGTTCCCCTTCACATCCTTGACAATATCTGTTATCTCTTGTTTTCTTGATAATATCTTTTCTAACAAATGTGAGGTGACATCTCATTGTGGTTTTGATTTGCATTTCCCTGATGACTAGTGATGTTGAGCACTTTTTTACCTATGTATATGTCTTCCTTGAAGAAATGTCTACTCCTTTGGCCATTTTTTAGTTGGGTTATTTATTTATTGAATTTTAGGAATTTGTTATATATTTTACATATTAACCCTTTATGATACATGGTTTGCAAATATTTTCTCTATTCTACAGGTTGTCTTTTCATTTTGTTGATTGTTTCCTGAGCAGAAGTTTTTTTTTTAATCTGTTTGATGTAGTCCCATTTATCTATTTTTTTATTTAGTTGCCTGTGCTTTTTGTATCATATGCAAGAAATCATTGCCAAGAATAATGTCAAGAAGCTATCCCCCTACATTTTCTTCTAGTAGTTTTATGGTTTCAAGTCCTATGTTTGTATCTTTAGTCTATTTAGAGTTTTTGTTTGTTTACATAAGATAAGGGTTCGATTTCATTCTTTTGCATGTAGGTATACAGTTTTCACAACACTACTGAAGAGACTAACCTTTCTTCATTGTTTATTCTTGGCACTGTTGTCAGTGATTAGATAACCATATATGTATTGGATTATTTCTGGCTCTCTAATCTGTTCTTTTAGTTTATGCCAGCACCATACTATTTTTAATATAATAACTTTGTAATACAGTTTGAAATCAGGAAATGTGATGCCTCCAACTTTGTTCTTCTTGGTCACAATTGCATTGGCCATTTGGGATCTTTGGTAGTTCTATATAAATTTCAAGATTTTTTTTCACTTATGTGAAAAAATACTATTGTTATCTCAATAGGGATAGTATTGAATCTACAGATGGCTTTGAGTAGTAGGAATATTTTAACAATATTATTTATTCAAAACTATAAACACAGGCTATCTTTGATTTATTTGTGTCTGCTTTAACTCTTTCATCAGTATTTTTTACAGTGTTCAGTGAACAAGTTATTTACCTCCTTGTTTAAGTTTATTCCTCAGTATTTTATACTTTTTGATGATATTGCAAATGGAATTATTTTCTTAATTTCCTTTTTGGATTGTTTGTTGTTGGTATATGAATATGCAACTGATATTTGTATGTTGATTTTTTTTTGTCCTACAACTTCACTAAATTTTTTAGTTCTGCTAGTTGTAAAGTCTTCAGATTTTTTGATTATGTCATCTGAATACAGATAATTTTAGTTCTTCTATTCAGATTTGGATGGCCTTATTTCTTTTCTTATTATTATGGCTAGTACTTCCAGTACTATGTTAAATAGAAGTGGTAAGAGTGGATATCTTTGCCTTTTTCATGGTTTTAGAATAAAAGCTTACAGTTTTTCACTATTGCATTTGAAATATTAGTTGTGGATTTTTCAAATATGTCCTTTATTTGAGTTGAGATATTTTCCTTCTATACCTAATTTGACAAGAACTTTTATCATGAAAAAATGTTAAATTTATCATATGCTTTTTCTATGGCAATTGAGATGATCATGCCTTTTTTTAATCTTTCATTCTGTTAATATTGTTTATCACATTTACTGATTTGCATGTGTTGAACCTTCCTTGCATCCCAGGGATAAATCCACCTGATCACTTTATATGATCTGTTTAATGTGCTGAATTCAGTTTGCTAATATCTTATTCAGGATTTCTGCAGCCATTGTTCATCAGGGATATTTGCCTGTAGTTTTATTGCTATCAGAGTACTGATGGCCTCATAAAATGAGTTTGTGAGTCTTTCCTCTTCTATATTTTTGGAAGAACATAAGAAGATTTGGCATTAATTCTTTAAGTGTTTGGTAGAATTCACCAGTAAAGTCATATAATCCTGTTTCTCTTTGTTGTGAGATTTTTTTGATTACTGATTCAATCTCTTTATTTATTGATCTGTTTGGACTTTCCATTTCTTCTTGATTCAGTCCTGATATGTTTTATGTTTCTAAGAATTTATTTCTTAGGTTGTCTGATTTTTGGTATATAATTGTTCATAACATTTCCATATGATTTTAAAAAAAATTTCTGTGACATTCTTTGTAATGTATCTTCCTTCTTTTCTAATTATATTTATCTGAATATTCTCTTTCTTTCTTGGTTGCTTTGACAATTTTTCTTGTCGATTTTGTTTATTTAAAAAAAAACCTCTTGGTTTTTGTCTATCTTTCTAACATTAATCTCTATTTCATTTGTTTCTATTCTAATCTTTCTGCTAACTTTGGGCTTTGTTTTTTGAATAATTCCTTGCATTATAAAGTTGTGTATTTGAAATTTTTTCCTATTTAATGTAGGTATTTGTTGCTCTAAACTTCCCTTTTAGGACTAATTTTGCTGAATTATAAACATTTAAGTATTTTGTGTTTTCATTTTCATTTGTCTTATGACATGCTTTAATTTTCCTTTTGATTTCATTTTTGACCCAGTGGTTGTTCAATAGCGTGTTGTTCAATTTCCATGTATTTGTGAGGTTTCCTGTTTTTCTTTGTTATTGATTCCTACTTTTCATCTATGTCATTAGAAAACTTGGAATGATTTCAACCTTAATTTTTTAAGACTTTTTTTGTGAACTAATGTAAGAGCTATCCTGGGGAATGTTACATGTGTGTTAAGAAATGTCTTTTAAGTATGTTTGGTCTATAGTGCTGTTCAAGTCTGTTGTCTCCTTATTGTTTTCTGCCTGGATAATCTAGCCATTATTAAAAGTGGGGTATTGAAGTCTTCTACTATTATTGTATTGCTGTCCTTTTCTCCCTCCAGATCTGCCACTGATTTGCTTTATATACTTAGGTGCTTTGGTGTTGGGTGTGTATATATTTATAATTGTTACGTCTTCCTGTTAAACCCTTTTATGATTATATACTAACCTCCTTCATCTCTTGTAGCAGTTTTTGACTTAAACTCTATTTTGTCTCATACAAATATAACAACTCCTGCTCTCTTTTGGTTAACATTTCCATGGAAAATCTTTTTCTCGTCTCCTCACTTTCAGCTTATATTTAAAGTGAGTCTCTTGTAGATAGCATATAGTTGGATCTTGGTTTTGTTTTGTCTTTTTTTAACCCATTCAATGACTCTATTATCTTTTCATTGGTGAGTTTAATCCATTCATGTGTAAAGTATTCATTGATAGGTGAGGACTTACTATTGCCATTTTGTTATTGTGTTCTGCTTCATAGTTTGTTCCTTTCTTCTCTTGCTGAATTCCTTTATGATTTGATATTTATTTTTAGGTATATATATATATGTATAGATTCTTTTATTTATCTTTCATGTATCTACTGTAGGTTTTTTTCTCTGTGCTTAGAATGAGGCTTAGATAAGAATTCTTAAAGTTATAACTAAAGCAGATAACTTCAATTGCATATAAAACTTTTTTACTGTTAATTTTTTCTACTACAAGTAGTCTTATCAACACCATATTTCCTTATTAATATTTTATATTCATTACCTATAAAGTACAAATTCCTTGTCATATTATTAAATTCCCCTCAAATTTTTTCCTTCCTGCCTTTTAATAGTAATCTTAATCTGACCCACATTCTCATGTACCCTAAACTCCCTTCACACAGATATAATTTTTGTTACCCATATATGCTGTGTATTTTTCTTCAGTTTGCCTTTGTAAGTTCTGCTTTTCAATTGAAAATACTTACCCTCTTTGTTGTCTGTAAAGCTCCTTCTAATTTACATTAATCAGGATATACAGGTTATACTACAGAAGCATGCAACCTCTAAACTCATGGTTTAACACAATGAAACATACTCAAAGTATGGTCCATGGATTCCCTGAAACCTTTTCCAGGTGTTGGTGAAAGCAAAACTATTTCCAAAATAATAGTGTGATGGTATTGCATTTTAACCTTGTTGACAATTGCACTGATGATGAAATATTGTGGGTCAAGACAGTGGCATCAAACTGAGCTACTATTAGACATATTTTTCACTGTATTTTGCTCGCAAGTTAGGAAAACAGAAACGGTTTCATTTTAAATGTCCTTGATGAAGCAGTAAAAATTACCAATTTAATTACATTTTGACTTTTGAGAACATGTCTTTGTAATATTCTGTGTGACACAGTGGGAAGTATTCACAAAACACTTCCACTAGCATGTAAAAGTATGATGATTGTTTCCAGGAGAAGCATTTGTGCAATTGAGTTGTGAGCTGAATTTGCCCTATTTTCATGATACGTAATTTTTACTTGAATGAATTACTGACAAACTATGCTTATTTAAATTTGGGTATTTACCAGACATTTTCTAAAATAAATGAAGTAAGCTGTTACTTCATAGAAAACAACTGAAAGCTTTTATAACCAATGATACATTTCAAAATTTCAAATAGAAGAACTTTGGAAATCATATATCTTCCATAGTGAGCTTGACAGCTTCCCAATACCTAAAGATTTTGCAGATGAGATTAGTGGTGACATTAACAATTGTCATTTTTTAATGTAAAGTAAAACTATGTCAAAAGCTGGAAAAGCTGCAAAACAAAGTAAATCAATTTTGTTTTCAGGTGACCAATGTATGATATTACAAAATTATGCCTCTGTAAAAGATTCATTCAAAATCCCTTAATCTATCTTGCATTTTAACATAACAGAGTACAAAAAGTTAATTGATATGGCTTTAGATTCCTTCCTGTAATTAACCTTTAAGACTTGTTTTGTATTTTGGTCTAATATCAAAGAAAAAGATCCATAATTATCTGAAAAGCCTTAAAACACTTCTCTCTTCCAACTACAAATCTGTGCAAGTCCAGATTTCCTTCATATGCTTCTATTAAAACAACATATTTCAACTGATTGAATCCAGACCCAGGTAAGAAAATTCAGTTTTATTAAGTAAGGTATAAAGAAGTTTTAAAAGTGTAAATAGATGCAACTCTTACCACTAACTTTGTTTTTGGTAATATGTGTTTATTTTATGTAAAATGTTATTTTAAATGTAAATTAACAGTTTAAAATTTAATAAATTAGTTTTAATGTGAAACATAGGGCTTATTTATGGGTGAAATGCACATAAACAAGAGCTCTTTGGTATCTTCAATAGTTTTTAAGAATGCAAAGCAGTTCTGAGACCAACATGTTTGAGAGCTACTACAATAAACATTTCTCATTCATAAGACACTCAAAATTGTTGACTTAGTTTAACAGAGGCTCTACTATCTTGTATTTGCACCATCTGTTATTGAGAAAGCTATTACCAGCATTGAAGCAGACATATAACACACATAGCAACATGCTAAATTCTGTGCAATGGCTTAAAATCCCTAGAAATGGGGAAAGCCAGGATTTTTTACCTAATTGTAAGAATTTACAGTATGAATTTGTAATTGGGGGGAAAGAGAGGAAGGATAGAAAAGATTAGGGGAAGAAAAATATAAGACACTGATGGAAGAAGAAATAAATCAGTTTTGTTGACTGAATATTGGGAATAAGATCTCTGTTAATAAATATCCTTTAGTAGCTTCTGTAGAGCTTTTCTTGACCTTTTAATCCAACCATTCCTCTACTCAGAAAGCATTTGTCCCAGCACATTGTGCCCACAAAGAGTATCACTCCTATTTGTCCCATAATTTTTTCCTTATTGGTGTATTTCTATCAGTAGATATCAAAAGTCATTAAGATAATTTCCATGTACCACTGTAGCTTAACACATTGAACATACCAGTACTTAGTATTTTTTTAGTGCAGGATAGTATTGTATAATTGTTTCAATTCAAGAAGAATGATTTAGTCATTCATCTAAGGTTCAGAAATATGTTAATAAGTGGCATTAAATAAAAAGTTTGCTGCCAAATTTTTCAGTTTCAACTGAATTTGCTTAATTTTGAAGGCAGAGCTAGAGTGTAGATAGCATATAATATAGAGCATGACACTTTCCTTCCCTTTCTGTGTTACTTAATAGCATGATAAATGTTCCTAGCAAATATTGCACTTTAAGTCAAATGTGAGAAACCCAGCCAGACAAAATGATGGTGATAAATAATATAAAACAAGATATAAGCTTACACTTACATAACAGCAGACATTTGCCAGATACTTTTCTAACTGCTTTCCACATATTCATTAATCCTCAAAATAACCCTTTTACCTCTGCTTTGCACATGAAGAAACTGAAATACAGGGTGGCTAAATAACTTGTTCAGTGTCACATATATGTGTAATATATGTATGTGGCAGAGGCAGGTCATGTTCCCAAATCCTGTCTTTGGAGTTGAGATTTTCTTACTATGTACTGCAGAGTTGCAAAAGTCTCATAAAAATGTTGTTTTTGAATATGGTAGTATTTCATAGCTGTAAAGGGTGATTTCTTTTTCTTTCAAAAAAGAACAGATTGGCTTTGCTAAAAGATTACATGAAGAGGTCATAGTCACTTAGAAAGTCCCACGTATTTATAGATCCAAAGTAGTCATACGCTTCTTATTTTACAATGAAATCTTCAAGATAGGGATTTGAAGTAGGGAAATAATGGTGTCAAGCTCTCCTATATAGATTTAGAAACTGAGGTTCTGGAATATGAATGCAAAATTGGATATGTTGATGATTCAAAGCCTGTGTGAATCTTGGAAATAGCAAAAGGCTCTTATTAAGAGAAAAAGTAACACATTATACATGAACAATTTCTCAAAAAATGTGCATGTGAGAGCTACTAAAATCATGAACACATCATTATTATCATCATCGTTTTCATCAGTTGCCATTTTTTAAGTATACACGGTTCATGATACTGAATTAAATAAATGCTGCAAATCCATAAAACTTTTTTTAAATTACAAAAGAGCTCAAAAAAACACTGATGTTACTGAAGACATTAACATAGTAGCTCATTTATTGATCAAAGCTTAATACTTTCCAACTGCCAAAAGTAACATTTATTATTTTTCTAATAGTTTATATAACAATGGAATCCCATGTGAAAGAGTTAATGTAGGCATAAAATTATCTTTAAAAAGACTGCTGAATTTGGGAGCATATGACTCAATATTTGCAACCAATTAAGTTTTTCTATATACAGTGTTGACATCATTGTTTAAACAAAAATCAGTACATTTTTCCTTTACTGTTTTTTTGTAGGGAGATTATGATATTTAGATGGAAACTATATAGTTTTTTCCACAAAAGGGTGAGATTTGAAATGAAGACTTGATATCAAAAGAATAACCTGAATATACATGCATATATAATAAAATTCAGTGACATATGTATTTGGAAATAGACTAAAAATATGTTTTTTTTAAAGAGAAAGAATTCAGTTCACATTTTACAGATTAAAATTAAAGGAAACCAAAACACATGTCACATATGTGAATCACATATGTATGTGGCAGAGGAAGCATTTGTTTGAGGCGGTTCCTGGTTCCAGTTCTAGTCTTAATTGTTATATAGAAAAATAGATTGGGATTCAAACAGTCTTTCTCATTTTTTTTTTTGTCTTTAAGAATTAGGAGAAAATAGTGGGTCAGTCCAGGAGTGGGTTGTGCAGTAGTCATTTCATGGCTCAGGAAGATCTATTTCCTAAACTCATTCATATAGTAGATTGTAGGATTCAGTACCTCATGAATGTTGGCCTGAGTGTCCCAATACTTTGCTGTCTCTTGGTGATAGGTGCCCTTAGTCCCCTGCCACTTCATAGAGTAGTTCAAAATATGGCAACTTGCTTCATCAGAGCAAGTGAGGAGAGAGCAAAAGACGGAACAAGATGGAAGTCACAGTCTTAACTGAATTTCAGAAGTGACATCCCACTACTTTTGTCCTATTGTATTCACGAGAAGCAAGCCAAGAGGAGGGGATTATATAGGAACATGAATACCAGGAGGCAGGGATCACTGGGGACTATTTCAGATAATTTACTAAAGAATATGGGAATAGAATATGTATTATCTACTTAGTGTCTCACGACACAAGTCATTTATACAAATAGTAATCTATCGTAAAGGAATGTCTCGAAGTTTTCCTTAAGTAGGTATTTTGCTACAGACAGTTTTATTTGCATATTGTCTCATTGGTTTCATCTTTGGTAATATACATTTGGGTCCAACTTCTGTCTATCCACCAGTCATCCTAATACCTATGTTTGGGGTGTGATGTATATTGTGATGAATCATAAAAAATTAAAACACACTCTGTCCTCAAGGAATTAACAGTGTTATTGAACAGCAAATCTATAAGTCGTGAAAAAAATTCTAAAAAGATGGAATATATATAAGTGATAAACTGAATGATCCTGACTCTAAATAAAGCTGAGTTTAGTTGTCAGAGGGAAAAAAATAGTGATGTGTTGAGGAAAGATTTTGTTTAGTTGAGGCTTAGGCTGGGCCTTAAAAAATGGTGAGTGTTATTTTATTATTTTTGCCTGCCAATAAACCTTCTTATTAATTTTGAGGGAATTCTCTATTGTGTATTTTCTGGCAAGAAGAAATGTCCTGTTTCCCAAAGTACAGATTATCTCCATGCCAACTGGCATGAAGTGCCTGGCAAATGGCTCTGTCGATCAAACATGCCTACTTAAAATTTTCCATGCTGTACAAATTAGGCAAAGATGTAAATTCCTTTGTGGTGGTGGTGTGTGGTGAGGTGTGCTTTGCTGCTGAGCCCTCCAGAACTGCTTTGATTTTTCTTGGTTTTCTATGTCTAGTTTTCCCATCTTCCAGGGGTGCCGGGCTACTAATAAATTCCTCTTTTTCTTAAGATGGTCAACATCTGTTTATCATGCTTACATTCCACAAGTTGGTTGACACAGCCAACTGTTATGTAGATACAGAACCATGCTAAGTTTGTTTCAGGCTGAGGAGACAGTGTGAAGAAAAGGCTGTGGTTTTATAATATATTACAGGAATTTTAAAACAATTTGGTACTTTTCAGTATAATAACATAGACAGATGTGTATGTCTGATCTAGTAAGCATATCTGTGACAAGAATGATGAAGTAAACAGAGAATGCTAATTAGACAACACCTGTCTCTGATAAAGATGAATGTGCATATTTTTAGTCTTAAAATTTGAAAAAGCTTCATATAACCTGGTAGAGTTAGGGACTAGAAGAAAGTTGTGTTTTCAAGGCTTGCATTGGTAATGGAAGAATTTCCACCTGGTATACAATCACTCCTCCATGCAGCAGCTTCTCCCCTGGAGAAATGGAACTTGGGGTAGACAAATGATCACTCAGAGTAGTCAGTTTTTAGTGATTTTTGGAGTATAGGGTACAGAAGAGAGAGCAGATGCAACTGGAAACTTAATTCAAGACTCAGGAGACTTCTCTCATTGTTCTGTTTACTTTTCATATAAACATGGAATAAATCTGCACAGTATTTGGAGATGAACAAGAAGCCCTGCGTTTCCCCAAACTTGTCCCGTGTCTAGTGGGTGCAAGCCCTTAGGAGCTGGAATGATTTCTAAGCCCTGCTAAATGCCAGATAGTTTCCTCCAGGAAGACAGACTGCTTGTTGCTACTTTACTGTAGCAACAATAAAGATCTTAAATATAAAAAAAACTAGTCTTCAGTTATTAACCCAGCCATTAAAAATAATATTTTATTACTGCAACCTGGAGCTTGATGACTTCAGGAGGGGCTGTGAAACCAATAAAGCTTTTAGTGTAGGTAATGCTATTTTAATAAACATTTAGTTCTAAAGCCATCTGCATTTTTAATTCCTTTCACCTCTTTTCAAGACCTTGCTGACCTAAAAGGGAAAGTGCTATAGCGCACCACTTGTTTTTATGCATATTACTGAACAGTTGGCTTCTGAAATTTCTGGAATTCATTTCCAAAGTGAAGGCTGAAACTTTAATGTGACTCCTTTAGCATTCTGTTACTGCAAGGCCCATAAGTACTAGAAGTGCAGAGTTAACAGTGCATTTCACTCTGACTTCATCATTTACTAGTAATCCTAAACAGCATTTTGTGAAGAGTACATAATAAATGCATTCAGACACTGCAGCTGTTTTTTGTCTGTTTTCCAAACACATAATGTGCTAATTTGGAAAAAAATCAACAACAGCTGCAAATACATGTCAACAGCAAGGTCTTCAAGGGAAGGCCTTAATAGGTTTTGTTAATCAGTGGTGAACCAGGTGTGAATAAATAATTAACACACTTGATAACAGAGCCCTGTTACCTCAGCTGCTGTAGCTAAAGTTCTGATAGCCTTTCCTTTAAATTCAGATTTACCTGACATACTTAAAAAGAAAAATATTTAACGCCTACTGATTCAATAAGGCTAAGATAAAAAAGAATATTGAATATGGATATCAGGGAAGAAAGCTCTCAGAGAATTTAGAATGCAATTAAATCTTATAAATAAAAGCAGATGTCTAAAAATCCATTTCATTGGAATATTATTTTTTTACTTATATATTTTTTATTATTAAAGTATTATTGATATACACTTTTATGAAGGTTTCACATGGAAAAACAATGTGGTTACTACATTTACCCATATTATCAAGTCCCCACTCATACCCCAATGCAGTCACTGTCCATCAGTGTAGTAAGATGCCACAGATTCACTGTTTGCTTTCTCTGTGCTGCACTGTTTTCCCTGTGATGCCCCACACCATGTGTACCAGACATAATACCCCACAATCCCCTTCTTCCACACTCTCCACCCATCCTCCCACACCCCTCCCCTTTGGTAACCACTAGTTCCTTCTTGGAGTCTCTGAGTCTGCTGCTATTTTGTTCCTTTAGTTTTGCTGCGTTGTTATACTCCACAAATGAGGGAAATCATATGGTACTTGTCTTTCTCTGCCTGGCTTATTTCACTGAGCATAATATCCTCCAGGTCCATCCATGTTGTTGCAAATGGCAGGATTTGTTTCCTTCTTATGGATGAATAATATTCCATTGTGTATATATACCACATCTTCTTTATCCATTCATCTACTGATGGACACTTAGGTTGCTTCCATATCTTGGCTATTGTAAAAAGTGCTGCAATAAACATAGGGGTGCATATGTCTTTTTGATTCTGAGAAGTTGTATTCTTTGGGTAAATTCCAAGGAGTGGGATTCCCGGGTCAAATGGTATTTGTATTTTTAGTTTTTTGAGGAACCTCCATATTGCTTTCCACAATGGTTGAACTAGCTCACATTCCCACCAGCAGTGTAGGAGGGTTCCCCTTTCTTCGCATCCTCGCCAGCATTTGTTGTTCTTAGTCTTTCAGAGGGTGGCCATCCTTACTGGTGTGAGGTGGTGTGGTTTTAATTTGTAGTTCCCTGATGATTAGTGATGTGGAGCATCTTTTCATGTGTCTGTTGGCCATCTGAATTTCTTCTCTGGAGAACTGTCTCTTCATATCCTCTGCCCATTTTTTAATCGGGTTATTTGTTTTTTGGGTGTTGAGGCATGTAAGTTCTTTATATATTTTGATGTTAACCTCTTGTTGGATATGTCATTTACAAATATATTCTCCCATACTGTAGGATGCCTTTTTGTTCTATTGATGGTGTACTTTGCTGCACAGAAGCTTTTTAGTTTGATGTAGTCCCATGAGTTCATTTTTGCTTTTGTTTCCCTTGCTCGAGGAGATGTGTTCAGGAAGAAGTCGCTCATGCTTATATTCAGGAGATTTTTGCCTATGTTGTCTTCTAAGAGTTTTATGGTTTCATGACTTACATTCAGGTATTTGATCCATTTCGAGTTTACTTTTGTGTATGGGGTTAAGCAATAATCCAGTTTCATTCTCTTGCATGTAACTGTCCAGTTTTGCCAACACCAGCTGTAGAAGAGGCTGCCATTTCCCCATTGTATGTCCATGGCTCCTTTATCATATATTAATTGGCCATATGTGGTTGGGTTTATATCAGGGCTCTCTAGTCTGTTCCATTGGTCTATGAGTCTGTTCTTGTGCCAGTACCAAATTGTCTTGAGTACTGTGGCTTTGTAGTAAAGCTTGAAGTTGGGGAGCATAATCCCCCCAGCTTTATTCTTCCTTCTCAGGATTGCTTTGGCTATTCGGGGTCTTTTGTGGTTCCATATGAATTTTAGAATGATTTTCTCTAGTTCATTGAAAAATGCTGTTGATATTTTGATAGGGATTGCATTGAATATGTAGATTGCTTTAGGCAGGATGGCCATTTTGACAATATTAATTCTTCCTATCCATGAGCATGAGATATGTTTCCATTTATTGGTATCTTCTTTAATTTCTCTCATGAGTCTTTTGTCGTTTTCAGAGTATAGGTCTTTCACTTCCTTGGTTAGGTTTATTCCTAAGTATTTTATTCTTTTTGATGCAACTGTGAATGGAATTGTTTTCCTGATTTCTCTCTCTGCTAGGTCATTGTTAGTGTATAGGAATGCCACAGATTTCTGGGTATTAATTTTGTATCCCACAACTTTGCTGAATTCAGATATTAGATCTAGTAGTTTTGGAGTGGATTCTTTAGGGTTTTGTGCGTACAATATCATGTCATCTGCAAACAGGGACAGTTTAACTTCTTCCCTGCCAATATGGATGCCTTTTCTTTCTTTGTGTTGTCTGATTGCCATGGTTAGGACCTCCAGTACTGTACTGAATAGAAGTGGGGAGACTGGGGATCCTTGTCTTGTTCCCAATCTTAAAGGAAAAGCTTTCAGCTTCTCTCTGTTAAGTATAATGATGGCTGTGGGTTTGTCATATACGGCCTTTATTATGTTGAGGTACTTGCCCTCTATACCCATTTTGCTGAGAGTTTTTATCATGAATGGATGTTGAACTCTGTCAAATGCTTTTTCAGCATCTATGGAGATGATTATGTGGTTTTTGTCCTTCTTTTTGTTGATGTGATGGATGATGTTGATGGATTTTTGAATATTGTACCATCCTTGCATCCCTGGAATAAATCCTACTTGATCATGATGGGTGATCCTTTTGATGTATTTTTGAATTCGGTTTGCTAACATTTTGTTGAGTATTTTTGCATCTATGTTCATCAGGGATGTTGGTCTATAGTTTTCTTTTTTTGTGGTGTCTTTGCCTGGTTTTGGTATTAGAGTGATTCTGGCCTCATAGAATGAGTTTGGAAGTATTCCCTCTTCTTCTACTTCTTGGAAAACTTTAAGGAGGATGCATATTAGGTCTTCACTAAATGTTTGATAAAATTCAGCGGTGAAGCCATCTGGGCCAGGTGTTTTGTTCTTAGGTATGTTTTTGATTACCAGTTCAATTCGTTGCTGGTAATTGGTCTGCTGAGATTTTCTGTTTCTTCCTGGGTCAGCCTTGGAAGGTTGTATTTTTCTAGAAAGTTGTCCATTTCTTCTAGGTTATCCAGCATATATATTTTTTAAACAAAGAGCTAATGCCTGTGAATCAAGAAATGATTAAGCAAAACTGATCTCATGTAGAACATGTAAGTATATTTACTAACAATTCCGATTGTTACATTTTCCTCTGGAAGACAGGAAATGCTATAATATAAAAGATATATTGTTTTAGAGTGAGAGGGCATGAAATGCATACCAGAACTCTTTGGTTATTACCCTTAAATACTGTGCTGTGTCAATAAGCCAACATGTATTTTAAATAACTTCTGTGTAAAGAAGTAGAAAAAAAAGTAAGACATCAATTTTACTGAGTGTAAAAGATAACTGATGAAATCTTTTGTTGATGTTAATAAACCAATATGACAGAAGAGTCCTCATTTTATAAGAGAATGTACCATATACTGGCTTTGAATATGCTGGTGGTTCTCAAAGAGTGGTCCCATGACCAGTAGCCACAGCATTATCTAGGACCCTGTTAAAAAGCCAGAATGTCAGGCCATACCTCAAACCTAAATCAGGACTGGGAGTGGGGACCAGAGATCTGTGGACCTGGACCAAGAAGCCCCTGCAGGTTGATTTTGACGTTTGTTAAAATTTAGGACCATTTGCTTATGTTTGTCACCGATTGATACAGAGTAGTGTTTATTGCCTAGTGCATGGTTTGATGACTGAGGCCCACCTCTGGGGACAAAAGCTGTTGACTATCCCACACATTCTGCAACATAAACCACCAGCTGTTGGTGTCAGATCACTGTGAAGCTTGCTAGAGGCACTAGACAGAAAAGTCACTTGATACTAAATTATTTTTCCAATGATGTAAGTAGTGGACTCTGAGAAAAGTCACCTGTTAAGGAAGTGCAATGTCCAAATGGAAAATTGTTCCCACATTTTCAACCTCGAGGTGTTGAGGAGATTAGGGGTGTTTTACCCCAGAAGTAAAGGTGGAAGCCTCACTGGGCTGGTAAAGTTACACTTGCCCACACAATCACCCCTCCATCAATAGCGGGATTGTTGTTGCCCTGCTGTCAGCAGAGTGACTAAGGGGATAGTGGCTGACACTGCTGCTTTACCAAGCTTAGAAGCCAGGCGTTTTCCAGATGAAAGGATTATGACGGAAATACTCAGGCTTGAGCCATCTTGCCCTTCCTCTCATACCCAGGGACATTGTTCTAGAACTTTTTCACAAAGGGGCCATTCATTAATGGCATGGACAACTAGCAGTGGAAGACGAGGAGGAGAAGAAAGAGCCAAACAAAACCATCAGAGAAATTTCAATTCCTGCCCACTAAAGCTCCCCCCCAAAAAGACTAACTGCGTTGAACTGAATGTTTGTGTCCCCCAAATTCATATGTTGAGTTCTAACCCCCAGTGTGATGGCATATGCAGATGGTCTTCTGGGAAATAATTAGGATTAAGTGAAGGCATAAAGGTGCAGCGCCCTCATGAGAAAAGATGCCAGAGAGCTTGCCCTCTCCCTCTTCCCACATGCAACAATGATTGAGGGCCACTGAGCCCACAGTGATGAGGCAGCTGTCTGCAAGCCAGGAGCAGAGCCTTCACCCGAACCTGACCGTGAGAATAAAGTTCTGTGGTTTAAGCCACACAGTCTACAGTATTCTGTTTGGGCAGCATGAGCAGATTAAGACATCTGAACTTTGCTCCTCATTCCTTGGGATACTTGCGGCTTTGGGGAAAGAAGGCATCCCTCTCTTCCTCCAGTCTTTAGGAACATTACATTGTTCCAGAAGGCAGACTCTGTCCCTGCTAGATCCTCATGTTGCATCTGAGTGGTGGGGGGAAGGGCGCTTTGCAGCTGGTCTTGTGGGGAGGTGAGTGGTGGTTCTTTCAACTTGTTGAGGGATATGATCACCTTGTATTCTCAGCTGAGCAGCTTTGTGCTCAGGTGCCACACCTGATAATGAAGGGCATCCTGTTATATTCATTATCTGAACTTAGTTTGTGATCTTAGACCAAAGAATGGCTCTATTTCTTCATTTTTACATAAAAGTTGTTTGTATAAGTGAATGGTTGTTGGGCACATAATGGATACTCAGTAAATATCCTTTAATGAGTTTGAAATAGATGAATAGATGGAATTTGTTGAAAAAGTGTAATTAGTCATTAAAAGTCAAAAAGGCTATCATACTCAGAGAAATTGTCTTTAAGTTAATGGAATACCAGCTAAATTTTGGGAGACAGTCATGGCAAACAGGACATGATTACTTTTGTGATATTTGGAAAAATGAGGATCCCTCTCTTAAAATATAACCGACCAAATTAATAATCATATTAAAACCCTACATTTACTGAGAGGTTACCATGGGGAGCCATGTACTAAGTCTTAACATAAACCTCTAATCCTCCCAACTAGCCTGATGATGATAATAGCATTTGTGCTAGGAATTGAATTGTATCTCAGCAAACTTTTTAAAGTCCTGACCCTTAGTACCCAGAAGGTGACTTATTTGGGGATACCATCTTTACAGAGAAAATGAAGTTAAAGTGAGTTCATTGGGGTGGGCTCTGATTCAATATACTTGGTGTCCTATATGCAGAGGGGAAATCTGGGCGGAGAGGAGTGCTGTGGAGATGAAGGTCGTGATTGGGGTGATGCAGCTCCGAGCCAAGGAAGGCTGAAGATGGCCAGCAGCCCGCCACAAGCTGAGTGGGGAGGCATGGAATAGATCCTCCCTCCCAGCCCTTAGAAAGAGCCAACCCTGCCAACACCTTGAGCTTCGACTCCCAGCCTCCAGGACTGGAAGACAGTGTCTGTTATTTAAGCCCCCTGGTTTGTGGAAATTTGTTAATACAGTCCTGGAAACTAATCCAATTCCCATCCCTATTTTATAGGTGAGGAAACTGGGTCTAAGAACTCATTCATAAGTGGTGTGGTAGACTGCCTTTAGGGTGCTCCCCACACTAATTCTCTTGCGAGCCCTCCCTCCTGAAGGTGGGGAGCCCTGTGATTTACTTCTAACCAATAGAATATGACAAAGGAGATGGGATTTACATAATTGATTATCTGTGCTGATTATGTTCCAGAGATTGTAACATGTCTTACTAGGAGACTCTCTATCTTGTCCTAGCTTTTAAAAATCAAACTATCGTGCCATGAGCTGCAATTTATAAGGTCATTCGACAAGGAGCTGAGCGCAGCCTCCCGCTAATAGCAGGAAACAGGTTTCTTAGCCTAGCAACCTGTGAGGAGCTGAATGTTGCCAACAACTACATGAGTTTGGAAGCAGTCCCCTCTCAAGGGAGATCCAAATGAAAACTCAGCCTTTGAAATCAATACCTTGATTATAACCTTGAGGGAGAACCAACTAGGCTGTGCCCAGGCCTCTGAATGTAGAAAGTGTGAGATGATCAATTTTTTTCAAGTCTGTGATAAATTAATTTTTGCAACACCAGATAACTAATCCAGGTGATATTGCCTCCTTAAAAATCTTCTTTTGGCAGGGATAATTCATGTTTTGATACAAGTTTTGTTGCATTAAGGGACTTGAGGGTAATTCCAGATTTTTTTAAACCAGCACCCCATTGTAAACAGGAAGAAGACACCACACTTGAAGACCCTGATGAAATGAGGGTTCTGAATGTAGAATCAGAAGAGTGGATTTTAAGCCCTGTCACTGCTACTTACAAAACAATAAGGCCTTGGGAAAATTTCTTGTAATTTTCTTTCTACTGTGAAAGAGGGTTAATACTGTATGTGGAAGAACCTAATACAAGGCGTGGCAGATACTTGAAAGCTTCTTGTTTTCTACTTCTTTACTTCTTCTCATTCCCTGACAGAGTTGTGGAATCTTTGGGTGCTATCAGGGAGTGCCACACAACTGGAGGGCAAGTGGGTCCATGTTTTTGGTGGTTTGAGGTGCTGGTTAAGCTTCTAGCACCTACACAAGATCCAAGGTGAAAGACATTTGGGGATCTAAACCAGAAAATGGCTTACTTGGATCTCTGGGAAGTTATATAAAGGTTGGCATGCTGATCTTCTTTGTGACTGAGGAAAGATTTATTTTTTATGATGGAGTTTCAGAAAAACTATCAAGACCCTTCACTGTTCATTTGTGACAGTGCCCACTTGGTCAAGTAGTCATTAGGCTGGAAACTCTCTTTTCCCCCTTCATCTCTCACAAATAAATACAACTGGGAGCTAGAGAAGGTAAGCTAGGACCTTTGAATAAGGTGGACCGTAACTGAGTTAAGTTAATTAACAAGTGTCACAAGGAGACAACTTTTGAGCCTGTTTTAGTGACATTACAAATTACAACTCATTTTCACGTATCTGTATAGCTCCATGGCATTATTTCATAAACTTCTCCAAAGTGCTACTCTATAAGAAACATGTTCATAGCGTGCTCTCAGCTACCACTTTTAAATCTATATACCTATATATAGGTGTAAAATATTTGTATCTACTATTTTTCTTAAGTAATACTTTGAATCCACTGGTCTGACTACCTCAGAATTATACATCCTATGTGAGCTTGGTTCTGTTTTAACTGTACCACAACAGTGGAATGAAATTGATAATTTTGAGAACGGGGTTGGGAGATAATATTGCAGCTCTTGCACTGGATACTGAAAATTTAGGAAGTTAAAACCCCAGGGAGGCTGAAGTTATAAGGAGGTCCTTACAAGACCTGAACTAGGAGATAAGCAAAAGGGACATACTAGAAAGAGCACCCAGCCTCAGTGGAGATGGCAGCTGGCCCCCAGCATTTCTGTACAGAAAGAGTTAGGACTCTGATGAAAAGAATAGGCAGGGGACTTGTTTTGAAGCTGTGTTGGCAGTGATTCACGATAGATGGAAAAGAATTCTGTGTCTGTACTGAAGGATGGGGGTTGGCAGGAAACGAAGACCTAGTGCCTGGAGCATCACTCTCATGCCACCATTCTTTTAATTCTTTTATTGACTGTGTAACCTTGAGAAAATCTCAATTCTCTCATCTGTAAAATGAAGATAATAGTATATAGCTTTAAGAGTTGTAATAAATTCAAATAATGTGCATTAGATGCTTAGCATGGTACACGGCATATAAAATTGCTCGATAAATTGCATTTTTAAAATATGTTATTGTATTATTGCTCAAGAATCTGAGAAGGGTTAATCAAATCGGGCCACCATTACCAGTGCCTAGAACTGAACATAATACTTGGGAAATTATTTTCTCTCCAAAGTGTTTTATATTTTCTTCTGGATAAAGGTGGCCTTGTATGCTGTTATGTACAAAAAATAATTGCTAGTAGCTGGTAATGTACAAGTACACTTAGTGTTCTGAGAGGTGACAGTGATGTTTTACCTTTATTTTAGCCAGTCCAGAGATAATCTCTCTCGGAATTTTGTTAATGGTATCAAACTGCTTTGTTGGTTTTCCATCCCATCAAATTGAGGCATATCTCAAGTTCCCATTTATTTTTTAAAGGTCCCTGTATTTTTTTTTCTTCTATGCCTACAAAATCTAGTTTCTTGAAAAGTGCACATGTGCATACTGTTGAGCTAGAACCATCCATCACATAAGAGATACTTAGCAGATAAACAAAACACATTAACATTTAAACAAAAATGAGTTTTGCCCCATCATGTCACCTACTTCTGATATAAGAACAGTGAGAAAGAGGCACTGAACAAAAATTCCTAACGGGAACCATGATTGAACCTGCAGTAAAGCTGGATTCCTGTGATGGGAAAATGGTTTATAATGAAGTGTGACTGAATTAAACACCTGGTGGTTGCAATATCAAATTAAATCAACCCCTTTGAACTCAATTTCACTTATGAAGTAACTGTAGTTGTTTTTTTTTTAAACAGTCAAAATAAACTCATCAACCCTAATAGTGCTAAAGTAAGGGGGAGTTGGTTTCAAAAAGGCCACATTATCATCTCTTCCTAATTAATAAGGCCACATTCCATCTTCATATTTATTAATCTCCATAAATTAATTTTGGTAAACTGTTTCATAATCTCTGTTCTCACATATTTACAAATGTGAGTTTCTTCTACTCAGACTCTTTTCATGGGTCAGTGTCTTAGTCCATTTGAGCTGCTATAACAGAATACCATAAACGGGGTGGCTTGTAAACAGAAATTTATTTCTCACAGTTCTGGAGGCTGGGAAGTCTAATATCAATGTAGTGGCAGGTTCAGTGTCTTGTGAGAGTCACTTCCGGGTTCATAGACAGCCGCCTTCACTCTGTCCTCACGTGGCTGAAGGGACCAGGGTGCTCCCTGGGGTCCCTTTTACAAGGCCACTAATCCCATTCATGAGACCTCCACTCTCATGAGCTGATCACCTCCCCAGTGACATACCAATGACAATGACCTACTGTGACATTTCACAATAGGATTTCAATATATGGATCTCCAGGTCAGGACATAACCATTCAGTCCATAACAATAGGTGATCAAATTTTAATAATCATAATATGCATAATTATAGTTACCTTTATTAAATGTTTTCTTTATATACAGATATCATCCTAGATCTTTATATACATTAACTCATTTATAAGGAAGACCCTACATGTTGCTTACCTTTCTTAGGATAGTAAGAACTCCCACTCCTTAATCTCACTCTTGTCACCTCAGCATTAATCTAAGATCTCCTGGCTTCCAAGAAGAATGACAGCATTCCTGTGAAGACTGTGTTTTATGACCTCTGAGCTTTGGCCTTTACCTAGAACTCTCTTTTTCATTTTTTCATTCTTTCATTTCAATTCTTATCATCCCCTCAGACTGGTTTTAGCTATCAGTTTCTTTAGGATACCTCCCTAACCCACTAAGACTAGAATAAGAGACCCTTCTTTGGACCCAGAAGAGTGGATACTTCACCCCATCACAGCTGTTTATCACTATGGGAACCTTCTGGTGTGTTCCATTTTTTGATAATAGGGGCTACATCTTGTCTATTATTTGTAGCAAAGTGCCAGGGCACAGTGAGTGGCCAATACATATTTGCTGAAACAATGAATAGATTTATTATTTTTGTAATCTCATTTGGATTATTTTCCAAATAATTTCTGGATTATGAACCACAACACAGAAGGGAGGGGGGCTGAATATAGCAGGGCAAGAATATTCAGACAGTAACTGATGAGCAACTTGCTTTTTGTAAAAATCCTAGAAAAGATATGGAAATAGGTTCCAGAGCATCAGACAGTTAATTCTAAGGATATTGTCTTTAAATATCTGTAGTCAGGGTTTTATTTCGTCTTTTAGTTATTGAGGGATTTTCAAGCCCACTTAAAAAGCATTGCTAAAAACTTATTAGTACAAGAGATTTCAAGCAAATGGTAAGAAAATTGGATGGACAAAGACAAAAACAAAGAACGATTCCAAAACAAAATAAAAATGCCGAATCAGAACCTCAGCCTCATGGGCTTATACAATGAACAATCAAACTGCTTGCATTTCTGCAAGATACATTCATTTGTTTTGTAAGAGTAAAGTGATGTTAAAACTTTAAACTTACTTATTTTTGATGATTAATGATACCTCTACTTTGAATGCTTTGAAGACATATTTGAATAGGAATCAAGTAGTGTTTAAATAGCAAACAAATTCTGTGAATATTTAATCTATGCCTTTCAGAAATCAAATACAGAAATAAAAACCATATATATTTTTAAATAAATACTGAAAACAAATCAAAATGATGTGTGCTGTAAATGCCATGCATTATTTATAGAATCGATTATAATCAGAAGTATTACATATGCACGTATATCAATTATGTTAAATAGATTTCAGATATTTAATGACTAAGACTTTCATAGCAGCCTCAGAACTAATTATAAAATGAACAAGCTATTATCCATCTTTCTAGCTGTTTCTGAAATATCTTTGAATATTTAGCATTGTTTTGAGCAAGATGTTGTATATTTTGTACATTTGACAGCAAATTAAATTTATTAATCAAATAGATTTGCATTCATTTTGTCACTAAATCATACTAAGAATGATTAAACTCTAGAAGAATTATCTAAAGGAATTTTCTCAGGATGACTGAAACATTGATCCTCTGGTTTTGTTAAAATACTAATGCCTTGAAAGTCTTGATACCTTTTCTTATTCTACTTGTATTTTGTGTTCATATTTCAGTTGAGACTTAAACTTGGGGTAAAATAAATAATGATCAAAACAAAGTAAACTTTTTTCCCCAAGTATCAGGAAAAAAAATACAAGGCTATTCTTTTAAAATTTGAATATGGTACTTCTGTTGGCCTTTAAAATATAAAGCTGTTACCTTTTTAAAAATTAAAATTGAAATGTAAATGTTTTCCATCATTCTGCCTTCTTTTTGTTCCTGTAATTGGTGTCAGGAGGTAATTATGGTGGTTAAAAATATGGGCTTGGTTAGTGATGTCTGACATATTGTATGTGCTGGAGAAATATTTGGTGAATGAATAAATATTCAAATATCTCCCTCCTACTTATCTGTGTGAACTTGGGCAAATATGTAGTCTTTCTAAGCTTCAATTTCTTTGAGAAAATGAGGATAATGGTTGTAATGATTTAATAATGTATTATATTTAGGAAGTGCTTTGATTTCTCTCAGTTTTGTTCTCTCATACCACATCCCTCTGGCCCCAGACCCTCCTCCTGATATGTTCCCTGACAACAAGGAGTTTCTCTGTAAAGAAGAAACTCTCTACTATGGTACAGTTTGCTGGTGGTAAAGCATCCTAGAAGCAACTGGTTACAAACCATTGTCAAACGCATGTGCCTCTCTTCAAAGAATTAATCACTCTTGGCATTCCATGAAATCAAACATATTCTGACTGTAAACACTCTCTCCAAAGCTTACTGTGAGAAACTGCTCAAGATTTCCGGAGAGCCAAGCCATTTGTGGTACTCTGTAGAAGGCACAGAAGTGCTAACTAGTTGGTCTATCTGAACCAAGAATTCTGTAAAATTTATGCCAAAAATGTAACAATCATATTGAAGATACCCAGTTGCCATGCATACATGTTGCCTAACCTATACAATGATCAGAAACATTTTATTGTTCAGTACAGAGATGTCTTAATCCTACTGGTAAATATCAGATATTTTCTTCATAAAATAAAATAAATCTAAGGATGCCATAGTAAATGGTGAACTAATGACATAGGTAGTTCTGATAGTTTTCTTTTTTTCAATATTATCTGTATTAAAATGTTATGTAAGTTGGAGGAATAAAATATCAAAATAGATAAACTCTAAAATACTTGAATGAAAAGAATCCATCTGAATTTCTTGGCATTACATGGATTCTGTGTGGTTTTGGAGGTCATCCCTAATTTTCTGATTTAGTTTTATCTTTTCAAGTAATGGAGAAACTGACTTCTGGTGGGGTGAAAGTAGCCGTACAAAATCGAAAGTTAAGATGAAAAATAGAGTTTTCCTTTGAGGCAAAGCTACAGCTTTCCTGTGTATAAAGATAAGTTCAGCATTACTAGCAGATATGAAAAAACCAGCTGCTATTTCTTGTGGCAATAATTTTACTTACTTGACATTATCTAATTTACAATTTGTTTTGAAATAAATATCTGCCTTCATTTATGGGGCTTACAAATTTCAAAGGGGAAATAACTTCCCTAAAGCCACTCTGATGATGAGATGAATAACTGAGCACTGTAGATAGACCACGAACTTGCAAAAATTGTGCATCTAGCTTTCCTATAACTATACTCTGTCAGTTTTTAATGATCAAGAGTTTGATTTTCAAAGCCACAGATCTTAGAGAAATGTGGTACCATTGGGTTAAAATTTTAGACATTTTATTTAGAATCCATGAAGAGCAGAAGATACTAATTCAGTGTATGAAATGGAAGTTTAGACAAAAACCAAAATCTTCAAAACTTTAGAAAACAAATGATAAAGGCCATTCAGAAAATTATTCTTAAAGGATAAAGACTTAGTGTTAGGTCTGTTACTTGAATATGAAAGACATAAGATCAACCTTAAATCTATGCTGCCTGGTCTTTTCCCTGGTCTAGGAATCTTACCACCTTCAGGACATCATGTTTTTGATGTACATGCTTATCCCACGCTGCTTATAATAAAGAGCGAACAACAGGTTTCTCTAGAAACTTGCTTCTGTTGCATCACTTTTCTTTCACTCTGTGCTGTTGGACTATCTAAATGCTGCCTGAAGTCTAACATCTTAGAACAAAATGCATTCATTTCTCTCTGTCATGTTAAATCTAATCACTTCTATTACCAGCATGCCCTTTAGGAATCACAAAATCCTCTCTTTTTCCACCAAAAAACCCCAACAAAACAAACAAAAACACCAACCTCCACTTTGATTAGCACAAAACGATATCACTTCAATCTCCTTCTCACTGGCTTCTCAGTGTCCATTTGTTCTGTCCCCAAATAGTTCTGTGTATTGCTTTCAGAACATCTGAAATTCCTCCTGCTCCCATCATGCCTGTTTCTGTAGTGAATTTATCTAACTTCCACAAAACAGAAAACTGGTTCGAATTGCAGTACTCTACCATTAAAAAAAACCTTTTAGAATCGGAGAGTTTATGTATGTTATGTATCTATCTGTATGCACATATACAGGAAAGTTCCCATAAGTATATAAATCAATGCAATTTCATAAATTGAACACACTCGTGTAACCAGATCCCAGATCAAAGAAGAGCACATTTCTGCCCACTCCTTTTAACCACTTTGCATTGGGGCTAAGACTTCATTCAAAGTTGCCTTTTCACTGTGTTCTCCATTGTCATCAGCCATGATGGGCTAGGTTATGCTGTAATAATAAACAATCTTGATTCTCAGTGGATTAAAAGATGAGTGAATTTTTTTTCTTTCCAATGCTACATATCCACTGAGGCCATTGCAGCTCTGCTAAACCTTATCTTTATTCATTATTTGAAATGTTTTTTCTCTCACGGTAAGAGTAATGAATTATGGAGCATTACACACAGGCACCTGAAGCCTTAAATTGCTCATATTCTCATTTAACCATCTTTCTCTGTATTCTGTACAAACCATATATTTCCTTAAAGAGTTGGCCCATTTTCTAATGTATAGTATAGATGACATCATCGTCAACACAAAGCTCTATTGATTGCATTCTTACTACTTTTTAAATATTGTGTTTATCTCTAAATCAAACAGTAAAAAAGGGAGATACGGATTTGACCCAAGGGGCATAAAATCACATTGGAAGATATTGTAGGGTTTTTGATTGAGGCTACTTTCCCCTATTTTTCTGGATTATACTTTTAACATTGTATACATGGCTTGTATCAAGGTTTTTGGCCAACCCTTGAAGTGTCTCTCATATTTACAAGACTGTAAAGTAGTCAGAAAATATTCTTTATGTCTTAATTTTTTTGTGTGTCATATCTAAGACATTTTAACTAATCCCAGTTCCCAAAGACTTTCTCCTGTTTCCAATTTTTGTAGTTTCAGGTTTTACGTTTAGGGGTGTGGTCCCATTCTGAGTTCATTTTTTATATGCTATGAGATATGAATCAATTGGGATAACACTGGATCTAAAGATCATTGGGGAATATTGATACGTTAACCATACTAAATCTGCTGAACTATATTTCTCCTTTTATTTGGATTCTTCAGTTATTCTCCACAATGTTTTCTCATTTTCAGTTTATCAGTTTTGCACATCTTTAGTTAGGTTTATGCCTATGTACTTCATTGTTTTTGATACTAATATAAACTGAGTTGTAAAAAAATTTCATACAGCATAACTCTGTTGAGTGGTTGCTTTAGGGTTTCTAGTATATATCTTTCACTTATCATAGTCTACTAAGTGATATTATGCTACTTCTCAAATAGTATTTGAATCTTAAAACTATAATATACTCCTATTTCCATCTCCTTTCAACTGCCCCCCTCCCTGCCCCCTGTCGACCACCCCACCCACCAAAAAAACAAACCAGAAAAACAAAACACTGGCCACTCTGGTACTTGGTCCTGTGAACTCTAGCTGCCTTGATCTTTTTGGGCTTTCAGCTCTGTCTCCTCAATTCAAGAGACTGTTGGGCTCCACCTAAGATGCCCTCCTTGCATTCTTTTAAAGGATTGTTTTGTATAATCTTGGGGCTGACCTCATTGGTTAAATAATAAATGACCTCCTGGGCTAAATAATAAGCTCCCAAGATGGCTGCATCCTTGTCTCCAGAACCTGTGAATGTTACTGTATTAACAAAAGGAACTTTGTAGGTGTAATTGATTTAAGAGTCCCGCAATGGGGAGATCAGCCTACATTAGCTTGGTGGACCCACTGTTGTCACAACGCTCCGTCTAAGGGGAGTAAAAGAAGCCTCAGGGTCAGAGGAGAATGGTGAAATGCTGGAAGCAGAAGAGGGAGGGACACACTTTGAAGGTGCAGGTAGGGGCCACAAGCCAAGGCACACAGGGGTCACTAGAAGCTGAAAAAGGCGAGGAGACCAATTCTTCACTCAGACTCATGAAGACTCAGCCCTGCTGAAACCTTCATTTTAGCCCAATGAAATTGATTTTAGACTTCTGACCTCCAGAACTGTAGGAGAATACATTTTTATTGTTTTAAGTCAGTAAGTCTGTGGTACTTTGTTACAGCAGGGATAAGAAGCTACTACATTTTGCATCTTCCAAAAATCACTCTTTTGATGGCTGATGTCCCATGCTTTAAAAACGATTGTTTGATATATTGCGTGTTTTTATTTGCTTTTGGCTTGCAGTTGCCTGTTTTAGGTGTAAAAGTTAGTATTCTGAAGTGTATGAGTTTTATGCTGATGACAAACTGATGGTACAAAAAGGAAGTGGCATAAAGATGGTGTCTTCACCTAAGAGACTAAGACAGGAAGTCATATGCTTACGTAGTGGAAGTAGCACAGCACGGTGACAAGGCAAAGAGCTTTGGGAGGGGACCTCAGTCTATTTCCCGGTTTTACTTTCCTCTTTCTGAGTGAGGCAAGACATTAACTACTCTGAGCCTGGGTTCTGCCATTACAAATAGGGATGATGTTCTATGATTCTTGCAAATCACAGATATAAAGGACTTTGACTGGTGCTTGGCATGTAAAGGGCTTCATGCGTGTAAAATTCCTGATTCCTGATTCTTCTAATAAGGTAATAAAGCATTAGACAACAGAGGACTTCTGGGATATGGCTACTAGCTCCTCTTTAAAAATGGGCGGGGAGGGGGAACGAGTGTTTAGATGCCCTGGTTGGTAGCAGGGGCTCTTGGATGAAACTGGGCTGTTAAGGAAGAGATGGTGAATTTCTACATGCTAAGTGATCCTGTAAAGTTAAAGTTGGGACTTGAACTGCCTGTAAGCTTTTCAAATTGGAACTATTTTTAGTTTTAAGGCTGAGCTAGAATGAGCCAAAACTGAGAGCCAAAAGTCTTTTGTTCCAAAGAGAATACTTAGAATGGTTTGGTTAACTAACTTCAAAGTAAATCCAAAACTGTTTGGCCTGATCCAGTCCCCGAGGGAACCACCTTCTCCCTAGCGAGCTCTGGGCCGCACATAAAAGGAAAGCAGCATGTACTGAACTCCCAGCATTGATCATTTTAGCTCCTGAGCCACAGAACTTCGCAAACTCTACATCTTTCATCCTGGATTGCCCTCTCCCATCCTCTGACCTCAGCTCTGCCCACTTGCCACTCAGCTACCGCTTTTCATCTTGCGATGCCCTCTGTCATTCCATGTATGTTGATCTCGTTGGCCACTTCCTGCCTGTGTCTGTCCAGGGATATTCTCCTGTCCTTTTGAACTTTCCTGGACTGAAACAAGGAACTCACACAGAAGTTAATGTACAGAATGAGGTAAAATGACAATTTCATGTTATGTAACTTCTTTAAGATTTAAGAATTATTTTTATTATATTTGGAATTATGCTGACTTGGAGGTAAGCTATATGATTTGAATCCATAGCCACTATTTTTTAGCTGTTTAACTTTGAGAAAGTTGTTTAATGTTTCTTAGCTTTAGCTCTTTTATGTGTAAAACAGTCAATTATGGTGCCTCCATCAGATACCTGCAAGAATTAAATGGCTAATATATGTGAAAGTGCTCAACTCTGTCTGGTGCATGGTAAGTGCTGCAAAAATTTATAATTATTGTCAGTGTTTTAAAATATATGCAAGTACACTTTGATAACTACAAATACTTTGATAACTAATAAATACTGTAGTTTGTATTTATTACAGTGGAAGTTTGTATTAAAATATAACTTAAAAAGTAAAAAAAAAACTTACTGAATTTTGAAGTTCTTTGGCTTTAAAGCCTAGATGTTTTACCCATGTAATTTACCCTTTTGATGTCATCATCAGAGGCATCAGAATTACAGGCATAGTGGCCATTACAGAACTGCTTTTGCAAACTCAGTGCCCTAGATTACAGGCAGGTAAGGGATCAGACAGTTCACAGTCTTTGAAGCACTGGTTTATGTAATTTAATTTATTGAGGTAGCCTATTCCTATGGGCACTTACTTCTATGTAAAGAGTATATGCTGCTTACTTGTAAATGAAGATTCCAGAGAATACCTAGTGCTATCAAATTTAATAGGCCTGCAAATCACCTGGGGATCTTGAGAAAATGCAGATTCTGAGTCAGAAAGTCTTGTTTGCTGCCTGAACTTCTGCAGGTATAGCAAGTGCCCAGGTGCCAGGTCTATGCTGCTGGTTCTTGAAGCACACTCTGAGTGGCTAAGTTATCAGATGTGGGGGAGTTGGAGTCCTGGAAGGCTAATAATGGAAGCAATAGCTATTTTGAAGTCCACTATTGGTTACCAGGTACATCTCTTACACACATTTGAGATGAATGCATTCTGTGCTTTTGAAATTCTTTATAAACTGTATTAGTAAAATATGTCTCTTAGATGTCGTGCTTCTCTTGATGTTCATTTCATACCATTGATCCTTTCAGTTATATGGCATATTTGGTTAAAATTAGGCTACCGAATACATACGCATTAAGGAGTAAAGATAAAGTTGGCAATCTTGTGGATTTTTGTGTGGTTGTAACATAATGAGTTGAAAATTTGATCATTTAAAAAAGTATTAAAGTAATTAATTTGCCTATAAAATATCCAAGTTTATGTCCTCTCTTTCTACCACACCAGAAAAAGTTATAATCAACAGATCTGTTGGTATAGATAGTAATACATGTTGCCTAGAAAACAAAAACTTTGGCTAAGGAAATATTGAACCCAAGAAAAATCTCTGACAAATTTAATAGCAATAGTTAGAAGAGAGGAAATCACTAACATTGGATTCTATATATTTTAAGACACTTTTGCAGATTTTAAAAGACTTTTCACATTTTAAAAGATTTTATTGAATAATGAAAAATATTTCAGTTTTTATTAAATTAAAAATATTAATGTTTCAAAATATTTCATAGAAGAGAGTCAAACAGATGTTCCTTAGCAGAATTCCAAGAATAACTACTTTTGAAAAATTCAATTTTCATCTTTTCCAACAATAACTTATTTGCCTCCTGTGGGCAAGCTTTCTACTTCTAAGATATGATTTTATACCCAGCTCTCATTGGTGTAGGGTCTGTTTATCCATTGCTCTTTAGATTCCCTATTAGGCTTAAAGTTAAGTTTCTCTGTCCTAACAAAACACTGCCTAAGGTTTGCAATGCCATGCACTAATAGAATATATTTTCAGTAAAGGGTTTGAATAAAAGTAAAATGATCTAAGATAAGTTAACTTCTTCAAAAAAGCACTTTGCTTTACCTATAATTTCCTTTAGTTTTTTTGATATTTCTAATTACTGGAGATTTTTACACTTGGATTCAACTACCTTTCTATACCATTATCTCTTGTAATGTTTATAACAAGGTTAGATGCTACCATGGACATCATTGTGCCACCAAATTTGCATTCATATTTTGATGTAAAAAGATGATTATGGATTATAGTTTTTCAAACTTTAAAAGATTTAGCAATAAGATGACAAGGAATACAATTTTAAGCACTCAAAATTTAACAGATTTATGTTACAATGTGAACATTTCCAAGGATTTTTTTCTCTATGAATACATCCATTAGAGGGAATAATATAGTTTAATAACCTTTAAATATATGAAGTTGTCATTTTATTACCAATTAAACTCAAAAATCATTCCTTTATTGAAAGGAGATTTAGTTTACTATCATTATAAATGGATTCAATTATGTCCAATAAGTATAAAGTCACTTGCCATCTCTTAAAATCCATGTTCTTGATTGTATCAAACCAGTGACTTTCCAGATACCTCTAATTCATTTAATGTGAATTCATTTAGCTTCTAACAAGTGCCTGAAGGATGCAAGTGACTACAATGGATGTGATTTGTCTGTATTTTAATTATTTAGGGGACAGTGATCTAATTATAATGATACAAAGTGGGGGTGCCCATTGCTCTGCTTAATTTCAGCAATTAATTAAAGTGATATATTTTGGTTTCAAAAAGAAAGACACTCTCAATATCAGAATAGCAGAAACTCGAGTGAGCTTGTCAAATGCTAGATCTGGGATAGTAGGTTGCTCTCCCATTTGTTATTTTTGGAGTAATGAGAGGATCTTTATCTTTGTATAAAACTATCGTTTTTGACTTGGCATTTTTTCACTCAGCTATCTGCTAAAACATCACATCCTGAGACCATCCCCTGAACACGCTATGTAAAATAGCAAGTTCCAACCCCCAGCATTTAGACACTTAATTTTTTGTCAAAGCGCTGATTACCACATAGGATTGTATATCTTTTGTTTAAAAAAAAACACACACTGTAGTTTCAATATTCTAATATACTCACTGGAATATAATTTCCATGAAGGTAGAGGTCTTGTCTATTTTACTCTTTGCTGACCTAGTATCTGGAACAATATCTGGTAAATTGTAGTCAGTCAATAAGTGTTTGGATGAATAAATGATTATATTGCTTACCATGGGTATTGCCCTGTGGCAGAGTATGCAGCTTACATGTTTGACACCACCCTTAGAATTAAGCAGAGTAATCAGAGTTATTTTTTAAAAGGTACCAAAGTAGAGAAGAAGCAAGGCAATTGCATGAAATAGAGCATGGGCTTGCATTACTCTCAGGGGTCTGTTTTTATATTTTATTTCTTAATTTTTAACTTGCTACACATATTTTTTTATCCTACACTAGTCTTCTATTTTCAATTCAAAATCAACTGATAAATAATGAAATGGATAAAAGCAACATAAATGAATCTTTATTGTACAACTGTTAAGATTTTCACAAATGGTTAACTAGAAGAAGCAAGAGAAACAGATAAAAGAACATGAGCGAGGTGGTTCTGGGAACATTTAATTCTCATTTCTTTGCCCAATATGTAACATTTGGGAAGTACATTTAGCAGACTTTCTTGTTGTTTTTGTTCAAATAACTGTTTCCAGAAAAAAGATGGACTCTACAGAGTGCTGTATTTTTTCATTTAAACTATTTAGATTTAAAACATTATTTAATATTTTTGGAAGAGTGATTTTTAATACAATGTCCTTCCTGTCCAAATGAGAGTTGATAGAAGTTCCATTAGGAAAAAGGGTAAATTCTAAAAGAAAAACAAATTTAGGTAGAGAACAGTCTTCCTGAATTTGTTTTTCTTTATTTATATTTCTATCCACACACCACGACATTGCTCATACGCCTCTGGGCATAGTTAGAAATGATCAAGACAATATTAACAATTGATCTTCCACATCTAACTCAGGATAAAAGCCAAACTAAATCAATAATTTTACCATTGTACAACACTTTGCTGTAATTTACTTCTAGGGTAATTTACTGTGGATGTGCATGAATGAATGAATAAGAACTTTATCTTCAAGAGCGTCTTCAACCCAGCCTTAAGGCACTGTTGCAAAAATGTCATTTTATTCATTCTCATATTTTATCTGCCCTGAACAGCTATAATTTTGGATCTACTGACTGCAATTAATTCCTAAATATTTCAAAGAAGGGAATGTGGTTCCACAGGTGTCATTTGTATTCTTACACTAATGTATAAATTTAGGGCCTTGTATTAGATTTACAGAAAACTCAGCGTGAGAGAGTCACTTTACTATCAGCTGGAGACTCCCAGGGGGCAGATTATTCCCTGGGAATAAATGTGTGAATGTCTGAGAAGATAGAATCAGGGTTAAAATTCACTTGTCCATTTCATTAGAACTTGGCTAAATGAACAGTAAGAGTAGAGAGAATATGAAAGAAATGAACAGTTCCATTAAGAGGGTCTCCAGGGGTTAAGAAAATGAGTCTTGTGGTTCCATGATGGGTTTTCCTGTGCCCTGTACTTACGACCTGAAGTGGCCATTTGGAATCAGGACTTGCTCATTCAAGTAAAAGTATGGGATCCTGATTTCCAATAAACAAAAACTTAACATTGAAACAAAAATTGAAACTCCATAAATCCTAATTTATTGCCTACAAATAAATTATTTATTGGGTTGACACAATTTCTAGGGCTGCTTCAGAAAAATGAGTATTTTTTGTGGCTGGGTGGTAAGTAGATGGGGCAGGAGATTGTAAGTGATGAATATTTCTGATTCTGCCTCAGGCTAATTAATTCACATAATAGCAAGTGGTTTGACATTCCAGTGCTTCCGGGGTTTCCTCAAGTGTAAATAGAGATGATTTCTGCCTCAAAGCATTGTTAAAGTGATAAAATGCTATTACAAATACAAAAGGACTTGGAAAGGCTCTGAAGGTGCTTTACAAAATCTATGGATAAAAAGGTCTGCTTCCAGAGATGTATATGTGTACATATATATGCACATACATATAAATTGTATGTCTATATCAGATGTGTATATACATATGCATACATAGGGATTTTATATATACATAGTATATACGGATTTTACATTATTCAGTTTATCAAAACATTTTGGAAAAATGGTAAGGCTTGAATATATATTTGTGGATCGATAGTGAATGAAAGAACTGTAGATAGAGAACAGGTGGATCATGAGAACTATACTTAATCAAGTCAGTTTGGTCATTTATAATCTGTGATTTTAGGTAGATATGGATAAATCTTCCATGGTTCAGATGGGTGGGAATTTAGCTGCTTCTCCACAAAGTCTATACCAAATAGAAATGAAGGCAAATCTCAAATTCATTCTACCTGATACAAGAAAACAGCTAGAATCTTACTACGCTGATGGACAGTGACTGTAATGCGGTATGTGGTAGGGACTTGATAATAGGGGGAGTCTAGTAACCATAATGTCGCTCATGTACTTGTACATTAATGATACCAAAATAAAAAAAAAAGAAAACAGCTAGAACACACACAGTTTTATGAAGCCTCAGCTTTCTAAATCTCTTAGGCAATTTTGACACTTACCTTTATACCTTTTCATGTACGAATGAGGTGATAAAATCTGCCTATAACTTTCTGGACAGAGGATCTATCAAACTATTAAACTATATTGATGTTATCTTAAAGTCTATTTTACTTAAAATGCTTGATTCTTATGCCTTCTTTAGGAAAGTAAGGAAGTATCTGTATAATATTTCTTGCTATATCTCATCTTCCATACATCAGAGATAATGAATATAATCTCTAATACCTATTCTGTTGATTGAAAAAGGCTCTGTAAGGAGCTTGGTCCATGATAAAGGGAACTGAAGCAGTAACCATCTCTGAATATGGGTTTAAGATTTGAGTATTTCAAGTGAAAATCAACCATCTCTACAGAAAAACTCTTCCTGACTGAGCTCTTCAGAGTAATAACTAAGAAGCAGGTGTAGATGAAAACTAATATATGCATACTTGTCACTTTTTTTCTGCAAAAGGATTTTAAGGTAAATTTCTAGCACTTGAAGAGAGTTTTGGTATATTTCTCCATTTCTCTAACCTAATCACTGTGGGTCAGTCAGTTCTAAATACAGTGAGTTCTTCCTTAACACTTATTTTGAAAATCTAAGTTTATTCCAACATGGTTGATACATTAAGGAACAATTTGGATGAAATGTTAATTTTGCTTTTACTTATGGAAATTGAATCCCTAAGAAACACTAAATGACATGGGAAACTGCCCCTGCTGAACTGAGCCTGGTGGGACACACAAACCACAAGTATGAACACACCTCCAGACCCATCGTCACCTCCATTCACAAGGTGCCTGAGGAGCCACACCAAGCCACGTCTGGTGGCAAATTTTCCACCCAATCTCACATGACCCTTCTATCTCCTTCTACCACTTCGTGATGAGCAGACTCTTTTCAAAATAAGATACAATATTAATTGTAGTATTGTAGTATTCATTAACCATTTAGAATGTGTAGAATTTCACTTTGTTTTAAGTTTGTTTGTGTTTAAACATATCGCTGATGAAGTTGTTGAGTGCTGTCATAACTAAATTTCCCCAATAAGCTCTGTGGTGATTGTTATGGCTTGATTTTATGTAGCCAAGTCTGGTGATTTCTAGGAATACATATAAGGCTTTATTGTAGAACTGACTATATTTACAGTGAAACTTCCTACAGGTAGTTTTTACAGGTGTCTGGTACTAGCCAGATGTACAACCAGAAAAGAAGCTACCTGTATAGAATCTATGCAACTCTATAACTACATTTTTATTTTTTGGTATGGTGTGGTCAGTGACCAAGGCACTTCTCAGGAAGAGTGTGCTGGGGGTGTGAAAAGGGATAGGAGTGTGCTTCTAGATAAGCCATGGGGCTACTTGAAATTTTTAAAGAGGCAAGATGAGTTGCTTTTATCATTTAACTTAGAATTTGCCCTGATTGTTAGGCCTGTTTTCTGCCAGTCATATCACAGTCTTATATATATAAAAAAGAACTTAATATTGAGTAATTATAAAAATAGAATAGATGAACTGTATAAGCACTCTCAAACTTCCCCCTTAAATACACCAGGGACAGATCCAGCATTTTCTGAAGGGCAATGGTGACACCTATCAGGGACGAGCTGATACAAATTGCCCAGTCATAGTCAATCCATAGAGATGCTGACTACTCCTTTGTTGAAAACAAAATATAGAATCTTCTCTTCAGTATTACTTAAAGACCACTGTGTTGATCAATAGATACAGTAACAATTTTGTCATCAGATTATTTAAATTGAAGGAAAATACTTTGAAATCATTTTCTTCTTTTATATATAATTACAGAACTGGAAAAATTAACACTTTAAAAAATATAGTCTGAACTAATGTTGAACAAAATGTATAGAATCTGTGCTGATTTGCAGCGTTTTAATTACCAAATAATAATCACATGAGTGATTCACCCCTATGTTCAAGGCTATCCATTCAGATAACCCCACATCTACTGGTTCTTCGTGTGACTAGGCTGTAGTAGGAATAACAGGGAATTTTAAATATCTTCTCATCAGTCAGTTGCAATGTTTCAGTGACATTTCTTCTTTGGACTATGTCCATTGCCTCAAAGCTTTGTACCAAAACCCATAAGCTTTTGTAGTGTTCAAAATGAGGTTTGTAGTGATATTCATTTCAAGGGAAAGCAGAATTCTATTAAATAGAATCCATACAACTAGAAAGCTTTGTCAGAATTTTCTTACATGTATGTATGCACCTTAATTATTTCTGTTTAAACAGATGAACTTGAGATTCTGTAAAATCTGTAAATTGCCTATTGAAATATCAGTATGCATTTTGAGTAATCAGTATATTCATATTCTACTGAATGCTAATAATTTGAAAATGTGAGATATGTGGATTATTTATATCAATGCTGATCATTCAGTGAAGTGGAGCTCTTTGGTATGGAAAACTTCACAGCTTTGAGTCATTCAGACCTGAGTTAAAATATTGGGTTTGCCAATAATCACCTAATAATTTTTGTCATTTTATTTAAATATTACAAGCCTTGGAATATTCATATATAAAATGTGTATTACCATGTCTACTTTACATGCATGGTGATTATAAAAATTAAATGAGGTAATATTATATTAAATGCTTGGCATATTCATTCTCTGCAAAAATTCTTGTTTTCAATTTTTTTCCTTCTCTTTAATTTTCCCATTCTAGTTTTAAGTGGTATTTATGACATATGTAATCCAATAGTTGATGTTAATTATAGACTATACTTGATTTCTAAAAGTATTATTAGGTTATTGAAAGAATTGATGCTATCTTCTAAAAGTTATAGTGTAGAAGATAGAGCAGTGACTTTCTGCACTGTCACTCAATAATGTTGGTAATAGAGGTTATAGGCTTCGGTAAAACTTGTAATTCAAATATAGCTACAAAACTCCCACCAAAGCTCTACCTGGTCTTGATATCACAGTAGCTGGCAGCAGCAAAGTTCCCACAAGATCCGCAGAATTGTAGTCCCCTCTAATGGAAAGAAATTTACATGGTTGATCAAATATGATAATTGTCCAGTCAAATGTGTAATGAAATGTACTAGAGGAGTTGAGGGGTCACCCTCATTTGGACCTTATATCCACTTTTGCTTCTTCCTAACTACACAATAACAACAATGTCTTGGGATATCAGAATCAGTTTTATATAATTGTTTATATAATGTCATCCAAAGGATAATCAAATATCTTATTGGAGAACAGTGGGTTTATTTTCAAACTTGCATAGTGATAAGGTTGACTATGGAGCACATGAGAATGAGTAATTTCCTTATTACTCACACAGTCCTTTTATAAATTACATGAAAAGAGATTGTGTGGTTAATATTAAAGTAATCAAATTTGCAAACGCCTTTCAAATCACTGAAGTTTTTAAATTTAACTTTCTTAGAACAATATTTTCTCCTTGAGATTTTATTGATAATAAGGCACCAGAATTAAGAAAGCCCTTGGTTTCTGGTTTTGTTTTGTTTTAATTTTGAAGGAGTTATTACATATTTTTTAATTGAGTATCATTGATGTACGATCTTATATAGTTACAAATGGATAACACAGTGGTTCAACAGTTACTCATATCATTAAATCTTCATCCCCTCTAGTGTAATTACTATCTATCAACATAGAAAGATGTTGCAGAATCATTGACTATTTTCTCTGTGTAGTACTACCATCCCTGTGAGAACCTTATATTGTGATTGCAAATTATTGTGTCTACTTATCCCCCTTGATCTTCCCCTCACACTCCCCAGCCCCCTTGGTAACCACTAGTCACTTATCAGTGTCTATGAGTTTACTGCAGTTTTATTCCTTCTATTTTGTTTTCTTTTTATGTTACACAAATAAGTGAAATTATATGGCATTTCTCTTTCTCTGTCTGGCATAATACCCTGTGGGTTCACATTTATAATTACATATTTAAAGATATTTTGTCACTAGCGATCATGTGGAGGACTTAATAGGAAAAAATCCTAGGTATTTAATTTCCTACAATTGGACATAATGAACCATTACAGTTCTTTTTGTCAACCACACAGATTAGGTAATTTCATCTTTTAAAATGAAAAAGTCAACTATGTGAATCAAATGTCATTAATCTTTTTTTTTTTACTAAATATCTTTAGTTTTACCTATTTACATGAGATATTTAAGAGTATGAAAATAGGTATACCATGTTGTAGGGAATGCTGGACATTTCCTGAAAGAATTAAGGAAAATCCTCTTTAAATTGTTTCAAGTTAATTTTTCAGATCTGAGATAACTAGAAAATTTCTTTAATTTACTTGGCAAATTCAAGGACTTCATGAAGTAAAAGTTTGGAGTTGAGAGATTTCCAAGAAGGGGCAGCCTGGTTAATTTTCCTGTCTTTTGATGGAAATACCAAAAGGCTAACCCTTCAAAGTAAGGAAATAGATGGGCTTTCAAATAACTAACTCAGGTTTGAATTATCTCAGCTGATTGAAATAAGGTATTCTGAGATTGCTAGAGCCTCTAGTACAGTCACAAAATGTAGATGTAAAAAGTCTCTTATGAAAGAAAACATTAGAAACTTAAACTGTCTTTACTATATTTTATACTCATTTCCTAATGCTCAGTTAAAAATGACAAGACATTCTAGGAGGTGCTAAATCACTGAAAAGTGAGAGAAACAATAGAAAATAGAAAAAGACCTATGGAGGATTCAAGTAATGGAAATATCTTGAGAAAATAATAAGAAAAATTACTGAGATTGGTGTGGAACTAGAAAATGTTTTAAGAAATATGACTTTTTGATGAATACACAGGGAAAATACTATAACTGATTTTAAGAACTCAATCAATGGGTTAAACAATGGGTTAGTTACAAGGAAAGGAAGTCTGAACAGGGAGATTGGTCAGAAGAAAACATCAAGATTGAAGTTTAAAGAGGAAAAAAAGATAGAAAACACAAAGTTAATATAGCCATAGTGGAAGATGACAATATAACTTATTCTAAACAATAATTCTGAGAGTAAAAGTAGATCACTCAGTTAATAGACATTAATTGATCTCTATAGGTATAAATTTGGATTGATTGATAAAATCAAAACATACTGTCACTCAACACATAGGATATGGTTAAAAGGCCAAAACATCCTACAAAGTCTAATTCAAGTCAAATAAATGGATAACTGAGAAAATGGAGAGAATAAATGTTTGTAGAGGTAATAGAATTTTCTAAAACACGTGATTGAATCAAGCCAATGAAAACCCCCCAAGACTATGAAGCCCTTCAAACCTCCTTCTCCTTTTGGTATGAAGGATTAGACTTCTAACAAGCAAGTCATTCAAATAACTATTCATACTAAGATACAAAAACAACTATTTGAGCTAATGCAGGCAGATTTTGTTACCAGTATCAGTGTGACTTTCATATTTTTTGGTGGTTAAACTCTGAAAGAAAAGCCTGTTGTCTTTCTGGCTGGAGGAACCAGAGGATGTAGCCACTGGCATGGGCCATAGGACAGTGCAGAGGGAACTCCAGAAGAAAAGAATCAGAGAGTATATTCCAAATTTAGTGCATAACCTCTACTATTTTGTCTGCCTGACTGACTACTGCTCATGTGAGTGGTGGACAAAAGCACTCTGAGATACAAATTGTTGCATTTTTCAGGCATGAGAAAATTGCGTTTTGTAGCTTACCAAGTTAACTGTCAGTTAAAACAACAACGCCCTTTGAAGCCATGTAACAGAACCCAGAGCAGTATGAGCACCCTACCCAAGGTCTCGGAGAGTGGGCGGTAGCCAGACTGCTGGGGAGCCACTCTCCCATTCCAAGCCTCGGGTGCCTCCATGGTGCCACAGCTGCTTCTGTCGCACCTGTGTGCTTTCATTTTCCAGTTGCAAAGAGGCTGATGGTGCATCAGTGATACTCATAAGGTCTAGGACAAAATCCCAAATTGTTCAACATAAAGAACCATATTAAAAAGTGAAAGTGAAAGAAAAGATTAACATTTCAATATATGCAAAAAAGCATTTAAAAGTGCTCTGTGCATTGAAAAAATTCATATATTCATAATAAAAGAAATTCAACAAATGAAGAATAGTAGAGAACTTCATTTAATGAATGGCATGTATGGAAAAACTTTCAGCAAACATCATAAGTAATGGTTAAAAAAAAATAATACATTCCTTCTAAGAGTGAAGAAAAAGGCAAAGATGCCCTTTCTGTACAATTCTAAACAATGTCACGGTGGAAGGGATAATTGTTGCAATTGCAAATCTTGAATATACTTTATTCTATATTATATCTCAATTAGGTTGATTTAAAAAAATGCTTAGTCACCAATGTCTGTAAGAAATTATGAATAATTGTGGAGGTAATAGTATAGAATAAATGAAATGAATTAATAATTCTTAGTAAAGAACACTGGATATGCCATTAAGCCCAAACAGACTATGGTAAAATTGCTAGAAAACAAAGACAAAAAGAAATCATGGATGCAGCCTGAGAAAAATATTGAATTAATTTTTTTGTATTCTGCATGTCCAACAAATAGTATGATGAGATTAGAATAAGTCAAAGATATGTGTTGCAATCTCTACAGAAACCATTATAATAATACTGCAGGACTGTACATCAAAAAATTAGTTGAAGTGACAATACAGAATGAAAACAATAATCCATTGAAAGTTGCCAGAAAATGAAAGAAAGAGGCATAGAGTGAGATAAAATAAGTGTTAATATTAAAACAGTACTTTAAACTTAAATGTGTCAGCTATTATACTAATATTATGGTTAAATGGCAAACACCATCAAATAGATTAAAACACTAGATGTTACTTAAATGACATACTCTGAAAAATAATTAGAATATTGGAAAAATATGTCATGCAAGTACTGTCTAAGAAAAAGTTGATAAAATTCTTAATATCAAGATAAAAAGCTTTGTTAAAGACTGACATTTTATAATGATAAAAGTTTTGGCATACCAAGAATATACAGCAACACTAAATTTTAAGGAGCCATTGACATAATTTCAAATATATAAAACAACAAGAGCTACAGGAGAAATAAATAAATCCGCAAATATATTTGGGGATTTTCAGATTATTTTCTCAGCATATAGTACAAATTAGAAAATATATAGAAAAGTTTAACAAAAATGAAGTCAACAAACAATCTAATTATTATATAAACAACATTGCACTCAACAGATGAAGAATAAGGATCTCTTTAGATTGCTCAAAGATAATTTACTGAAATTGAACATATGTTGATGCATAAACCAAGTACCAACAATTTCAAATGAATGAAATCATAGGGGTATGTTTTAGACCCAGTGGAATTTAGAAATAATAATGAAAAGAAAGCTAGAAATCCTACAAATAATTTGAACTTATATAACATTTCTTCTAATTTTTAGACTAAGGCAAACATCACAATGGGAATGAGTAAATGCAACATATCAAAAATTGGGGGAAGCAGCTTTATTTCACTAATGAGAACTTTAGAGCCATAAGTGCATACATTAGAAGAAACACTGAATATAAGTGATCTAAGACTATACTAAATGAAGTTAGAAAAAATATCATTGAGTTATACCTGAAGATAACAAAAGACAGGAAACAATACAGAGATGAATAGATATTACTAAAATAGAAAATCTATGATGGAGGTGATCAATTAATGAGGAAGTTAGTTCTTTGCAAAGACCAATATAATTGACAAATGTCTAAAATGCCTGGCAAGACTTATCAAATAAAAATGTAACTAATAAGTAACCAAAATCATAAATGGGAAAACATATAACTAAATATATCTCTAATTTTAAAGATTAAAAAAACGGGGATTACTTTTAAAAAGCTAGGTCAATAATTTTGAAAAACTGAATATATAAGTTATGGAAATCTTTACTGAAGCTCCTAAATAATAGAATTGTTGATGCACATTTAATATTAATAACTTTCTATAATTCTTGGCCCAGATTACTTCATTAATAAATTCCACATAATATTTAAGGGGGGAATAGTATTACTATTCATATAAACTCCACTGGTGAATAAGAGAAGAAATACTTCTCAACTCTTTTATGAAATCAACATCACCTTTATATCAAAACTTGACAAGCTCATCATAATACAAGTTCAAGCCAATCTCATTAATTTAGAAACAAGAATCCTAAATAAATACCAGCCAGCATATCCAATGATACAGAAACTATTATGTGAAGAACCAAAGGAGGTATATTTTAAGAATTCCAGAGTGGCTTGCTATTTGAAAACCTCTTCACATTGTTCAGTATATTAACAGAATAACAATAATAAAGTCATAGGGTCCTTTCAAAATATTCAGAAAAGTCATTTGATATAATCCAATGCCTATTTATAAGTTTTTGGAAACTATGTAGATTTGAGACTTCAGAATATATCACACGCATCTGTGAATTATACACACACACATATACCCTTTATTCACGTTACTCCATCTCCTTAGGAAGTTCTAAGTTCCTTTTGGTTGGGAACCATATTTTACAATTAATTTTGTATTTGTCTTGGCCATTGTACTGGGAAAATAATACACACTGAATTTAATTCCAAAGTCAGGGTTTTCACATCTCTTTTCTTGGAATTCTGTTAATCTATATTTTGTATGAGTAGCTCCTTCTCATTATTATGATTTATTCAAGTATCAAGTATCTTCTTTTAAGAGAGGACTTCTCTAGCTAACCTAGCCAAAATGATCCCCTAAGGTCTCTCCCAACATGTATACAGCTAAGTCACCAAGGATAAAAACAATCAACTGTTGTGATTATGCATTCATGCTTGCAGGCAACAATATTTTTTTGAGTGCTTCTAAGTGCCAAGTGTTCTTCTACTTACGAAGGATAGAGTAGTGGTGAAAACACAATTCCTGATCTGCTTTATTTTGAGAGAGAAAGACAGTTAAAATAGCAAATATTAAAACTTCAGAAAGTGATAAATACTTGATGATAAATCAGCGTAGCAGGTATAAAACAGATTGTTGTTTTCATCCTTGGATTAATCCTGACAGTGGCAAAACCTAAGATAAATAATATATGTTCATCATTCGACAAAATACATTGTGATAATTGCTTTTGGATTAAAGATACATGCTTTGGGATAAAGTAGTAAAGGAGATTATATACATGTTTTCATTGATCTTTACAATTAAAGATCACATCTGCGTTTTGTTCAATACCTAGAAACAATGTTTTTAATAACATACTGGAAACTCTGAAGTATAGTTTTCAAGATAATTTTAATGGATTATTTAGTAGACATTCTGTTAACAATGTGGCTTTTCCTCTAACCTCCAGAATTTATCCCCAAAATTGTGGAGCATGTACTTCATTTTTATAAAATGTTGTCATTCTGTAGTTGTGCATTACTAATTAGATGATTATTTCTGCACTGGTGAAACATTCCTTGAAGTTTTTATTACAGCTTTTAGAATGTTAAAGAGTTACACAGTTATAAACTGCTTACATTACATCAGGTATCATTTGCCACACAGTTCAAAACTGTCCTTTCTCATACCAAGAGTTGCATAATTACAATAAGTGACTGTAATTATAAACACATAACTTTCAAGAATGCCATTTATTGACTTTATTGAAATAAATTTGAAATGAGTTTTTTTCTTCAAACATAAAATTAATAAATACTGACCTTTGTCGAAGACCTCAAGTACATAAATTTTGTAATTTTTACATCGTCTATTCACTTATGTTTTCATTCAGTGAATACTTTTAGAGTGTCTAGTATATGGAAGGAAACGTACACATGAAAATCAATGGCACTAGTAATGTAATGTGATGTGTGTTAATTAATTCAAGCAAATTGTATCTATTGCTTATTATCAGAAATAGGAGTGCAAACACTTCTGCCCACTGCATTTGGTTATCAGAGTTTCCAAAGAAAACACAGCGTAGACAAACCGTAGATGGAACAATGCTTTACTCACATGGAGAAGAGACAGAGCAAGATCAGCAGTGGGTGTGGGTCCCCCATGGCCAGCCTGCCTCTTCAGTGGCTGATGCAGGTAATTGGCACTTCTGCTCTTGTGTTGCAGCAGAAGGATGCCGACCTCTCCCCTCAGGGAACAGACATAGTACTGGGGTTGGCTGGGTGCCTTATGATACACATGCTTAAGCAAAACAAAGGAGGACACACTGAGTCTGAATAAGGAAAGATATTCTCACACAAGATGATGAATTCAGCACAAGCTGTGTGGGCTCCTTATCTCTTGGTGAGGAAGTGTTCCAGGCCCAGGACCCATTCTTTTGTGGCTGAGTGGGATAGAAAGACTGCACACATGCATTTCCAAACAGAATTCATCTTGAATTCATGCTCGCTGTGAGCTGCCTGGAGATTCAGCTGCTTATCTGAAATCTTAGCCAGAATTCATGAAAATATGGTGACTAAATCAAGAGAGTCAGCACTCCATGGTAATGCATACTGGTCATTTAACATGAGATTCTACTTCATTTTTAGCATCATGTTTTAGAAACGCCTTGCCAAATACAACTATAAATAGAAGAAATATTCAGAACAATGGATTTGGAAACTTTCATACAAGTCAGAGTTGAAGGAATTGGGAATGTCTAGCACTAGCTAAAGAAAAATAAAATGAAGATTGAGCAGAGAGAAAGGAAATATAATTTGTGCTAAATTTCTCATAATGAGGATGTAATTCACAGTAAGACTCTAAGTTTCATAAATTATACATCATGTAATATGACATCAATAATAAAAACATTTAAAGGAGAGACAGAAATGTGAAAGTTAAAGCAGACAAGACTATAGAGGATATAACTTACATAATTAGTAAATCCAAGAGACATATACTGAATTCAAAGCCTGAGATCAGGAAGTGAAGTCTCTTTTCAAGGACTCACAGAAGTTTTAAAAACTCCAATTAGAATAGAAATTTTAATAACTGAATCTAAAAATGATAGAAACTCTAGGAAACAAGAACCTCAGAAATTTTAATACTAAAAAACACAAACTACCCCTAATGGTTTTGTAGTTAAAAAAAATGAATCCTAAATTGTCATATGTTGTATAAATAATAACCAACACTTTATATCTAACCTTTTGGAAGGTAAAACACAGAGGGATATTTTTATTTGAAATATTTGCTTTACTTAACAGGAAATAATTTGATTAATTGAATTATTTAATAATCTAAAAGGGTTTGAAAAATGGTCAGTGAAACAAAGGGAACTGAAGAAAGGGTATAGTGAGAGAAAAGAAAAAGATGCTAGTGAGTTGAAAAATAAACACATTTTAAATAACATTGGTTCTTTGAAAATGAACAGCTAAGCCTATCAGGAAAAAAATTAGGGATAAAAGTGATATCAAACTATGTATGAAAAAGAGGTAACATTGCTAAACTCTATGAAAAACTAGAGAAAATTAAATATTTTATACAAAATATAAATTGCAAGAATGGACTTCAGAATACTGGGAAAATAAACTGATCAAATATCCTGGAAGAAAATTAGAAAATGAAGTGCACCTAGCTCTGTGTCCTGCCACCATGTTAATCTTTTCAAATTTTCCAGAAATACACATCCTATTGCTATTTCAACTGCTTCAGAGTTGAGAAAGAGGGAACATTATGAATCATTTCTACAAAGCAAGTATAATATTGTTTCATTGTATCAAATTCCACAGTAATATGCAAATGAAAAATATGCACTAGCCACATTTTTGAAACAATGCAAAGTGTTTTAAAGTATTAGTAAATACAAATCTGAAACACATTGGAAGAAAAAAATCATGTGGGATTGGCTAGTAATAAAATGTGGAGTTTATTATTAGAAATCTATTTAAATTTATCAAAGTAGAAATAACATTAAAAAACTCTATACACTGAAAACTACAAGACACTCCTAAGAGAAATTAAAGAGGACACTAACAAATGGAAATTCATCCCATGCTCTTGGCTAAGAAGAATAAATATTGTGAAAATGGCTATACTACCTAAAGCAATCTACAGATTCAATGAAATCCTTATCAAACTACCAACAGCTTTCTTCAATGAACTGGAACAAATACTTCTAAAATTCATATGGAACCACAAAAGACCCCAAATAGCCAAAACAATCCTGAGAAGGAGGAATAAAACAGGGGGAATTATGCTCCATGACTTCAAGCTCTACTACAAAGCCACAGTAAACAAGACAATTTGGTATTGGCACAAAAACAGACCCACAGACCAGTGGAACAGAATAGAAAATCCAAACATTAACCCAAACATATACAGTCAATTAATATATGATAAAGGAGCCTTAGATATACAATGGGGAGATGACAGCCTCTTCAGCAGCTGGTGTTGGAAAAACTGGACAGCTACATGTAAGAGAATGAAACTGGACTACTGTATAATCCCATACACAAAGGTAAACTCAAGGTGGATCAAAGACCTGAATGTAAGTCATGAAACCATAAATCTCTTAGAAGAAAACATAGGCAAAAATCTCTTGGACATAAACATGAGCGACTTCTTCATGAACATATCTCCCTGGGCAAGGGAAACAAAAGCAAAAATAAACAAGTGGGACTATATAAAGCTGAAAAGCTTCTGTACAGCAAAGGACACCATCAGTAGAACAAAAAGACATCCTACAGTATGGGAGAACATATTTATAAATGACATATCTGATAAGGGGTTGACATCCAAAATACATAAAGAACTCACACACCTCAACAAACAAAAAGCAAATAATCCAAATAAGAAATGGGCAGAGGACATGAATAGACACTTCTCCAAAGAAGAAATTCAGATGGCCAACAGGCACATGAAAAGATGCTTCACATCGCTAATCATCAGAGAAATGCAAATTAAAACCACAATGAGATATCACCTCACACCAGTGAGGGTGGCCAACATCCAAAACACAAACAACAACAAATGTTGGCGAGGATGTGGAGAAAAGGGAACCCTCCTACACTGCTGGTGGGACTGCAAATTAGTTCAACCATTGTGGAAAGCAGTATGGAGGTTCCTCAAAAAACTCAAAATAGAAATACCATTTGACCCAGGAATTCCACTCCTAGGAATTTACCCTAAGAATGCAGCAGCCCAATTTGAAAAGGACAGATGCACCCCTATGTTTATTGCAGCACTATTTACAATAGCCAAGAAATGGAAGCAAGCTAAGTGTCCATCAGTAGATGAATGGATAAAGAAGAAGTGGTACATATACACAATGGAATATTATTCAGCCATAAGAAGAAAACAAATCCTAGCATTTGCAACAACATGGATGGTGCTAGAGGGTATTATGCTCAGTGAAATAAGCCGAGCGGAAAAAGATAAGTATCAAATGATCTCACTCATATGTGGAGTATAAAAGCAAAGAAAAAAACCGAAGGAACAAAACAGCAGCAAACTTACAGAACGCAAGAATGGACTAATAGTTATCAAAGGGAAAGGAACTGAGGAGGATGGGTGGGAAGGGAGGGACAAGGGGGAAAAAGGGGGAGTATGATTAGCAGACATAATGTTAGGGGGGCACGGGGAGGGCTGTACAACTCAGAGAAGAGAAGTAATGATTCTACAGCATCTCACTATGCCTATGGACAGTGACTGTAATGGGGTTGGTGGGGGGGACCCGATGAAGGGGGTAGTTTAATAATCATAATATTGCACATATAATTGCAGATTAATGATTCCAAAATAAATTATAAATAAGAACACAAAAAAAACCTCTACAGACGTTTAAAAGGCTGTTAAGAATACCCATTTCTGATTAAAATACTCTTTGTAATATATATGTACACACACATACACAAAGCCACAATTATGTGTAAATGTGAAATACTACTTCATTATCATTAAAGTCAATCATGCCCGATATTGCCACTATTTTTAATCACTTTCAGGCAGTACTTGACAATGCAATTAAGTAAGAGAAAGACATAATTGGTATAAACATTGGAAGGAGAGCATCTAACTTATCATTATTTGCAGATGATATAGTTTTATACCTGGAAACTATGAGAAAGCCAACCAAAAGGACAAAAAACAGAATTCAATAAGGGAGCTATTTATAAGATTAGGATATAAAAAGCAATAGCCATCTTACATATATACTATAAATATTTAGAAAATACCGGTGAACTCTCTGCAACTGGGAGTTCTGGATCAGAGATAAGGCAACCATCTGTCAATGATACGGTAAAAAGACTTCCCTGGATGGGAATGCAATTACTCTGGATAATATAATATAAAACCCTAAACTCTAACCCATACTATCCTTCCATAATTTGAGGACTCTCAGTCTATGAACAAGAGTTTTTGGCACTACTGTATGATTCCTGTAATCCAGGTTGATGCAGGTGCTGTACCTATTCTGATAATTCTTCCATGTGCAATAACTTTTGGTTAAATTCTGTAATTCTGCACTTTGGTCTGGGTGCCTCAATATAATCTTGGACACCAGACAGTATTGCTCTAACCTGATGACTGTAAATATTTTAAATCCTGTCTCTCACTGTTTACTGAAACAAACTTGGCTTGATGCTAACAAATAGACCATCCCAAACTGAGATTTTTGAAGATGTGGATTTTTGTCTTTGTTGGCCTTCTGCTGTATTTAAAAGTTCTGGCAAATAATGGGTTTTAAATAAATACTTAGGAAATAAATACATAAGTCCTGACTTTCTACAGAATTCAAAACATACTTGTTTTGTTTTTAAGATAAGGACTTTTCCCAGATGGGCCTGCCTAATTGCTTCTGGATTTCTGTCCCAAATTTGAAGTTTGGAGATTTGCTCCTGTTCATCCTGTCCAAAATTATTTCTTCTTACCTAGACATTCTTCATGGGAGATTCATGCAAGCCAAGCAAGTCTATATGAGGACTCAGGTTATTTTTGCAAATACCCTAACAGTGTAATAATAACAGCTTTTATTTATATGCATATATTCCTATTTTTCTGGAGAATTGTTCCATGCACCTCATTCCAACAATATTTCTCTCCTCTTCCTATTTCTTGTTGAGCCCACACCAATGTCTTCCATTACTGAAACTCAAACTGGGAACCAACAATGCTCGTACTGTGTTTTATGATAATATGTGTAGCTTGATGTCAATAACAGTTTTTAGGTGTGAAGGCTTTCATTTTTGGTGATGTTAGTCTCTTGGCATACTCTGTCCAGGAAATAGCATAGCAATTACAGATTAATATTACTAAATTTTATTGAATTTACTAATTATTTATTAAATTTTACTAAAAACATTCAATTTTTCATCACATTAAAGATATATTTTTTGCAAATAAGGACCCCAATGATATGTTTTCTCCTCATTTCACATAGTTAGCCTTCAAATACAAGGCTGTAGTAAGATCCAATGTAGGGCAAAATATTCATGTTATGGATCAAACTTGAATAGTTAACATTTTGGAGCAGTTTTAGGCTTACAGAAAAATTGAAAAGAAGGTATACAAAGATTTCCCACTTCCCTTTTTCCAAATGTACATAACCTCCACATTATCAACATCTCCTACCAGACTGGTGCATTTGTTAACAGTCAATGAGCCTAGACTGACACATCATTCTCAGTCAAAGCCCATTGTTTACATTAGGGTTCACTCTTGGTGTTGTACATTCAGAAGGTTTGGACAAATTTATAGTGACATGTATCCAGCATTACAGTATTATGCAGAGTATTTTCACTGTCCTAAATTCCTCTGTGGTTCACCTATTCATCCCTCCCTTTCCCCTAAACCCTGACAATTACTGTTTTTTTTTAAACCATCTCCAGTTTTGCCTTTTCCAGAGTATCACATAGTTGAAATCCTAGAGTATATATCCTTTTCAGATTTGCTTCTTTCACTTAGTCACATGCATTTAAGTTTCCTGAACTTCTTTTTGTGGCTTGATAGCTCATCTCTTTTAGTGCTGAAGAATATTCATTATCTGGAAATACCACACATTATTTATCCATTCACCTACTGAAGGATATCATCATGGTTTCCAAGTTTTTTCGATTATGAGCCAAGCTGCTAGAAACATCTGTGTCTGGATTTTTGTTTGGTCATAACTCCCTTGGGTAAGTACCATGGAGTATTATTGCTGAACCATATGATAAAAGTAAGTTTTTCTTTTTAAGAAACCACCAAACTCTTCCAAAATGGCTATACCATTTTGCATTTCTACCAGAAATGAGTTTCTGTTGACCTCATTCTCCAGTATTTTGTGTTGTTTGTGTTCTGAATTTTGACTAGTCTAACAATGTGTAGTACAGTTGGTGTGTAGTGGTATCTTACTGTAGTATTAATAGTGCACTTCCCTTATGACTTATGATATGTAACGTCTTTTCATATGCTTATTTGACATCTGTTGAGGTGTCTTTTAAGGTCTTTGGTCCATTACAATGGGGAAAAGAGAGTGCTTTCAACAAATGGTGCTGCAACTACAGGATATCCATGTGCAAAATGAATCTATATAGATCTTGCACCCTTTACAAAAGTTAACTCAAGATTGGTCATAGACTTAAATATAAAACACAGAACTATAAAACTCCTATAACAGAAAAAACCTTGATGGTCTTGTATATGTCAATGGCTTTTTAGATAAAACACCAAAGGCATGATCCATGATGTAATTGATAAGCTGGACTTCAAAATTAAAAATTTCTTCTCTGTAAGACACAGTGTCAAGAGAATAAAAAGGTCACATTCTGGGAGAAAAGATTTGCAAAAGACATGTCTGATAAAGAACTGTTATCCAAAACATAAAAACAATTCTTGAAACTCAATGATAAAAACACCAACAGCCTAGTTAAAAAAATGGGCCAAAGATGCTCTCCAATTTTCTACAGGCACTGGTTCCCATAGCAGTTTCTTCATGTGAGTCTCTACTCTGGTAAGCAGTGACTCCCTGCGTCTGCCTGTCTCCCAGTCTTGGGGAAAACAGTTTGCCCTATGACCTCACCTCCTTTACTGATCCAAGAAGAGTTATTTTTCAGTTTTCTTATCCTTTTACTTGCTTAAGTGGAATGTTGACTTTTAAGCTCTTCATATGCAAAACCAGACACTGGAAGTCCATTCTGATCTTTCTTTAAAGAACAAATATATCCCATGCTTATTTAAAAATCAGTAATAGCTCAGAGAAAATCTGAATAGACCAATTACTAGCAACAAAATTAAATTGGTAATCAAAAAAACGACCTAAGAACAAAATGCCTGGACCAGATGGCTTCACCTCTGACTTTTATCAAACATTTAGTGAAGGCATAATATCCATTCTCCTTAAAGTTTTCCAAAAAGCAGAAGAGGTGGGAATACTTCCTAGCTCATTCTATGAGGCCAGCATAACCCTAATACCAAAGCCAGGCAAAGACACCACAAAAAAAGAAAATTACAGACCAATATCCCTGATGAACATAGATGCAAAAATACTCAACAAAATATTAGCAAACCAAATTCAAAAATACATCAAAAAGTTCATCCATCATGACCAAGTAGGATTTACTCCAGTGATGCAAGGATGGTACAGTATTAGAAAATACATCAACATCATCCACCACATCAACAAAAAGGAAAAAAACCACATGGTCATCTCCATAAATGCCGAAAAAGCATTCAACAAAATTCGACATCCATTTATGATAAAAACTCTTAACAAAATGGATATAGAGGGCAAGTACCTCAACAAAATAAAGTCTATATAAGACAAATGCATAGCCAACATCAAACTTAACAGTGAGAAGCTGAAAGCCTTTCCTTTAAGATTGGGAACAAGACAAGGATGCCCACTCTCTCCACTTTTATTCAATATAGTTCTGGAGGTCCTGGCCAGAGCAATCAGACAACACAAAGAAATAAAAGGCATCCAGATGGGTAAAGAAGAAGTTAAATTGTCACTGTTTGCAGATGACATGATATTTACATAACAAACCATAAAGAATCCACTTCAAAACTACTAGATCTAATATCTGAATTCAGCCAAATTGCAGGATACGAAATTAATACATAGAAATCTATTGCATTCCTATACACTAATGATGAACTAGCATAAAGAAAATCAGGAAAACAATTCCATTCACAATTGCATCAAAAATAATAAAATACCTAGGAATAAACCTAACCAAGGAAGTGAAAGACCTATACCCTGAAAACTATAACACACTCATTAGAGAAATTAAAGATACCAATAAATGGAAATACATCCAATTATCATGGATAGGAAGAATAAATATTGTCAAAATGGCCATCCTGTCTAAAGGAATCTACAGATTCAATGCAATCCCTATCAAAATACCAACAGCATTCTTCAACAAACTAGAGCATATAGTTCTAAAATTCATATGGAACCAAAAAGACCCTGAAAAGCCAAAGCAATCCTAAGAAGGAAGAATAAAGCTGAGATTACACTGCCCAACTTCAAGCTCTACTACAAAGCCACAGTAATCAAGATAATTTGGTACTGGCACAAGAACAGGACCATAGACCAATGGAACAGATGAGAGATCCCAGATATAAACCCGAGCATATATGGTCAATGATTATATGATAAAGGAGCCATGGACATACAATGGGGGAAATGACAGCCTCTTCAAAAATTGGTGTTGGTAAAAACTGGACAGCTACATGCAAGAGAATGAAACTGGATTATTGTCTATCCCCATACACAAAAGTAAACTAAAAATGAATCAAAGACTTGACTGTAAGTCATGAAACCATAAGACTCTTAGAAGACAACATTGGCAAAAATCTCCTGAATATAAACATGAGTATCATTTTTCTGAAAGCATCTCCTAGAGCAAGGGAAATAAAAGCAAAAATGAACTTATGGGACTACATCAAACTAAAAACTCTGTACAGCAAAGGACACCATCAACAGAACAAAAAGGCATCCTACACTATGGGAGAATATATTTGTAAATGACATATCTGACAATAGGTTAACATCCAAAATATATAAAGAACTCACATACCTCAACACCCAAAAAGCAAATAACCTGATTAAAAAATGGGCAGAGGATATGAACAGACAGTTCTCCAAAGAAGAAATTCAGATGGCCAACAGACACATGAAAAAATGGTCCACATCACTAATTATCAGGGAAATAGAAATAAAAACCACAGTGAGATATCACATCACACCAGTAAAGATGGCCAGCATCGAAAAGACTAAGAACAAGAAATGCTGGCAAGGATGCAGAGAAAGGAGAACCCTCCTACACTGCTGGTGGGAATGTAAGCTAATTCAACCATTATGGAAAGCAATATGGAGGTTCCTCAAAATCTAAAAATAGAAATACCATTTGACCCAGGAATTCCTCTCCTAGGAATTTACCAAAAGAATATAATTTCTCAGATTCAAAAAGACAAATGCAAAGGACTTCTGGGAAGATGGCAGCATGAGCAGGGTGGCGGAAATCTCCTCCCCAAACCATATGTATTTATGAAAATACAACAAATACAACTATTCCTAAAAGAGAGACCAGAAGATACAGGACAACAGCCAGGCTACAGCTACATCTGTGAGAACTCAGCACCTCACAAAGCAGGTAAGATACAAAGCCGTGACCTGGTGGGACTCGAGCACCCCCCACCCCAGCGCACCAGCGGGAGGAAAAGATTCAGAGTGGGAGGGACTGGAAGCACAGGCCTGCCAAATAACCAGCCCAGTGATCTGTGCCAGGTGCACTGACACACATCGCATGGTGTATTGGAGATAAGAGAAATAGAAGTGCAGGATCTCAGACAGAGAATGCAAGTGGGTCCTCTCAGCCGGTTTCCTGGGACAAGAGAAAAGTGGGCGCTTTTAAAAAAACTCTTAAAAAGACAAGGGCACAACAGCGCAACAAAATCGTCCCAGCACACTCAGTTCCACAGGCTGGGAGTCTTGTGGAATTTCGGACCCCTTGGACGGTGACTGGGCAAAGAGCCGCACTGAGACTTCCCACAAAGATCAGCAGCCTGCCATTCGTTCCTGCCCGCCTGGCACCGCAGACTGCCAGTGGGTGCGCAGTTAAGCAGAAAGAGCCCCAGAACCAGGTCTAGGCTGAGGGCGACCCCGCACACACGCAGTTCAGGGGATTACCCCAGAGACTGCCTCCCGGTGCGCAGGAAAATAGCTCAGGCCTGGGAGAAGGGCAAGGAGAACAATAAGCAAGAAAAGATTTGTTTTCCCAGCTGACACACGTGGCGCCTACTAGTGACCACTTCTATCGCCATGAAAAGACAGAGGAATACGGTCCAGATTAAGATCAGCCAGACAACCCCAAAGAGGAAGCCTGATGAAATGGACATGCACAATCTTCCTGAAAAAGAATTCTGAATAAAAGTCATAATCATACTGATGGACCTACAGAGAAATATGCAAGAGCTAAGGGAGGAAGTGAGGGAAGTGAGGAAAGACAGTGCAGAAATGAGACAAGCCATCGACTGGCTTAGCAGCAGACTGGATGAGATGCAAGAGACTGTTAATGCAATAGAAATCAGAGAAAAGGAATACAGAGAAGCTGAGGCAGAGAGAGATAAAAGGATCACTAGGAATGAAAGAATATTAAGAGAACTGTGTGACTAATCCAAACGGAACAATATTCGCATTATAGGAGTACCAGAAGAAGAAGAGAGAGAAGATAGAAAGTGTCTTTGAAGAAATAATTGCTGAAAACTTCCCCATGCTGGGGAAGGAAATAGTCTCTCAGATCATGGAACCCCACAGGTCTCCCAACACAATGGACCCAAGGAAGACAACCTCAATACACGTAATAATTAAAACGGCAAAGATCAAAGATAAGGACAGAGTATTAAAGGCAGGTAGAGAGAGAAAAATGATCACCTACAAAGGAAAACCCATCAGACTATCATCAGACTTCTCAACAGAAACCTTACAGGCCAGAAGAAAATAGCATGATATATTTCACATAATGAAACAGAACGGCCTTGAACCAAGAATATTGTAGCCAGCATGATTATCATTTAAATTTGAAGGAGGGATTAAACAATTCCCAGACAAGTGAAAGCTGAGGGAGTTTACCTCCCATAAACCACCTCTACAGGATATCTTAAAGGGACTGCTCTAGATGGAAGCATTCCTAAGGCTATAAAGAATGGAGGAGGAAGAATAAGAAGGGAGAGAAATAAAGAATCATCAGACTGCGTTTATAATAACTTAACACGAAAGTTAACTTAGACTGCTACATAGTAAAGAAGCTACCCTTGAAACTTTGGTAACCACACATCCAAAGCCAGCAATGGCAATAGTATATATCTATCGATAATCACCCTAAATGTAAATGGACTGAATGCACCAATCAAAAGACACAGAGTAACAAAATGGATAAAAAAGCAAGACCCATCTATATGCTGCTTACAAGAGACTCACCTCAAACCCAAAGATATACACAGACAAAAGGTGAAGGGATGGAAAAAGATATTTCATGCAAACAACAGGGAGAAAAAAGCAGGTGTTGCAGTACATGTATCAGACAAAATAGATTTCAAAATGAAGAAAGTAGCAAGAGATAAAGAAGGACATTACATAATGATAAAGGGGTCAGTCCAACAAGGGGATATAACCATTTAAAAATATATATGCACACAACACAGGAGCGCCTACATATGTGAAACAAATAGTAACAGAATTAGAGGAGGAAATAGAAAGTGATGCATTTTTTTTAGGAGACTTCAACACACCACTCACTCCAAAGGACAGATCAACCATTCAGAAAATAAGTAGAGACACAGAGGCACTGAACAACACACTAGAACAGATGGACCTAACAGACATCTATAGAACTCTACACCCAAAAGCAACAGGATACACATTCTTCTCAAGTGCACATGGAACATTTTCCAGAATAGACCACATACTAGGCCACAAAAAGAACCCCAGTAAAGTCAAAAATATTGAAATTCTACCAACCAACTTCTCAGATCACAAAGATGTAAAACTAGAAATAAATTGTACGAAGAAAACAAAAAGGCTCACAAATACATGGAGGCTTAATAACATGCTCCTAAATAACCAGTGGATAAATGACCAAATAAAAACAGAGATCAAACAATATATGGAGACTAATGACAACAATAACACAACGCCGCAACTTCTGTGGGACGCAGCAAAGGTAGTTCTAAGAGGAAAGTATACTGCAATCCAGGCCTATTTAAAGAAGGAAGAACAATCTCAAATGAATAATCTAAAGACACAATTACTGAAATTGGAAAAAGAAGAACAAATGAGGCCCAAAGTCACCAGAAGGAGGGACATAATAAAGATTAGAGAAGAAATAAATAAAATTGAGAAGAATGAAACAATAGAAAAATCAATGAAATCAAGAGCTTGTCTTTGAAAAAATAAACAAAATAGATAACCCCCTAGCCAGACTTATTAAGAGAAAAAGAGAATCTACACACATAAAGAGAATCTACACACATAAAGAGAATCTACACACATAAAGAGAATCAGAAATGAGAAAGGAAAAATCATGATGGACCCCCAGAAATACAAAGAATTATGAGAGAATACTATGAGAATCTATATGCTAACAAGCTGGAAAACCTAGAAGAAATGGACTTCTTAGAAAAATACAACCTTCCAAGACTGACCAAGCAAGAAACAGAAAATCTAAACAGACCAATCACCAGCAATGAAATTGAATCAGTAATCAAAAAACTACCCAAGAACAAAACCCCTGGGTCAGATGGACTCACCTGTGAATTCTACCAGACACATAGGGAAGAAATAACACCCATTCTCCTTAACGTTTTCCAAAAAATAGAAGAGGAGGAAATACTTCCAAACTCATTCTATGAAGCCAGCATCACTCTAATACCAAAACCGGGCAAAGACCTCACCAAAAAAGAAAATTACACACCAATATCCCTGAGGAACGTAGGTGCAAAAATACTCAACAAAATATTAGCAAACTGAATTCAAAAGTACATCAAGAGGATCATATACCATGATCAAGTGGGATTCATCTCAGGGATGCAAGGATGGTACAACACTCAAAAATCCATCAACATCATCCACCACATCAACAAAAAGAAGAACAAAAACCACATGATCATCTCCATAGATGCTAAGAAAGCATTTGAGAAGATTCAACATGCATTCATGATAAAAACTCTCAACAAAATGGATATAGAGGGCAAGTACCTCAACATAAAGGCCATATATGACAAACCCACAGCTAACATCATACTTAACAGTGAGAACTGAAAGCTTTTCATCTAAGATCAGGAACAAGACAGGGATGCCCAGTCTCTCCTCTGTTATTTAACATAGTACTGGAGGTCCTAGACATGGCAATCACACCCACAAAAAAGAAATATAAGGCATCCAGATTGATAAAGAAGAGGTCAAATTGTCACTATTTGCAGATGACATGATATTGTACATAAAAAACCGTAACGACTCCACTCCAAAACTACTAGAACAAATATCTGAATTCATCAAAGTTGCAGGATACAATGTTAACACACAGAAATCTGTTGTTTTCCTATACACTAACGATGAACTAACAGAAAGAGAAATCAGAAAAACAATTCCATTCACAACTGCATCAAAAAGAATAAAATACCTAGGAATAAACCTAACGAAGGAAGTGAATGACCTGTACTCTGAAAACTACAAGACACTCCTAAGAGAAATTAAAGAGGACACTAACAAATGGAAATTCATCTCATGCTCTTGGCTAGGAAGAAAAAATATTGTCAAAATGGTTATACTACCTAAAGCAATCTATATATTCAACGCAATCTCTATGAAAACACCAACAGCATTCTTCAATGAACTCGAACAAATACTTCTAAAATTCAAATGGAATCACAAAAAACCCCGAATACCCAAAGCAATCCTGAGAAGGAAGAATAAAACAGGGGGAATTATGCTCCCAGACTTCAAGCTCTACTACAAAGCCAGAGTAATCAAGACAATTTGGTATTGGCACAAGAACAGACCCACAGATCAGTGGAACAGAATAGAAAATCCAAACATTAAGCCAAACATATAAGGTCAATTAATATATGATAAAGGAGGCTTGGATATACAATGGGGAGATGACAGCCTCTTCAGCTGCTGGTGTTGGCAAAACTGGACAGCTACATGTAGGAGAATGAAACTGGACTACTGTCTAACCCTATACACAAAAGTAAACTCAAAATGGATGAAAGACCTAAATGTAAGGCATGAAACCATCAAACTCTTAGAAAAAAACATTGGCAAAAATTTCTTGGACATAAACATGAGCGACTTCTTCATGAACATATCTCCCAGGGCAAGAGAAACAAAAGCAAAAATGAACAAGTGGGACTATATCAAGCTGAAAAGCTTCTGTACAGCAAAAGTCACCATCAGTAGAACAAAAAGACATCTACAGAATGGGAAAATATATTCATAAATCATATATCCAATAAGGGGTTGACATCCAAAATACATAAAGAACTCACAAACCTCAACAAACTAAAAGCAAATAATCCAATTAAGAAATGGGCAGAGGACATGAATAGACACTTTTCCGAAGAAGAAACTCAGATGGCCAGCAGGCACATGAAATGATGGTCCACATCACTAATCATCAGAGAAATGCAGATTAAAACCACAATGAGATATCACCGCACACCAGTTAGGATGGCCAACATCCAAAACACAAACAACAACACGTTTGCATGGATGTGGAGAAAAGTGAACCCTCCTACACTGCTGGTGGGAATGCAAATTAGTTCAACCATTGTGGAAAGAAGTATGGAGGTTCCTCAAAAAACTCAAAGTAGAAATCCCGTTTGACCCAGAAATTCCACTCCTAGGAATTTACCCTAAGACTGCAGCAGCCCACTATGAAAAAGATATATGCATCCCTATGTTTATCGCAGCACTATTTACAATAGCCAAGAAATGGAAGCAAGCTAAGTGTCCATCAGTAGATGAATGGATAAAGAAGAGGTGGTACATATACACAATGGAATATTATTCAGCCATAAGAAGAAAACAAATCCTACTATTTGCAACAACATGGATAGTGCTAGAGGGTATTATGCTCAGTGAAATAAGCCAAGCGGAAAAAGAGAAGTATCAAATGATTTCACTTATATGAGGAGCATCAGAGCAAAGGAAAAACCTGAAATAACAAAATAGCAGCAGACTCACAGAACCCAAGAATGTACTAATAGTTACCAGAGGGAACGGGACTGGGTAGGATGGGTGGGAAGGGAGGGACAAGGGGGTAAAAGGGGTATTACGATTAGCAGATGCAATGTTGGGGAGGCACGGGGAGGGCTGTACAACTCAGAGAAGACTAGTGATTCTATAGCATCTCAGTATGCTTATGGACAGTGACTGTAATGGGGTTGGTGGGGGGGACCTGATGAAGTGAGTAGTTTAAAAACCATAATATTGCACATGTAATTGTAGATTAATGATACCAAAAAAAAAGTCATATGAACCCCTATGTTTTTTGCAGTGCTATTTACCATAGCCAAGAAACGGAAGCAACCTGTGTCCATCAGTAGATGAATGGATAAAGAACAGGTGGGACATATACACAGTGGAATACTATTCAGCCATAAGAAAGAAACAAGTCCTACCATTTGAAACAGCCTGGATCGAGCTAGAGGATATTATGCTCAGTGAAATAAGCCAGGTCTAGAAAGACAAGTACCAAATGATTTCCCTCATTTGTGGAATAAGAAGTAAAACTGAAGGAATAAAACAGCAACAGACAGAGTCCAAGAAGGGACTAGAGGTTACCAAAGGGGAGGATTTTGGGAGGGCAGGTGGGAAGGGATGGAGAATGGGATTGAGGGGTGTTATGATTGGCACACATGGTGTTGGGGGTATCATGGAGAAGACAGTGAAGCCCAGAGAAGGCAAATAGTGACTTTGTGACATCTTATTACACTGATCGGCAGTGACTGCAATGGCGCGTCGGGGGGACACGATAACATAGGTGAATGTAATAACCACATTGTTTTTTCATGTGAAACCTTCATAAGAGTGTATATCAATAATACCTCAATACAAAAATCTGTAATATGTCAAAAACAATGTTCTGAATGTCCTATTTTTAAAATTAAGTATATTTGATTGATCTTTCCATAAATGTTAGTCTACAGAGAGCATTTTCATATTTCCTTACAGTTGTATGCCACTCAATTTTATGTACCTACCAAACCTATTAGAAAATATTTAGAATATTTTCCAAAAATGTTTTATGTATGTCATTTTGCAGTGTTTTACTGGTTCTAATTCTTAGATCTGCTACTACCTGGCCCTCTTATCACACTTTTGTGTGATACTATTCACTATTCACTTTTGTGTGGCATCTGCTGAATCTGAGCTCCTCTTTGCCTTTATCCATATTTTGGAGATCAAGGATTATATTCATTGAAAAATATAGTTTTGGAATATTTCCCTTGCTCTCACTTGATATCCCAGAGGTGAAGGGAAATTCTTAAAATGCGTATTTTCATACTCAAAGTATCAAGATATTTTTGAATATATGCTCATGTGATATTGATTACATGAATCTAATCTTTTTAAGATTCATGTTCATAATACAAAATTTTATAGCTTTTATTAGTATTTTCTACTTTGTTTTGCATTATGATTTTGTGGCTAGAGAAACTGATATGGAAATAGTATATGAAAAATTAGGTAACAAACTAAAGACCTTTAGACAACGTTAATCTTCATATATTTTCTACTTGTATGTTAGAACTTGTTGCCCCAGGCAGGATATATTTGGTATTTTGACCCTAATTACCAGTGGTCTATGTGAATGATAACAATCATATATAGCATATTATAGAGAAAGGGTGTATGCTACTTCTGTAGTCCCAGTATATTACACTGTATTTAGCATATATAATCAGCTAAAATATTTCTTTCATGTATTAATGCAGGAGCTACTCAATGAATGAATGGATCCTAGTGGGACAGTTTACTGAAGATAATCCTTTGATACACAATCAATTTTACTGTTTAGAAACAAGGGAAAAGAATTATTTCACCTAGTAGAGAATGTTTGACATTATCCATTTCCATATAGCTATTTTAGGTTGACCAGGCTGTGATAACTACAATTGAGAATGGACAAAAGAGGGAGGAGATAAGTTTGACAGTGTGGGATCCTTTAACTTTAATTCCTGGGAGGCAATTACAACCACTATATACTTACATATGCCAAGAAAAAGTTTGATTTTTAATTTTCCATTCATTTTGCTACTATGATCTAAGCCTTAGGGAAAGTGTATACTGCTAATTACTTTATATTCTTCTTAATATTTAAAATAATAGTGTAATGTGTCATGTATTAGAAAGATAAGGAAAGTTATCATCAGCACAATTTTTGAGTTGTGCTTCTGCAGGATGCATGAACCACCAAGTGAAAACTTCTCTTCTTGACTTTTGGGAATGGGAAGCCAAAGGGGAAATGTAGGAAACTCAATTTCTTCTATTTGTGTACTCACGAGAGCAAAAGTGATAGCAATGTTAAGTGCAGTCTAATTTTATTCTAAATTCAGATGTGTTATATATTCTTGAATGCAAAGTAGTCATGCTTAAGTACAATGCTATGGAGTGAGAATAAATTTTGGCTTCCATTACTTGATTAGGGAAATCAGTGTGAGTTTCCACTAACAAGTGCTACACCCTCCGTCCTCACAATGTGGTCACTGCTTATTCTGATGAAGTCAAAAGCTTACATATTTTCTATCCATAGGGAATACATAATTCCTGATAAAAATTAGATAATGTAGTGGTATATAACATAGAATAATACAAACTGTATTTTTGATAGTTTGAATACTCTGGTTTCCAAATTAGGGGGAAAATTGTCATTGAAAAAGAGCATTGTTTCTTCAAATACTCTTAGGAATCAAGTAAAAAATGAGGTTATTGTTTATTATGTTAAATTATCACTTGTCTTGTAAATGTTTATAAATTAATTATATTAAAATATTCATATTCACTTATAACTCATGATTTAAGTCCAGTTCAACTTTTAAAAAATCTCTTTAAATCCAATCTTTTTAAACTACTTCAATTAAATAAGCATTTATTGCATCTCTGGCATGATTTTTAAGCCTCATTCAATTTGAAAAAAATTTTTCTTTATATTTAATCTTTTTAAACTACCTCAATTAAATGGACATTCCCTGAGTCTCTGGGATGTTACAGTATTCTGTGATGGGACAGAATAAAGTGGAATAGAATTTAGTCCTGTTCTCTATCAAAGAGACCACTATCTAGTTGATGAAGCAGGTGAACAAACAAAGAAAAAAAAACAAAACAAAAAAATTAAGTATGGCAAAGAAGATCATGGTGGGTCAGATAGTGAACATAACAAAGTGCATAGAAGGCATGTGTACTTACCTAAGTTTTTTTCATGAACTATAAATTTAACAAATATCAAATTTTGTACTTCTAGCTGGTTTTTAATATTTGGAAGATAGACACAAAATTTAAAGCAAATTAAATTTTTCCTCTCAGGATTTGATCTAATCATCAGTAAAAATTTCAACCTGAAACAATGACAAATTTTAAATCTAGGTGCCACTCAAGACTGAGACAGGGTCTTGCTCTTCTGGCAAAGATTAGGACTGAGACATTCCCCAAGCAGTTAACTATGTGAAATTAGCACATTCCCTTCTGGAGTAGACATGTCACTTGAAGAATTGATCCTATTCCTTTTCCTTAGAGGAGGCTGACCACCAGAAAGGTCTTTGTCCAAAACATTATAAATCAGTTACATTCTCACCTTGTATATGTGGAGAGCAGTCATTATAGGACAACAACTTCTTATTCAGGTAGGATCAAAGCAAAATAGGAAGGAAAGTAAGCACCATTATGCAAACTGACGTGACTCACTAATACTTTGGAAGATTGTCTTACAAATCTGCACCCAGTTAGAAGTTTTTCCTTCTTCTCCTTTGATGGATGAAGTGTAATGAGCTGCAACCCAGGCGTCTGATCCTACCCACAGAGGTGCTGCTTTTGTCTGACATCATATTTGCCTACACCAGCTTAAAAATAAATGATTTCCAGCCTTTAAAAGTCATGAGATTTTTTAACTGAACAAAATCTTAAAAAAAGTTTCTGCCTTCATCAGGAACCCAAGAAGTGCTGTGGTTTTCCACTTCTACAATGGGACGATCAGTTGAGTCTGAGCAGCAGCTGCCTCTTTTAGACAGGCTTGTTCACCTGTTTCCCACTGCCTGACACATCAACCCAACGCAAGAGTGGTGTGAATGCCATTTTCCATTGCACCAATTCGTCTTATGTTGGTCCTATTTGACTCATGTGGAGCAAATGACCTTTACAATACTTCTGATCCTAGAGCAAATGGCAAAAATACAAAATAATAATGAAAAATCAAAGTATATATTACACATGGAGGCTAGTGGAAGTTACCCAAGCAGCTGGCCTGTGTAAATGCTTTCTCAGCTGATTATCTCCCTGTATTGATTGCTTATTTCCAACACTCTTTTCATTTCTTCTTGGATTATAACATTTGTATCCAACAGGCTGTGAAAGATGCCATCTACATTTCCTAAAACTCTACAGATTAAATATAAATTTACTGCTTTATTCATATTCCATTCCCATTCTCCCAACACTCTCTCTGCTCTGTTACCTTCCATCCTTTGGTGAGATTCTTCTCCATGTGTTCTTCCATACCCCAATGGTTTCCTCTCACAGTACTCGGCTCATATTTCATCAGTTTTAAGAGCTTCTCACTACAAAATATAAATTTGGGGGAACATTTGAGGGAATTTATGTATGGACAGAGTAATAGACAATGATATGGAATTATTATTACAATTCTTAGATGAGATTGTGGCTATTAAAGAAAAATGTTTTATTCCTAGAGATGTACATGGAAATACTATGAAGGAAATACCAAATTTTGTAACTGATTGTAAATGCATTGTCCACAATTTGGGGGCAGGGATTCACGTATTTTCTAAACTTTAGGAATAAACCCTGCATTCAACATACTTGAAATCCCCTAACTTAAAAAAAAATTGTATCACGTATGAATCACTGAATGATACATACTCTGGAAATAACAGTGACTTAAGAAAGATAGAACTATTTATCTGCCTCTTCATAAAGTCAGGGTGTAGGTGGTCTAGAACTGATATTTTTGTTCTACAATCTTCATTCTGTCCTGTGTTCATTCTAGAAGTATCTTCATCCTTATCATTGCCTTGTGGACCAAATGCCTGATGGGGGATCTAACTTTCCTGTCACTATGGGAGATAGCAGTGAGACCAGGGATCAAAAATACCACTGTCATATATCTCATGTCCTTAAGGAGTCTTCCCTGGGGTACCATCCAACCACTTTCCCATAAATATCCAACATGTCTAATTGGTATTGACTGAAGTTGGGGATTCAGTCATTTAGCTGGGAACATTCCTACCTTGAATAAAATTGACTCTTTGTTCCTAAGAAAGAAGAGGAGAGAGTATAGAGTAGTCAACTTATAATTCTTTGTATAACTTTGGTTGATAATGAGTTAAAAATTATTATTAATTTCATGGAAGTTAAATTTGAGTAGGAATAATATTGACCTCTGTAAAAAAGGCATAATTACAAATTTCCATGCAGACAGTAACAGTGAAACTAAACATACTTTAAGAAAGTCAAATAATCTTGCCTTATGAAGAAAGCTGATGTTAATGAAAAAAATTTTCTGCTACTAGTTTTATAATCTAGCACATATAGCTTTTCCTTTTTTTCTCCTTTTGTTTTATTATTATTACACCACAGAACCCATGCTCTAACTGAAATATTAAAAGCAGGATGAGTGCATGAAAAAGGAAAAACTATCTTTTATGCTATAAAATGCATTAACTTTTCAATGATTACCAACTTCCACAAAAATTATTATATATTTCTACTGTGCAATCCAAAATAGTTTATATTCTTTTTTTAATTGAGGCATGATATACAATATTATGAAGGTTTCACATGATCAATATTGTAGCTACTACATTCACCCATATTATCAAGTCCCCCCACATACCTATTGGAGTCACTGTCCATCATCATAGTAATATGCTATAGAGTCACTACTTGTCTTCTCTGTACTATACTGCTTTCCCCATGTCCCCCTACATTATGTGTGCTTATATCAATACCCCTTAATCCCCTTCTCCTTCTGTCCAAATCCACCCTACCCACCCCCTTTCCCTTTTTTAACCACTAGTCCCTTCTTGGAGTCTGTGAGTCTGCTGCTGTTTTGTTCCTTCAGTTTTGCATTGTTGTTATATTCCACAAATGAGTAAAATCATTTGATACTTGCATTTCTCTGCCTGGCTTATTTCACTGAGCATAATAACCTCTAGCTGCATCCATGTTATTGTAAATGGTAATATTTGTTTTCTTCTTATGGCTGAATAATATTCCATTGTGTATATGTACCACCTCTTCTTTATCAATTTATCTACTGATGGACACTTAGGTTGCTTCCATGTCTTGGCTATTGCAAATAGTGCTGCGATAAACATAGGGGTGCATATGTCTTTTTGAGTCAGGCATCTTATTTTCTTCAGGTAAATTGTTAGGAGTGGAATTATTGGGTCAAATGGTATTTCTATTGTTAGTTTTTGAGGAATTGTCCGTATTGCTTTCCACAGTGGTTGAACTAATTTACATTCTCAACAACAGTATAAAAGGGTTCCCCTTTGCATTCTCGCCAGCATTTGTTGTTCCTTGTCTTGAATGTTGGCCATCCTAACTGGTGTGAGGTGATTATCTCATCGTGGTTTTAATTTGCATTCCCTGATGATTAGCAATGTGGAGCATCTAATCTAATATGCCTGTTGGCCATCTGAATTTCTTCGTTGGAAAAGTGTCTGTTCAGATTGTCCACCCATTTTTTAATTGGTCAATTTGCTTTTTGAGTGTTGAGGCATGTGAGAATATTATACATTTTGTATGTTAACCCCTTATCAGATATGTTGTTTACAAATATATTCTCCCATAGTGTAGGATAGCTTTTTGTTCTGCTGATGGTGTCCTTTGCTGTACAGAAGCTTTTTGGTCTGATGTAGTACCATTTGTTAATTTATGCTCTTTTTTCCCATGCCCGAGGAGATGTGTTCAGAAAAAATGTTGCTCATGTTTATATTCAAGAGATTTTTGCCTATGTTGTCTCCTAAGATTTTATGGTTTCATGACTTGAATTTAGGTCTTTGATCCATTTTGAGTTTACTTTTGTGTATGGAGTTAGACAGTAATCCAGTTTCATCCTCTTGCATGTAGCTGTCCAGTTTTGCAAACACCAGTTGTTGAAGGGGCTGTAATTTCCCCACTGTATACCCATGGCTCCTGTGTCACATATTAATTGGCCATATATGTGTGGGATTGTATCTTGGTTCTCTATTCTGTTCCACTGATCTATGGGTCTGTTCTTGTGCCAGTACCAAATAGTCTTGATTACTGTGGTTTTGTAGTAGAGCTTGAAGTTAGAAAGCATAATCCCTCCAGCTTTGTTCTGTCTTCTCAGGATTGCTTTGGCTATTCAGGGTCTTTCGTGGTTTCATATGAATTTTAGAACTATTTGTTCTAGTTCATTGAAGAATGCTGTTGGTATACTTTGATAGGGATTGCTTTGAATCTGTAGATTGCTTTAGGCAGATGGCCATTTTTTTAATATTAATTTTTCCTCTTCATGAACATGGGATATATTTCCATTTATTGGCATCTTTAATTTCTCTCATGAGTGTCTTGTAGTATTCAGGGTATAGGTCTTTCATTTCCTTGGTTAGGTTTGTTCCTAGTTATTTTATTCTTTTTGAGGCAATTGTAAATAGAGTTGCTTTCCTGATTTCTCTTTCTGCTAATTTGTTGTTAGTATATAGGAATGCCACAGATTTCTCTGTATTAATTTTGTATCCTGCAACTTTGCTGAATCCAGTTATTAGTTCTAGTAGTTTTTTGGGGTAGATTTTAGGGCTTTTTAAAGTACAATATCATGTCATCTGCGAACAGTGACAGTTTAACTTCTTCCTTACCAATGTGGATGCCTTTTATTTCTTTGTGTTGTCTGATTTCTGTGGCTAGGACCTCCACTACTATGTTGAAAAAAAGTGGGGAGACTGGCATCCTTGTCTTGTTCCCAATATTAGAGGAAAAGCTTTCAGCTTTTTGCTGTTAAGTATGATGTTAGCTGTGGGTTTGTTGTATATGGCCTTTATTACGTTGAGGTGACTTGCCCTCCATATCCATTTTGTTGATGGTTTTTATCATGAATGGATGTTGAATTTTGTCCTTCTTTTTGTTGATGTGGTGTATGACATTGATAGATTTTCAGATATTGTACCAGCCTTGCATCCCTGGAATAAATCCCACTTGGTCATGATGGATGATCTTTTTGATGTATTTTTGAATTTGGTTTTCTAATATTTTGTTCGGTATTTTTGCATCTATGCTTATCAGGGATATTGGTCTGTTATTATCTTTTTTATGGTGTGTTAGTCTGGTTTTGGTATTAGAGTAATGCTGGCCTTATAGAATGAGTTTGGAAGTATTCCCTCCTCTTCTACTTTTTGGAAAACTTTTAGGAGAATGGGTATTAGGTCTTCTCTAAATGTTTGATAATATTCAGTGGTGAAGCCATCTGGTCTAGGGGTTTTGTTCTTAGATAGTTTTTAATTACCAGTTTAATTTCATTGCTGTTAATTGGTCTATTCAGATTTTCTGTTTCTTCCTGGGTCAGTCTTGGAAGTTTGTTTTTTTCTAGGAAGTTGTCCATTTATTTTAGGTTATCCGATTTGTTAACATATAATTTTTCATAGTATTCTCTAATAATTCTTTTTATTTCCTTGGTGTCTGTAGTGATTTTTCCTTTCTCATTTCTGATTCTGTTTATGTTTGTAGACTCTCTTTTTTTCTTGATGAGTCTGGCTAAAGGTTGATCTATTTTGTTTCTTTTCTCAAAGAACCAGCTCCTGCTTTCATTGATTCTTTCTATTGTTTTATTTTTCTCAATTGTATTTATTTATGCTCTGATCTTTATTATGTCCCTCCTTCTACTGACTTTAGGCCTTATTTATTCTCCTTTTCCTAGTTTCTTTAATGTGATTTTAGACTGTTTATTTGGGATTATTCTTTTTTCCTGAGGTAAGCCTGTATTGCGGTGTGCTTTCCTTTTAGAACTGCCTTTGCCACCACCCACAGATTTTGGGGTGCTGAGTTGTTTTCATTTGTCTCCATGTATTGCTTGATATCTTTTTTAATTTGCTAATGATACACTAATTATTAGAAGCATATTGTTTAGCCTCCATGTGTTTGTAGGTTTGAGAAAAATGTATCCTGCTGAATTTCAGTGGAGTGTTCTGTAAATATTTGTTAAGTTCACCCCATCTAATGTGTTGTTCAGTGCCTCTGTTTCCTTATTTTTTTTTGATTGATATGTTGATGTGAGTGGCATGTAGAAGTCTCCTAAAGTGAATTTGTTGCAATCTATTTCTTCCTGTAATCTTGTTAGTATCTGTTTTACATATTTAGGTGCTCCCATATTGGGTTTATAGATATTTATAAAGTTATATTCTCTTACTGGACTGATCCCTTTATCATTATTTAATGTCCTTCTTTGTCCCTTATTACTTTGTGTTTTGAAATCTGTTTTGTCTGATATAAGTACTGCTAAACCTGCTTTCTTCTCTTGATTATTTGCATGGAATATCTTTTTCCATACCTTCAGTTTTAGTCTGTGTATATCTTTGGGTTTGAAATGAATCTTTTATAGGCAGCATATAGATGGGTCTTGTTTTGTTATCCATTCTGCCACTCTATGTCTTTTGATTGGTGCATTCAGTCCATTTACATTTAAAGTGATTATTGATAGATATTTACTCATTGCTATTTTATTGTTTTCTGGCTGTTTTTTTTATAGGTCCTCTCAGTTCTTTTCTTCCTCTCTTATACTCTTCTCTTGTTATTGATGGTTTACTTTAGTGTTGTAATAGGATTTTTTTATGTATTTATGTGTGTGTGTATTTATTGTAGGGTTTAGTTTTGTAGTTACCAAAGATTCAAGGATAGCTTCCTTACTATAAAATAGTTTGTCTGAAATTACTAATTACTCTATTTCAAACATAATCTAAAGGTACTTTTTTTCCTTCTTCTTCTACATTTTTTGTATTAGATGTCATAGTTGTACTTTTTGTGTGTCCCTTGACTGATTTCATATATAGTTGATTTTGTTTATTTTATTTTAATTTTATACTTGCTTGGTAATTAGTTGTTCTACTACCTTTACTGTGGGTTTATTTTCACTGGTGAAAGATATTTAGCTTTAGTGTCATTTCCAAGTACAGCAGTTCCTTTACTATATCCAGTGAGTCTGACTTAGTGGTGGTGAATTCCTTCAACTTTTGGTTATCTGGATATTGTTTAATACCTGATTCAAATTTAAATGATTATCTTGGTTGGATATCCTTCTGTTTCAGTACATTAAATATATCATACCACTAACTTCTGCCCTGTAGAGTTTCTGTTGAGAATTCTGCTGATAGGCTGATGGGATTTCTTTTATAAGCAATACTTTTTCTCTCTCTGGCTGCTTTCAACACTCTCCTTTTCTTTGATTTTTGTCATTTTAATTATTATAAGTCATGGTGTTGCCTTTCTGGGGCTCTTTATGCTTCTAAGACCTGAGTGTTTATTTTCTACTCCAGACTGGGGACGTTTTCAACAATTATTTCCTTAAAGAGACTTTCTATCCCTTGGTCTCTCTCTTCTCCTTCTGGTATCAGTATTATGCTAACAGTGTTTCATTTGGATTGATCATATAACTCTCTTACCATTCTTTCATTCCTAGAGTTCCTTTTTTCTGTTTGTCCCTCAGCTTCTTTGTTTTCCTGTTCTCTAATTTCCATCTCTTTTACCATCTCCTCTACCTGCACTAATCTACTCTTAAATCCCTCCCTTGTGTGTTTCATTTCAGATACTGTATTCTTCAGCTCTGAGTGGCTCTTTTTCAGGTCTTCTATCTCTTTGTTGAAGTCCTCCCTGAGATCTCGAATACTTTTATGTAAATCCATGGGTGTGTTTGACTTTTATTTTGAAACCTTTATCAAGAAGATTGGTCATTTCTGTTTCCTTTAGCCCTCTTTCTGGGGTTCTGTTCTGTAGTTTTGTTTGGATTGTTTTCCTCTGCCTACTCATTTTGTCAGGGTTTTTGTGTTTCTTCCTTTGTATTAGATGGCTCTGGTATCATTCCTGGCCTATAGAGTAATACCTTTATGAAGAAGGCATCCTGTGGTGCCCCAAATCTCAAGGTTACTCTCTAGTGACTCGTTCTATTTTGTGGGAGTCCCAGCTGTTGGTGTGCAGAGGGTTGGGCATCTGCCTGTCTGTGCTGGCAGTTTGCTTCACCCCTGCTTTTATGATCAGTTCAGGAGACTCTGTTGAGCTCACTGTGGGTGGGGCTGCCCTCTGCCTGGCCTGCAGCAATGGCAGGGGTGCAGGGATAATGGGGTGGGCGGGCTGATGCGTGGCTCTGCCAGGGCCAGAAGCACTGCACTGAGTTTGGACACCCACAGGTAGGAAGAAGCCCTTGGGACTGCTCCTTCAGGTACTTCCCTGGTTGGGCTGAAACAGAGCCAAGGAATCTGGGAGAGTTTCTCTCTTCCTGCCAGTCAGCAAAGTCTGACACTGCTGCTGAGTGCATTGGCTCCTGGCAGTATTCACAGGGAGGAGTCTCAGGGCTGCATTGCCAGCAAGAGGGATGGAGCATCTGGAGCTCCCTGGAGTGCCTGATCTGTTGGGCTAAGGAAAAGTTGGGAAGATAACCTCCACATGTCCTTTCTCCTAAGGAAGGAGTTCTGTCCAACTATTGCCCCTCTGGTAACCATCCCACTGTGACAAGACTTCAAACAGCCACCTCTACTTCAGGTCTCAGGATGGGCACAGTGTGCGCATCCTCCACAATGGCTGGAGTCTCAGCCTCCCAGAGTGTTCCTCCCATCCCTGGTGTCCAGCCCCACTAATCACCAGAACCCAGTGTAATGCGGGCTCGAGCCCCTGGAGCAGATCTCCAGGGCCACGTGTGCAGTGCTCCTGGACTCCTACTCCCTCCCCATTCTTTTCCTCTTTCTCCCACCTGTAGGCTTCAGTGCGGGAAGGGTTTGGGTCTCACTCAATCTCAGTTCTGCCACTTTACCCTTTTCTGTGTGTTTTTTTCTTCCAGGTGTAGGTGGTCTGCTCTTTGGTCTTCAAGTCATTTCCAATTTAGTTGTATTTGCTATATTTTCTTCTTTTATGTGATTTTGGGGGGAGGTTTCCTCCTTTCCTTCCAACTCCACCATCTTTTTCCAGAAGTCTAGACCTTCTCAGAAACACTTTTAAGTTCATTAATTCTCTAGGTTTTATGAACATAAGTATCACCTGTGGAGTTTTGTTAAAAACCGATGTGATGGATTTTTTAGAAATTTACCTTCCTTTGGTCATCACAGTTAATTGTGATACAGGTAGTTCAAGAATTAAACCAAGAAACATTATTAGATTATTTAATTAGATTCCAATTAATAAACACTGATTTCTATTTATTCTCTTGGTTGTCATTTAATTTAACCCTCTACTCTTAGCTACACATTTATTGCAATAGTGGTTACCTCTGCCACTTTTGGCAGAATTTTCATTCTATTATTAATGAGAAGCATTGCATCAGGTGTGGGGATTTTAACTCTGGTTGTTACTGCAGAGTAATTTATAGGTATTAGAATTGGAAACATGATGCTAACCTTGGAAACTGATCCTTTATATCCCATATTAGCAAAATTTCCAGCAAGCTTTACATCTTGATATTTATTTTTGCAGAATTTATTCATGCCCTTGTTTTCCTTCTTAACATTAGATTTAGCAAGTAGATTTTAAGTAAGAAATTGTGTTTTGGAAAATTCTAATGTGGATAAAGTGAAGCTTCCTGTAGCCGGGATTCTCACCTGGCCCTGGTTGGCTAGCTCATTACACACATGTGGGCAATATGTTGTTATTGACTCTATATAGAGAGCTCCACCCAGTGCTCTGGGCGACATGGTGGACGGCTGCATGGTTGCGAGAAAGTAGAGATGAGACTGGAGTGGTGGCAATGCCTAGGACAGAGACTGAGATAGCTGTGGGGGAAGAGAGGCCCAGAGACAGAGACTAGCTTGCTGCATGCAGACTGTCTCTGAGTGGATGGAATTCTAGTGATTGACCTGCCACCATGGGATTAAAGTTGGATATAAAACATTTCACCCCAAGAACGTTCTACTGTCATTTCTTTGGTCTCACTGAATCCATAATGAACTTGCCCGGGGCTGAAACATCTAAAATAAAGCATTGTCATGCCACTGGGTTTTAACCCTGGGCAAGTTCACTATGGATTCAGTGAGACTGAGGAATGACAATGGAACCTTCTTGGGGTGAAAGGGTTTATTATCCAGCTTGTTCTCTGGGTGATAGGTTGAGCACTAGAATTGCATATGCATCCAACAGTCTGCACGTCTGTAATCCTCCTTTGTCTCAGCCTCTGCCCAGAGCACTGGGCAGAGCTCTTTACATATATAGTGACTCAGTCAATAATAGTTCATTGCCAATGTGTGTGGAAGCAGTAGCCCAGCAGCAGGGCAGTTACATTATCAAATAGTTTAGGTTCAGGTGAGGATCCTGGCCATAGGAACTTTCACTTTATCCACAGGAAGATAGAGTGAAAAAGGAAGAAGTAGGGGAAATACAACCTTATATTACTTATTTTTACTCAGATTGACAATGTAAATTGTCCTGAAATCACTGGGTAATTAGGCAACCTTCTGCATGGGCCTGAAGTGGCAGTTGTGATGCTACATAATTAATAATATTCTCTTCAAAGTATAAGTGATATCCCTTGATTGAATGCTCCAATTACATTACATTACTAAGTAAAATGAAACAAAAATAAGAATAATATGCAAGGTAAGGGAGGTCCATATCATTATGTGTTTGCATGTAGGGAAGCAGAGGAATTAATCAAATGAAATGTGAAATTATTATGGATAATTGCAGGTATATGGAGATGATCAGTTTGCTTGCAATCAGAATTTTGTAAAGGGGCAATATAGGTGCTCATCTTTTCTTGATGCCATGTAAATTTTGAGTTGTAACTGAGCTCTGGTAAGTGGAATTACAGTATAGTTTTATTCTTTTTAGAGGTCTCTGTAAGGTACCTGTTGAATTGAATTGACTATTTCCTTTAGTTAACCTGTATTCCCAATTCTATTTGTAAAAATAATTTTATTTTTCTCTATCCCATAAAACCTTCTTTATATTATTCAAGACATCAATGTTTTACTATAAGTTTCTTCTACCTTATTCTGTATCCTCCATCCCAAGAAAGTCTTGTAACTGCCTTATGTTTTTTTCTTTGTGGTCTCTCTTCACATTTAATACTATGAGCACAGATATTTGGTCTTCAATAAGTGCTTGATAAATGCATGGATCCAATCAAATGAAAGAGAACCTTAAAGATAAATAATGAAATAAAACTATGGGTTCTAGTTTTTAAGGGTAACGATTCAAAATCAAATAAGTCCTTTGCCTAATGCAAAAACTGAAAACTTATTTTATTTATCCATTCGATAAATAGTCAGTGATTATGAAATATGGATAGGACATTACCAGAATAATCAATACTTATGACATCACAATAGAATTTCTTAGAACTAATCACCTCCTGTCAAGCCTACCAGTTCCAAGTTTTTAACTGTTAGGGGGACATCTTAGTCACTTAGGAAAGAAATGTTTGTTAAACATCAGTTGTATGGAACTATGCTGTGTATTTTCAGAATTCAAAGGCTAAAAGTGTTGCCATAACGACCATTCAAATTGTGTGTTGTTCAGCTGTACAAAGAGGGAGAGGGATTTATAGTACAAAGAATTTGCTTAATTTCTTCAAGTTTGGTAAATTTCACCAGTGAACCCATTGGGGCTTTGACTTTCTCTTTTGGAAAGTAATTAATTATTTATATAATTTCTTAAATACATTGTGCTCTTTTTTTTAGGGATATAAGCTATGAAGTTTGAAATTTAGGTCAGAGTGAAAATTGCAGGGTGCCAAATTTTGTCTTTTAAAGAATTCCACCCTATAATGATACACATTTCAATGGCCAAATAAAAGTATATGGCCATACCAAACTTCAGGAAAGAATGAAATATAATCCTATATAGGCCTCCTATGTGCCTGGAAGGAGTAAAACTGGAAGTATAAATAAACAGAATGAAGAGACAATACAACATCATTGACTTGACTGATCATGAAATATTTCACATAGCATTTGAATATTTTAGAAATAATTAGAATCTGGGCAAGAGAAGACATCAGTTATGCTAGGGATCAGTATGGAGAACCAATAAACCTGTGGGAATAAATAAGATGAAGTCAAAGAACCCAAGGGGAGTTCAAACCACCGCACATTATAGGTGATTCTATGGTTTTCTTCCCCCAATTTCCTATAAGATTCCCAGGCCTGAAAACTTGGAGCTCTTTGAGATGCAGTATTAACAAAAGACTTCATTCAGGCTACATTTATTGCTTCTGTGTTGCTTATATAGCTTCTTAAGTGGTCTCCTTGAATCTAATATTACCTTGCACTAATAATTTTATTTTTCTAAAATTGTTTTTGGTCACTTCCAGCTTAAGAACAATAATTACTTTTGGTTGTCTTTTGAATCAATTTCTTACTCTGTGTCCAAGAGCCAGAGTATATGGATTATTTAAACTGTTTAAATTTGTTTCCTTACCATTTTTTATATACCCAAGGAGTTGGTTTCCTTATTGTAGCAACAAAACAAAGCATGTTCATTAATTGCTCTTTTATGATGTTTCCATTCTAAACACCTCAAAAACCTAGTTTTCCTATTCAGTCCATAAATTGATCCCATTCATACCCCATCTTATCAATGAAATGATTTTCATATTATATCAATATATTTACTTTTTAAATTGTATAAACATTAACAACAAATAAACAAAAAGGACTAAAAAATTGATTACCATATATTAGACAATTATGAATGTTATCTTTGATATAAATATTTACATTTTCATTTGAGAAAGAAGAAAACTGAAGCTTAGAACCTGACCAAATAGCTGACAGTTGTACAGGTCATATAGCATATAGCTGGGATTTAATTCCAGGCCTGTGTAATGCCCAAACTTGACATTATAACACCTCCTGAATTCTTTTCAAATGTATAGTCTATCATTTTACCTAAATGTGGATTTTTATTTTCCTCTAAGTCATTTTCATATGCATATCTTCCTTTATGAGCATTTCAGAGCCAGGGACATATCTTTGACTTGCTTTGCATCCCCACACCACTGAACATTGTGGGAATATATGAAGACCAACCAAATGAGAGAAGCAAAGGCTATTTATCTGAGCTTATTATACAAGTGAGTCAGCTACCATCACATGAGTTTTGGAGAGCTCAAAGGATGGCAGTGGACTGGGAAAGCTTTACAGTGGAAAAAAGGGAAGCCTCTAGGTGTGCCCTGGCTGGAGGCTATTAGTGTGGGAAGCTGCAGGTATGCATCTAGAAAAGGAGCACACTACTTGACTGTTAAGGGGATGCACACTTGCCTCTTCATGGTTGGTAAGAAGTTGGAAACAGGGACAAAACTTAGAGGACTTTTTAGTTACTAATCAAGTCTTGCCCATTTGGGGCTGATTTTTAAGAAGTTATTGTTTATCTTCCTTGTTTGTCACCAGGGATAGCAATCTGTCTTCCTGTTTTGCTTACAGCAGAGTTGATTTCCTGGCCAGATTGCTACAGGTGGTGGGTGAAAGTACTATTTTTATATGTGGTCTAGCTATTGGCCACTTGCACATTAAGTTTCTCAGCACTGTGTTGAACAACTGAAAAGCTATCAGAAAACATTCAATAACTTTAATTTGTCTATACGATAATGAAGGTAAAATGAACCAATGACATCTTTGGAGGTTTCTGCATGCATAGGTGAAGTGGCTCTACTCTCTGAATTTGAATGAGCTGGCACATTTCAAGTCTGTCATGTCTGGTTTCATCACTACTGGCTCATTTTCTACATCTGAGAAAATAAGAACAGGGATGAAGGGAAATCTCTGCTTCAATAAAAGTGATTATTATTTTGAAAGGTCAACTTTGGAATTAAACTACCTGAATTCCAATGTTGATCCTGCATCTTACATGCCATATAATCTGGCATGTAATTAATTACAAAGGCTCTTTAAACCTCCATTTCTTTGTCAGTATATTAGAGATTATGATATTAATTATCTCATGATTGTTGTAACAAATAAGGGCAAATTAAGAATTTTAGAGGTCCCAAGCACTGAACTGTTTATTGTATTTCCTCATACACAATTCACAATGAAATTATTTCTAAACCATAAATTAATTAGAAGAAAGTTCAACAAAGTTTTATTTTCCCTGTGATAAATAATTGTTTGTTACCTTAAAAAACAACAAATATCAGATAATCTCATACTCTTTTGGAGAGAGATTTATTCAGGAATTGCTGGTGCTGTAAACACATTTATAGTAGCTATAATGTAATCCATTGTTGGTGGGGATTACAGTAAAACTCACATTAAAACATGTAATAATTAACTCAATATTATAATGATTAATTTCATTATTGTGAAGTTTTATATAATCTTATAATGATGAATAGTGACCACATAACCAAATAAATAAATGTGATGTGATATATCCATTGTGTCTAAATTGAGTTCTACTTTCTGAAGTTTTCAGAACATGTTAACAAAGTTCCTGTTAAAATAAGAAAATTGGTAGAAAATTGTTTTTAAATCAAAAGACCTTTTAGAGGCACCAGAAATTGAAAGGAACTCATGACATTCTTAAGGGTCAAGTCTGTCTCATCTATTTTAAAAAAGGTAAATCTATTTTTTCCCTTTTAACCTAAAGACTTGAACACCCTGGTTAAAGATGAAAGGGTTATTTTATAAATGTAGAATAGTGAGTCAAAACAGTAATGCCCAGAGTGACTAAAACACACATTATCCTGCATAAGAAGGAATTAACTGCAAAACCAGTAGGAAAGTTATAATTTTAGAATGACCAATACATGTACCTTAAAAGTAATTTATTTCAAGAAGGAATTTATTTAGCTGTAATATTTTCTCAGAAACAGGTGAAAAGTAGTTTTAATTAAAATTCTGAGGACAAATATAGGGTACCTCTTTTTTGTGTTTTCCTTTTTATTTTTAGCAATACTATTTAAATAACATTTTAATGTGTATTGTCATTAATTCTTACAGTAATTCTTCCATTATTATTTCACTGTGGATAAATGATATTGCGCACCTACTGTATCCTAGCCACTGGGCTAAGCTTTTGAGATATGGTGTTGAGTATGACAGTCGTGGTGCCTGTCCTCAAGAATAACAGTTCCAACAGGAAACTAGAATATAATGTGATCAGGACTGTGTTGGAGGAAGTCCCATGTGCTGTGACACCACATAAGAGAGGACCCTAATAAAAATTTGAATATATGTGTGTGGAGATCAAGGGAAAGAAAGGGTAGAATGCTTCCTGGAATTACACCTTAAGTGAGACCTAAAGATTGAGTTTTGAAACCGGGAGGGAATAGTGTTCCAGATTCAGGAAAAAAAAAAATGTGCAAAGGCCCAAAGGCAATGAAAGCAAAGAGGTAAATGGTAAGAAGAATGAAATTTAGAAGTTTATTAAGAATCAATTTGCTCAGGGCCCTGTATAACATTTAATTGACTTTGCATTTTATTCTATGGTCAAGGGGCAGCTTATAAGATGTTCCAGTTAAGTCTCTCAATTAGAAGTTTAATTGATTTTTAAAATTTTTATATACTTATAAATTATTTCAAGTTTTTGAAGTTAGTTATAAGGATTAGGTGGGGATTTTTTTCTTGCAGTTTTGTTTTAGCCCTTTAAAATATTACTTAAAAATATATGGCTTTGTATATGGCTTATAAAACACTGAGTGGTTTAGATAAAACAACTTCAAAAGAGCGATTTTGTTCCATTTTCTTGTTTTGAAAGTTTTCTAAGATTAAGTCATTGGGGATTGGAAGGGATGAAGTTGCAATGAATGTTCAAAAATTACTAGGAATTTCAGGTCAAATCACTGAGATGTACTTCAAAACATTATGTGCTAGGTTATCAGTACAGATTCTGATAGTATAGCTCCAAGAGTGCCAGGTGAACTTAGTCAGTATTTCATATAATCTTTGTATCACTGATCAGTCTAGAAGATTTGGCTTGCTTTAGGCGAGGATGGAGTAATCTGTTATCTCTTTTGTTCTGGGGGCTAGACACCTTGCAGGCCTTAACATTATCCTTTATTGCAATGCTAAGGGAACTCACATACTTACTGCTGCTGTCCTTCTTTTGAAGGTTAAAAGGAAGCATTTTGCCCATGTGGAAAATCCATTACACCAGGATTGCCATTACCTTAGGGTACCCCCACTTACAACGTGGAATGGGGTGGTGTCAATTGAAAGGAAAACACCAGAAAGAATAAGGTAACCTTAAAAGTTCACAAAGGGGTTAGTAGGTCAAATTTAGAAGTAAGATGCCATGGTTTATTTCAAAGATATTTATAAGTTACATGTAATTTCAGAGTAAAAGTCAACTGAAATGCTATATTTAGGTTAAAATTCTGAACGAGGTAGTTCAAAAACAAAAATGCAACTAAGGAAAAATTAAGGTTCATTAAATATAGGAAGACTAGTTTTAAGCTCTACTGTCAGGAGGATATTTTCAGAATGTTATATTTGAAAGTCAAAAGCTCTGGAAAAGTTAACATAAAGTAATAGTTTGAAGGGTTATTTAGGAGTAAAGGATAATATCATCCCTGAGGATTTTATGTCCTTTGATAAGATCTCTACCAGAAAAAGATTCAGCAACAGAAAGCAATTGATTTATTTTTTCTCAGCTTATCTCCCTTAAAAAAAAAACTGAGTCAAGGAGAATACATTTGGATGGAATTATTAGAATGTTTATTACTGAATCTAAAATTCAGCTTAAGTTCCATAATCATTTAGTAACTTTCATTTGAGGTAAGGCCTATAGTATTGATGAGTTCATGAAGTTTTGCAGTATTAGTTTTTTGAAGGGGTGTGTGTATGTGTGTTTCTCAATCTTTTAAAGCCATACCAAGAGTTTTCTTGAGTAGAAATAAGAGGACATTGAGAATAAAGTTTTTTAAAACCTGATTGACACTGCTTTGCTCTTTAATTTTGTTTTTAATCAATGGAACATTGTGGTGAAATCGTTATAAAAAATTTGCTTATGATTAGAATATAAAAAAACTAGGATGCCTGTTTCTACTAGGCACTAGTTAACAACACAATATGTTTCCATTCTACTAAGGTTGGGGAGAAACTGAAACTGTTTATGAGTGCTTTACTAAATGCCTATTAAGTACATCTATAGTTTGAGGGCAGTTAGGGTATCTATAGTACATGGTTTAGAGTAATTCATCTGAGAAGCTAGCCTGCTAAACCAAGAACAAGGGACACATTCCCTTGGATTGGTATGAGAGAGAGGGAAGAGAAAGATGTTTGATTTATGTGTACAGTTTAAAGAGCAGATCTGTCACGGGGATGGTAGTACAGAGTGGAGAGTATAGCCAATGATTCTGTAACATCTTCCTATGTTGACAGATAGTAACTGCACTAGTGGGGGTGAAGATTTAATAATATAGGTAACTGTTGAACCACTGTGTTGTATACTTCAAACCAATATAATATTGTATATCAACTATAATTCAATTAAAAAAAAAAACCCAAAACAGAACTATAACTGAGATACATTTGTTGGTGTAAGTGTTACCAATGGAGGTGCCAAAAATAGAGGAAGAACAAACAAGGCAAACATCACCTACAGAGGGTAACTGCCTACTTTAATTTTTCTTTGTTCCATGAAAGTATTTGTTTGCTCATGAATCATGATCTATTTCTCTTTAGGACAGTCTAGGTTAATCCCATTAGCCTTTCCCAATCTGGTTTTGATTACTTGTACTCTTTTTCATTCATCCACATGTTCATTCATTTTACACTTTTTCCATCGGCAGTCATCTGTGGAGGATTTATTGTAGAGCTAATGCAAATATGAATGGGAAGCAGTTTGTCCTAGGACAAATATTAATACCATGATGTTGCCGCCAAATAATTCTCCAGGTTGTAGAATTATTATTTATCTGGAATACTTAAGCCTTCTGCTGTATCTATATAATAATAACATGGGTTTTTCGGAATTCAGTCCCCTGGATAGTGTCATACAGTTGGCATTATATTTGGAAAGGGAGTTAAGAGAAAATTTCCAGCAATATAAAAATTCCTGTTTCAATTTGTTCACAAGGTTTCTGTGTTTATATCCAGTATACAATACTCTTGTATATGATTCTAATTGATTACAATAATGAAAACTTAATTGATCAGTTATCTAATATTCATTGTTAGTTACTCAATCTGTGATCTCATATCCTTAATAAAAACACTTTAAAACTGAAATGTGGACCAGGTCAGAATTCAGTCATTTTTTTGACTAGTATTTGAATTCAATAATTCTTTCCTTGTGGCCAAATAAAGCTAATTGTCAGTCTTCATCTATTATAATTCTCTGCATCACTTGAAACAGGAATCCTTGTTCTATTTGGAATGCTCCTTTCCATTAATGTCTGTACATCAGCTCACATCATTAGCAACTCCTAATTCCTTTTATTCTGTCCTCTTTTCAATCTGTGCCATAAAATTCAGTTGTTGTTCAAGGTTCTGAGCCCTATTGTAACACTTTCCTATGTATTCTCTTTATGGATCTCATCTGCTCCTAATACTTTCCTTTAGCTGACACATATATGCAGATGATGGTGACTCACAAATGCTCATGATTAATCTCACTCCTGAATTTATACATATAATTAATCATTAAATATTGTCACTAAAAATATGACCTCAAATCCAATTTATTCAAAATCAAACCCACTTTCTCCCTATCCTTTATAATCTTTCTCCATTATCCTCTATCTTGTCCTCCCAAATCCTGAGAGTTGTCGTTGATTTATTTTCTGCCCCCAGATGCAATCAACCACATCTCTTTATTATTTCTCAAATATGTTCACTTCTCTCATTCCAAAGTCATGGTTCAAGCCACATATGCTCTCCTGGCTTTTTACATTAACCTCTTCAACAGGTTCCCCTTTTGCCTTCCAATTTATTTCTACCACTACAAACTAAGTAATCATTCTAGTATTTAACCTGATTATTTCCCTTGCAATGAACACATCTGGCTTTATTTGTTATTTACCATGCATTCAAGATCTTTCATGGTCCAGCCTCTGCTTATACCTACAGTTTATCTCCAGCCCTCCTTCCTATTCTAAGGTCCAGCTAAACTGAAAACATTTCCATCTCATGCATTCTCATTAGCTAATTCTTATTCAATTTTGAAATTTTTATTTAAAGGGTTAGTCCTCTAAGAACCTATATTGTCTCTCTTAATATCTCCTCAGAAATGCTCCAGAACTTCCTTATTTGTTTTAGCAATCATATTATATAGAAAATGTTTTTTTATTTTATTTTCCACAATAAACTATTAGAGATTAAGCACTCTGTCTTATTCATCAGCATAGTCCCAGCACCAAAATACTCTCTAGTATAGGTACAATAAATGTTTGTTCAATAAATGTGGGCACTGTGATCTGCTACTACAGAACAAAAGTCCAACAAATCCTGCTAGCACAGAAGGAATTTACATGAAAACTAGGGAAAAAATGTATACCTTCTTCAGAGCCTAGGAGTATAGATAGGTTTCAGCCCCTATTCCCTACTGCCCCCCTGGGGTTTATGGCGAATTTTGCTGGCACAATGGCCGCAGTCAGTCGTAAACTGAAGTCCTGCTCGTCCTGCCAGGGCTAATTGAAGGTGTGAGGATCTCAGCGTACAGCCAGCATGAAGTGCGTATCTAACTCAGAGCAGTTAAACTAGTTGAAGTATCAGCCTAAGTTTTGAATCTGGCATTGTTTGGGGTATTTATGAAAGTATCCATTCATCTTTAGTGATCTCAGAGTTGGTTTCATTTTCATCTCATTACTTTTGGGGTTCCTTCTATCTTTGGTGTCCTACTAGTAAATGATCTTGAAGTCAACTCTACTAAGGTATATGTGACCATTCTTGAATTTATTTGAAAACTCAATTGTTCATCAATATTCTTGTTGATGGAAATTATTTTCTAGGGTTATTCCATGTTAGAAATCTTGTGAGGGAGAAAGCAATCAAGATAAAGTATTATGGGATTAGGGTGACCTCTAAATCCAATGACTGGTGTTCTTATAAAAAGAGCCATGTGAAAATATAGAATCAGAGGAAGGAAGGTTCTATGAGGATAGAGGCAGAGATGAGAGCCATGAAACTAAGTATTACCTTTCCAGCTTCCCAGCCCAACTCTTCTCTCTTTGTCCTGTCTCCTTTTCTGTGAACTTTAAATGTGACTTCTAAAATATGTGGTGGTTTATACTCACTGTTCCCATTTTCTCTTCAAACAACTTCAATCAAGTTTTCACCCCTGCCACTGAAGTGAAACTGTACACTCAAGGTCATACATGACCTTTATGTTATTTCCAAAGGTCAATCCTCTATCTTCATTTATCTCTTCGGAGCATTTGTCATGATTACATGCTCTTGTTTTATTTCCTAACACAATGGACACTCTTTAAAATCTCTTTTGCTCTCTTTTCCCTTGCCTCTTCCTGTCACAGAGCTTAGAGGTTGTTTTTTTCTCCTGTCTAATTCATTCATATGGTGATTTTTTTCTGTCTCATGACTTGAGCTACCAGTTAGAAGTTGATGGCTCTCAAATGTGTATATCTAACTCATACTCCCTTCTTGAACACTAGACTTATCAACTATTTGATGCTTTCATTTGCATACCTGTTATATGTCTCAAATATAATATTTCTTAACTCTGAGATTGAACTTCCTTCTCCCTTACTCCCCTCAGACCCTCACAAAAAGAGAACCACATAAATTACCCTGCTTTTTCTGCATTTATTCCAGGTCTATTTTTTGGCAACTCCTTACAGTGTCTTAAGTCAGGGCACTTTGAGTCATTAGAGACTCTTCTGTTTCTCTCACAGTTCACAATACTATCTGACAGGCAGTCCTATTGAATTTACATTCAAAGTATATCTCAGATCTGACCCTGTCTCTCTCTTCCTTACCATAACCCTGGTTGGGGTCAACAACACCCCTCTCCTAGATTACTTCAAGAGCCACCTAACTGGCTTCTCTACTCTCTTACCCTTTAGTCTGTTCTCAGCAGAGCATCTAGAATGATCAAATATAATCATGTTGCTCTTTTGAACAAAATTCCTGAAATTATTCTCCATTTTACTGAGAGGACAATTCAAAACTTTTACAATGGCTGACAAAGTAGCAGCTGGTCCGGCCTCCCTCCCTCCCTGTTCTCATCTCATCTCATCCTTGTCTCTGCTTTGTTGGTCCTTCTCCAGCTACCCTTGACTTTGCTGCTGTAAGGTCTTTGCACCAGCATTTCCTGATGTGTGGCTCAGGACCACCCCTCCTTCAAATCTTTCCTCAGAATTCAACTTTTCAGAGAGATGTTGTGGGTAAAATTGTAACATTTCCAGAATATCTTACCTGGCCTTAGTGCATCTGCGTATCCTCAGGGGTGGAGAGAAGTTCATCTCCATATCAGTGGGTAATTACCTGGGCAACCGAGGGCGTGTCTGAACCTGAGAGATTAAGGGGAGGGGGCTGGCTTGCTTGCAGGCTTCTGAAGCAGAGGAGAAAGATGCCCTGGACTGCAGTTTGTAAGCAATAAATAGGTTTTAAACTTTATTTCTCCTTTTGACTGATTTCGGTTTTTAGAGGTATTTTGCCCCGGGATTTCCTCTCCCTGGACATACAGATGTACAGCTTATTTAAAATTGCATCATGACCTATTGCCAGTTCCCTTTATCATGATATCTTTATATATTTTCTATTTCATCTCTCTCTTTCCAATACATTATTTATTTAGGATATTTACTTACTATTATCTGATAGAATGTTAACTCCATGATATTAGAAATCTATTTTAGGTCCTTGTATGCTCTAAGTATCTAGATTAATGTCTAGCACATAATAGATGCTCTAGCACATATTTTTGAGTGAATTAATGAACAAATGAACAATAATATACTTAGTAATAGTCTCACAGTGTATGCCTGGGATGTTATTTGTTCACTTTACATTTACTTATGAGTAGAGTTACAGAAAATAGATATTATCACAATAGTCACCATCTCTTATTGTCAATGTGTTTTCCTAGGATCTTATGGATTCAACATGATATTGAATCATATAAAGCATACTTATAGGTGTCTGTAAATATGAGAACTGAAGTTTGCAAGATTAAGTAACTTGATCAGGCTTAAACAGCATGTACAATGGTAGGGCTGAGTCAACATCAGGTCTGTATGGACTGAAATTCCACTTTAACCATTCCATGATATTACCACATACAAAAACTCAAAGAGCAGGTAGGAATTTCCTTTCTTTCTTCATACACATATGCTCTCTCATATGTAGCTGAGTGTCATTATTTATTTGAGACAGCTGCTGTTCATTCAGCCCTGAATTTGAGAGTCAAGATTTGTTAAAATGACCACTGATCCTGTTATTGGTTTTTTTTTCTATTGTCATCAATTTCTATTTTAAAGCAATTTGTGACACATTGAGAAATGCTTCAAGGTAATAGCTTTGCAACTCAGGAATGACACTTCAGAACTAAGTAATTTAATATTTCACAAAGGAATGTCCTGAATGCACCAATTTCCTCTGGGCTTTCATTGGACTCACGAGAGTAACAATGTGCTGATCTGTAATAGGTCTTGAGCTTTCTTCTCAATAGGCTTTTTCTGTAGGTGGCCCAGAAATCACTGTGACATTCACCTTAAAAGAAGATTCATTAACTCTGCCTTATTTATTTTGTCCCTTTAAAAAAAAATGCTACTGTTACTTGAAGATGGCTTTCTGAAATACATAATTTTTTTCCCACATATTGATATGGCATTACTTTCTGAAATAGTTTCCTTTCCTACAAATAGTTTTGTTAATAAATTTGGACTCCAATCACTTTCACATTTTATTAACAGATTTTTTTAGGTTGTGTCTATATGACTTCAAATTCTCAGATAGAAAAGGAAAACCTAGCATAAATCTGATAGAATGCCATATATCTAACTACAAAAAACCAGTGTGGAGCTTCCCATCAGTGAGACCAGAAGTAATAGGAAAGGTTGTGGACATTATAGAGCCTAGCCACCATGATTTAATGTCAAGTGTTCACATTCTGAAGTCTGCAGATTAAAACAATCACTTTTTATAAGATGACATATGCTAATTATAGCCTTCAAAACTAAAGAGGAAATGATAGCTCAGGTAGAATTCTGACCTATTTGATCATTGTAAAATTGTAGAATATTTGCACTCTGGATAAATATACAAATGATTTTCATTGTGGAACTATTTACCAATAGTGTATTATGACAGGATGATTGATAAATCCTTACATCAAGTTTAATTATTCAAATCTGAATCTAAACCTTTGTGCCTGTGTGGCATGAAAGGGAAAAAATGATGATGACAACTCAGATAAATGACTTTTTTTTTCAATAGAGCCAAAAATTTAGGATAGTTGTTAAACTATTTTGATTAACTCGAGGTTCAAATATCAAGAGCTGTGACTTTTATGAATACAATACTGTTGCTAAAAATTTATAGTAAAATTTTTTAATCTATTCAGGAAACTGGTCAGGCTCTGAAATTTGGGGACATTGATATAAAATTCATTTATCCCTACAGGAATTATTTTTTAGTTCAGGATTCTGTTATTTAGAACAAGGCTGTGTAGTTGGTAAAGTGTCATGTGTTGAATACCTCTGTTGACGCATGTCCCACATAAAACCATAAAGCAAGATATCAAACACTTGAATTATGCATATTTGAAAAACAATTCCAGAATTGGAGATCCTTTTGTATTTGCTCCTTTCCTCATCCATGGAAATTTGTTCACATAAACAGGCAGTCTTTAACTAATATAAATATTATCTAGGTGTTTCTAACCATATCATACCACTAAATCCAAGTGTTACTAAATTTGGGAATATTTGATTCCTATGTATAACCTATATTATATTCTAGTAAGTCAACAAATTAATTAGCCTTACTGCTGACTCCCAGTTATTCTGTAGGCAAAAACTATCAAAGGAAACTTCCTGAAAAGTTTAAATGCAGAAATCATTGTCAATACTTATGATTTTTAATAAGAATTTTCTTTAATACACAAAGTTATCAAGTGGGAGAAAAGTAATTTAAAATTTGGCTTGTGATTATTCCTCAGAAAAGAAAGAAGGCAGGTGACTTGCATAATTTTCATATAAATACCTTGATAAATGGACCTCCTAGTAAATAGACAAACATACTTGCTAAGAGTCTAGTACTTATCTATGGAATGCTTTTAACAGGGTGTTCCTGCTTTAGAATTGTATATTATAAACAAACATGTATTGTCACAATTTATGAGGCATAATCTAAAAATGTCAGATGCCACTCTTTGAGGTGTCCCGTAATCCTCATGAGAAACCCCTTGTATTTCTCTAGCCAGAGTCCATGCCCGTTGTTGTCAGAAAAGACACAGAGTCATACAAAATTTCTCTAGATCTCTCCCTGATTTACCTGTACTCCTTGATGGCTAGTATCATTGAAATTAATAGTAATGCTTGCTACTAAATAAAAGCTCTGATTTGTAGGAATATGACTTTGCAATATGATACTTAACATTAATGAATCCTCACCATCTCTATTGGTTACTAGTTCACATCTTCTATAGTAGATAATGGTATTTTTAAATACTATGTTAAACTTGTAATGAAGTTTAAGAATAAAGAATCTTTTAAAGCAATCCTTTAATAGAGCTAGGGCACTCTGTTCCTAGTATATATTTTGGTAGCCAATGTTTCTGAACTAAGTTTCTTGGGTAGAAATCAGGTACAGTAGAAAGGGTTTTAACTCTCACAGATTATCATTCTGTTGACCATTTAATATTTAATAATGTCATAGTGATTTGAATAAGCTAAATGTCTGAGAAGCTTGCTCCTTTAAATAAAAATGATAACTTATGCTTGATATATTTTAATTACATTTTAATCTGCATAATCCCATCTTCTCAAGGCATCAAAAAGGAATGTAACCTCAGAATTTTCATTTCCAACTCATTAAATTTTTCCATGCATTCTCTTACAGGTTTCTTCTAGTTTACTGGTTGGAGCCTACTCTAAGCAGGAGGATATACCCAATGATACATCTATATCAGAAATAAAGAGAATCTTCCAATTCATTTTCAAAATCCTTGGGAAATCTACAACCCAAGAAACAGAGAGAAAGCCCCAAGGCATCTGAGTTCAGTTCCCACCCAAAAAGAAAATAAACTTTCAACTAACGGCTGTATATCCCAGCAGTGAGACTATTGGGGAAGAAATTTCATGCACTGTAGAAAGTGAAAAATGGTAGTTGGGGAGGGACATTAAGGAAAACTATTCTTACATCTGGAGTTCTAATAAGTTTGATACCTGTCATTCTTAATTTACCTACTGAACTCTGTTGAGAGAAGACAGGTCAAATGAAGCCAAGGTCTAGGGCCTGAGAATTGGACCTACAATGATAACTCCTTCATGTGGATATGACTTTATTTTGGAACAGCTTAAGTGCTTTGCAACTGGTCAAAAACTCATCTAGTAGTTATTAACATAATTTCTTTAATGATGACCCAACACTTGTTAACCCGATAGACACTGTTACAGGATACAGACTAGTTCCTTGATGACATCCTTTGACTTGTGTTTCGTAAAGATGGGAACAGGATACTAAAATCAGAAAAAAAAAAACCCACATGTAAATTAATTTTACCTAAGGAACCCAGGAGAATAAATAGAAAATTTTTATGTACCATAAAATATCAAGATCATGAACTACATGGTGACAAACATTCATTGTTTTACTAAATAACATCATGAACAGCTATAGATTATGAAAGTGAAATCCAATTATTAGGTGCTCCAAAAATGTAAAATTCTATGCAAGATTTTAACAATAATAAATACTATTAGATTTATAAGGAGAACACATTTTTTTCAAAGATGTAAATGAACAGTTATTAGTGAAACAGAACTCCTGGATGGAAATTTTGTGTATTATAATGATTTCAAATCTTCTTGAATTAATTTATAAATTTATTAACTTTCCAATTGCAAGCCCTATGTGATTTTGTGGTGATGTGATAATGTCATACTATAGTTAATTTGGAAATACAGTTTGGATATTTGAAGGACACTTAAATGCTACTAAACATCAAATATATTTAGAAAGTTACAATTTAGGGTATAGTAAAGAGATTTGACCAAAAATCAGTATCTGATGCACATATACATAGGCACACAATTTATACATATAGCTATTTGTATATTTTCATTGAGCATATGATAAAGGTGGCCATATGATTAGTGGGGGAAAAGGGATTAGTTGGTAAATTTTACTTGGAATTATAAGTATTTGAAAAAAACATCAAATTATATCCATATTTCATTCCACATTCAGGTGTAAACTGGAGAAGCATTAATATTGAAATATAAAATTTGGACAGAGAAGTTCTAAGCTTAAATGTGGATGACTCTTGTCATCTCAGAACATAAGAGTCTTTTCCAAGCATAAAAGAAATGGAAGAAAATACCAAGAACAACAAAACATAACAAAAAAGGTAAGTCTGATGTAACATTAAAAAAATTTATTTCATCAATATACATAATAAGATAGAATGTGCAAACATCAAAGTCAGAAAAACTATCAGCCTAAACCAGGTCAAGGGTTAAAATTTTCATAAATAAAATGTGATTACAATTCAGTAAAAAAGCATAAAAATTCCAATAGAGAAATGGTTAAAGCACACAGAATATTTATAGAAAAAGAAATGATAATTTCTGTTTATGAAGAAAGTCTATATGTTAACTTTTAAATAGAAACTTTTTTCTATTAAAGAATCATTGATACACAATCTTATGAAGGTTTCCCATGATGAACATTGTGGTTTCAACATTCCCTCGTATTATCAAGTCCTCACCACCCCCATTGCAGTCGTTGTCTATCAGCACGGTAAGATGCTATAGTGTCACTACTTATCTACGCTGTACTGCCTTCCTCCTGACCTACCTATATTGTGATTGCTAATTATAGTGCTCCTTAATCTCCTTTTCCTCTCCCTCCCACACTCACCAACCCCTCCCGTTTGGTAACCGCTAGTCGCTTTTTGAGTATGTGAGTCTGCTGCTGTTTTGTTCCTTCAGTTTTGCTTTGTTGTTATGCTCCATAAATCCGTGAAGTCATTTGGTACTTGTCTTTCTCTACCTGGCTTATTTCACTGGGCATAATATCCTCTAGCTCCATCCATGTTGTTGCAGATGGTATGATTTCTTTTCCTTTTATGGCTGAATAATATTCCATTGTGTTTATGTACCACCTATTCTTTATCCATTCATCTACTGATGGACACTTAGGTTGCTTCCATATCTTGGCTATTGTAAATGGTACTGTGATAAACATAGGGGTGCATATATCTTTTTGAATGTGTGATTTTGTTTTCTACAGGAAAATCCCTAGGAGTGGAATTCCTGGGTCAAATGGTATTTCTATTTTTAGTTTTTTGAGGAAACTCCATATTGCTTTTCAAAGGGTTGAGCTAATTTACATTCCCACCAACAGTGTAGGAGTGTTCTCCTTTCTCCTCATCGTTGCTAGCACTTTGTCAACAACAGTTTCTTGTCTTTTGGATGTTGGCCATCCTAACTGACATGAGGTGATATCTCATTGTGGTTTTAATTTGCATTTCCTAGATGATTAGTGATGTGAAGCATGTTTTCATTTGCCTGTTAGCCACCCGAATTTCTTCTTTGGAGAAGTGTCTGTTCAGATCCTCCACCCATTTTTCAATCGGGTTATTTGTTTTTTGGGTGTTGAAGTGAGTGAGTTCTTTATATATTTTGGATGTTAACCCCTTATAGGATAAGTTGTTTATGAATATATTCTCCCATATTGTAGGATGCCTTTTTGTTCCGATGGTGTCCTTTGCTGTACAGAAGCTTTTTAGTTTGATGTAGTTCCACTTGTTCATTTTTTAATTTTGTTTCCCTTGCCTGAGGAGATGTGTTCAGGAAAAAGTTGTTCATGTTTATATTCAAAGGTTTTTGCCTATGTTTTCTTCCATGTGTTTTATAGTTTCATGACTTATCTTCAGGTTTTTGATCCATTTCCAGTTTACTTTTGTTTATGGAGTTAGGCAATAATCCAGTTTCATTCTCTTACACTCAGCTGTCTGGTATTATCAGCACCAGTCACTGAAGTGGCTGTCTTTTCCCCATTGTATATCCATGGCTCCTTTATTGTATATTAACTGGGCATATATGTGTGCATTTATATCTGGGCTCTCTATTCTGTACCACTGATCTATGGGTCTGTTCTTGTGCCAGTACCAAGTTGTTTTCATTACTGTGGCTTTGTAGTAGAGATTGAAGTTAGCAAGCATAATGTCCCCAGCTTTATTCCTCCTTCTCAGGATTGCTTTGACTATTCAGGGTCTTTTGTGGTTCCATATGAATTTTAGAACTATTTGCTCTAGTTCATTGAAGAATGCTGTTGGTATCTGACAGGGATTGTATTGAATCTGTAGATTGCTTTAGGCAGGATGACCATTTTGGCAATATTAATTCTTCCTATCTGTGAGCATGGGATATATTTCCATTTATTGGTGTCTTCTTTAATTTCTCTCATGAGTGTATTGTAGTTTTCAGGATATTGGTATTTTACCTCCTTTGTTAGGTTTATTCCTAGATATTTTATTCCTTCTGATGCAATTGTAAATGGAGTTGTTTTCCTGACTTCTCTTTATGCTAATTCATTGTTAGTATATAGGAATGCAACAGATTTGTGTATTAATTTTGTATCGTGCAATTTTACTGAATCCAGATATTAGTTCTAATAGTTTTTGATGTAGTCTTTAGGGTTTTCTATATATAATATTATGTCATCTGCAAACAGTGACAGTTTCACTTTTTCCTCATCAATTTGGAAGCCTTTTATTTCTTTGTGTTATCTGATTGCCTTGGCTAGGACCTCCAGTATTATGTTGAATAAAAGTGGAGAGTGGAAATCATTATCTTGTTCTCAATCTTGGAGGAAAAGCTTTCAGCTTCTCACCATTAAGTACGATGTTGGCTGTGGGTTTGTTGTTTATGGCCTTTATTACATGGAGATACATACCATCTATACCCATTTTGTTGAGATTTTTTATCATGAATGGATGTTGAATTTTGTCAAATGCTTTTCAGCATCTATTGAGATGACCATGTGATTTTTGTTGATATGGTGTATGACATTGATAGATTTTCAAATATTGTACCATCCTTACATCCCTGGAATAAATCCCACTTGATCATGATGGATTATCTTTTGATGTATTTTTGAATTCAGTTTTCTAATATTTTGTTGAGGATTTTTGCATCTTTGTTCATCAGGAATATTGGTCTGTGATTTTCTTTCTTTGTGGTGTCCATGTCTGGTTTTGGTATTAGAGTGATGCTGGCCTCATAGAATGAGTTTGGAAGTTTTCTCTCCTCTTCTATTTTTTGGACAACTTTAAGGCAGATGGTTATTAACTCTTCTTGAAATGTTTGGTCAAATTTAGTGGTGAAGACATCTGGTCCAAAGTTTTTTTCTTAGGGAATTTTTTGATTACCAATTCAATTTAATTGCTTGTAATTGGTCTTTTCAGATTTCGTTTCTTCCTGGGTCAGTCTTGGAAGTTTTTATTTTTCTAGAAAGTTGTCCATTTCTTATAGGTTATCCAGTTTTTGGCATATGTTTTTTCATAGTATTCTCTAATAATACTTTACATTTCCATGCTGTCCATAGTGATTATTCTTTCTCATTTCTGATTCTGTTTATGTGTGTAGACTCTCTTTCTTTCTTGATAAGTCTGGCTAGGGGTTTATCTATTTTGTTTATTTTCCAAGAACCATCTCCTGGTTTAATTGATTCTTTCTATTGTTTTATTTTTCTCAACTGTATTTATTTCTGTTCTGATTTATTATGTCTCTCCTTCTACTGACTTTGGGCCTCATTTCTTCTTTTTTAATTTCATTAATTGTGAGTTTAGACTATTCATTTGGGATTTTTCTTGTTTCTTAGGGTAAGCCTGTATTGCTATATACTTTCCTTTTAGAACTACCTTTGTTGTATATTTCAGGTTTTGTACTGTTGAATTGTGGTTTTCAATTGTGTCTATATATTGCTTGATCTTTGTTTTATTTTGGTCATTGATTCATTGATTATTTAGGAGCATATTGTTAAGCCTCCATTTGTTTGTGGGAATTTTGTTTTCTTTGCATAATTTATTTCTAGTTTCATACCTTTGTTGTCTGAGAAGCTAGTTGGAATAATTTCAATCCTTCTGAATTTACTAAGACTGTTTTGTGGCCTAGTATGTGACCTATTCTGGAAAATGTTCCATGTGGCTTTGGGAAGAATGTGTATCTGCTGCTTTTGGGTGGAGCATTCTGTAGATGTCTGTTAGGTTCAACTGACCAGATGTGTTGTTCAGTGCCTCTGTCTCCTTAGTAATTTTCTGTCTGGTTGATCTGTCTTTAGGTATGAGTAGTATGTTGAAGTCTTCCAAACTGAATGCATTGCATTCTATTTCCCCCTTTAATTCTGTTAGTATTTGTTTCATATATTTAAGTGCTCCTCTATTGGGTGCATAGATATTTATAATGGTTATATCCTCTTATTGGACTGACCCCTTTATCATTATGTAGTGTCCTTCTTTGTCTCTTGTTACTTTCTTTGTTTGGAAATCTATTTTGTCTGATACAAGTACTGCTACTCCAGCTTTTTTTCCCCTATTTTTGGCATGAAACATCTTTTTCCATCCCTTCACTTTTAGTCTGTGTATGTATTTGGGTTTGAAATGTGTCTCTTGTAGGCAGCATATAGATGGGTCTTGTTCTTTTATCTGTTTTGTAACTCAATGTCTTTTGATTGGTGCATTCAGTCCATCTACATTTAGGATGATTATCGATAGATATGTACTTATTGCCATTGCAGGCTTTAGATTTATGGTTACCAAAGGCTCAAGGATAGATTCCTTACTATCCAATAGTCTATCATAACTCACTTATTACTCTATTTCTCTCCTTCTTCTTCTTCCTCCTTCACTCTTTATATATTAGATTTCATATTCTGTACTCTTTGTGTATCCCTTGACTAACTTTTTGAGTAGTTGATTTAATTTTGTATTTGTGTAGTAATTAATTGTTCTACTTCCTTTACTGTGGTTTTATTTTCTCTGGTGACAGCTATTTGCCTTAAGAGCACTTACATATATAGTAGTCCTTTTAAGATAGACTGTAGAGACAGTTCGTTGGTGGTGAATTCCTTCAACTTTTACTTATGTAGAAATTGGTTAATCCCTGCTTCAAATTTAATCTTGCTGGGCAGAATATTCTTTGTTCGAGGCCCTTTTGTTTCATTGTATTAAATATATCATGCCACCCCCTTCTTGCCTATAAGGTTTCTGCTGAGAAGTCTGCAGATAGCCTGATGTGGTTTCCTTTATAAGTGATCTTTATTCACTCTCCGGCTGCTTTCAAATACTCTCTCCTTGTCCTTGATCTTTGCCATTTTAATTATTATATATCTTGTTGTTGTCTTCCTACGGTTCCTTGTGTTGGGAAATCTTTGACTTGAGTGATTCTTTCCTTCCCCAGATTGGGAAAGTTTTCAGCAATTACTTCCTCAAAGAGACTTCCTATCCCTTTCCTTCTCTCTTCTTCTCTGGTACCCCTATAATGTGAAAACTTTCCATTTGGATTTGTTGCACAGGACTCTTATTATTCTTTCATTCCTAGAAATAATTTTTTCTCTCTGTGCCTCAGCTTCTTTGTTTTTCTATTCTCTAATTTCTGTTTCATTTAATGTGTCCTCTGCTTCATCTAATCTACTTTTAAGTCCCTCCATTGTATGTTTCATTTCTGATATTGTATTTTTCAAAATTTTTAACTCTTTTTTGAAGGCTTCCCTGATGTCTTGAATATTTTTCTGTAGCTTCTTGAGCATGTTTAGGTCTTCTATTTTGCAATCTTTATCAAGAAGATTGGTGATTTCAGTTTCACTACACCCTTGTTCCGGTGTTTTTTCTTGTAATTTTTTGTTTGGACCAAATTCCTTTGCTGCTTCGTTTTTTTAGTGTTTCCTATGGAATAATATGTGTAGGTGGCACTCTCTAGTGCCCAGAAGCTCAGTTTACTCTGGGGGAGTCCCAGCTGTTGATGTGCAATGGTTGTGGCACCTTTTTGCCTTGTTGTAGTGATCTGAATGCAGGTGGGCTGTGTGCACCTCAGATGATTGTATGAGCAGAGATAATACTCTCTGGTGCTGCTGTGTACCTGACACAATGGCGGGGGTCATGGGAGCGGAACTGGAGCCTGTCAAGAGGAAAGAACTCTGCTAGGAGTATTTCCTGCCTTTTGGACTATAATACCTGCCTCCACTGGCAGGTCAAGTGTGCTGTGAAGGCAGGGAGGAGCCTCTGTGCTACACCCCAGTCACTGGCATGGGCTGGGTCACCATCCTTCAGGCCTGGCTTGAATGCAGGAGTGGCAAGTGAGCAGGACCAGTGTCTGCCAGGAGGAGAGAGTGGCAGTGTGTGCACCACAGTGGGGTTTCTTGGGGCTGTATTGCCAGCCAGGAAGATGCAGCATTTGAAGCACCTGAGAGTTCCCAGTCTGCTGGGCTGAGTGTGCTGGGAAGGTTTTGTCTACCTGCCTTTCTCCTGATTAGAGAGCTCTGTGTAATCTTTGCCCCTTTAGAGCCCCTCTCACTGCTGGGAAGCCCGCCAAACTGCCCACCTTTCTTTTGTTCCAACAGGGCCAGTAGTGCGTACCTGTTCTCCACAAGCAACAGGAATCTCTAACTTTCTACCCATCTTTGCTTTCCAACCCAAGTAATCTTCAGAGCACCATGTAATGTGGGTTCATGCTCCCAGAGAAGATCTCCAAGGCCAGGTATTCAGAGGTTCTGGGCTTCTACTCCCTGCTCCTTTCCTCTTTCTCCCACCTGTGGGATTGGGTGGAGGGAGGGCGTGGGTCCTGCCAGATCTCAGCTTTGCCACTTTACCCTTTTCTGTGAGGTCCTCTCTTCTTCCCCAGTTGTAGGCAATCTGTTCTGAAGTCTTCAGGTCACTTTTTCAGGATTAGTTGTATTTGCTGTATTTTCGTTTTTATTTGATTTTGGGAAGAGGTTTCTGCCTCACTTCTTACACCAACATCTTTTTTCCCACAAAGCCTAAATCAAAACTTTTTGTATTTTTCTTAAATATCTATCATGAGAAATAATCAAAATTATCATATTGAGTATGAGATATAAAATATGAATGTTAATTTTGAATTATTCCAATATGGCTCAGCAAAATATATTGCTTTCTTTAACCTTATATAGATATTCACATTATTTTCTACTTGAAGCTAATGATCCAATAAAATGCAATTGGCATGCTTTACCAGCCAGCAATTTGTTTCACTTCAAAAAACAAACGCATTCTTCATAGGTGTAATAAACTTTAAAATTTTGTAAAATGGCCCTGGTAAAACCTGTGACAGAATTTCTCTCTCAGTCAGCACCAGCTTACTTTAATTGACTTGATTAAAGCAGTATATCTGAATCATGTTTGCATATTTATTTATTATGCTTGAAAACTTCAAATATATGTAAAATTTATACTGCTAATTAGTCATAAACACTTATCAGAGAGACAGGTATTGATCTGGATCTGACTTCTTTTCAGACTGCACCACATTAATATTCTTAACTATGCTGCTGGGTGAGAACAAACATATGTGCTTATATGAAGCATTAATATAAAAATTACTTGTACATTTTAATCTAAAAGTTTTATACCACATGCAATATACATGTGTGTGTATTTCAAAATACAGTAAGTCAATAATGTATTTTTCTTCAAGTTGTATATTCATTAGACATCAAACCAGTCATGGTAATAGCTGTTCACGTTTGTATTATGCCTGGCATTAGTGACCTTCACAGTGATTGACTTCCAGGGCTAACTGTGATTTGTGGTGAATATTTCTCCAATTTGCAGATGAAAATGTTAAGGTTGAAAGAAGTTATGTGATTTACTCTAATTCATAAGACTCCCAGGTGTTAAAGCTAAAACTCCAGACTCCTTATTTGGAGTTTCCTGTTTGAATCTAGGGCCAATTTTAAATAAAGGGCTTTAGTTAAAAATCTTTTCACTCAATATCAGCCCTGATAGCAAGAAACGTATCAAATTGAATTGCAAATTGGCCCAATTTTCCCCATTCTTTCTTGAATGTGCTAACATACCAATGAACAACATTGTCATTAAGGTTCTCTTGGTGACACTCAGGATCCTTTCTATAGACATTTGTATGTGTGAGAAAGTATTTTTTCACATCATTTATCCTTTCAGGGAGTTTTTGTTGCATACCTACTATAGGCCTGGAACAATTTAGGTACAGATGGTAGTGAGAATTCTCTATATTCATAGTTATTAATTGTTACTGAAGTCAGGCTTTAAACAAAGAGTCACATATAGAACATAAGCTATAATGATTACAAGTGGTATGGAGGAAAAATACCGGAAGCTATGAAAACATATAAAGTCTTAGCTTAATTTTATGTAAAAACCCAAATGTTGATTAGATATTACCTAGGTGAATAGGGTTTGGGCTTGGGGATAGTGGGTGAGAGAAGGGAAGAATATTCTAGATTGAAGAAATGTGTGAAGGCCCTAAGATGGGAAGGAGAATAGTGGTTTCAAGAAACTGAGAGAATAGCATGGCTTGGGTGTAATGAACAAAGGGAAATTTATGACAAAATAATGTAAAACACATGATCAAGGGCAATACCATTTCACTAATTGTACCCTTGGACATGGGTGAGAAAGAACAAGGGTTAGACTGAGTTACCAGGACTTGGCGGTACACAAAGTTAACATTTACCACAAAGGATTCCAAGTGTGGACTAAGTTCTTCAGAGCTCATCCATTTTCAGATCGGACAGTGATCAAAGGGCCCTTAAGAAACAGTCTCTGCCACAGTCAATAGATGAGAGGACATATTGGATATTTCATTCTTGTTTTAGCATCAGTGAAAATAATCTTGAACTTTGGCAGTATCCTTGACTTCTGATATTCATAGATGGGTGTAAATCTCATTATCTGGAGGGGGTCAAAATCTATACCTGTTTTATGTACCTGCTTACCTGCTTTTGACTTCTAGTAGCTAATACTGGAAGTCGCTTTCTAGTCTTCCTCCTGACAGCCTGGAAGTTACCTCACTTATTAGGTTATGAATTTACCTCACAGCTTAATTTAAGATTGAAAAAAAAAAGTCTTTCAGCTCTGCTTAATTTGAAGGGTTCTGTTCAATAACTCTGAATTACTTGTACATTGGCCACACACTTAAATGTCACCCTGTCATATAGATGTTTTCTTCTGGACATTTAATTTCCCCAATACTCATCATGTTCACAAGGTGAAACATTATTATTTGAGAGGGGAATGGCAGTGAGAAGTGTTTGTCAGCTCTTTTAGAACTGGGAAAGAATAGCTGCTATTTTCTCCAAGTGACTCTTTGTGTCACATGGGGACAGTGAAGTGACAAACCTTATGATATGTTTATCTTGTGGCTTCTGTCTTCACTTCATTCCTTAGCTCCCTTAGCTCTTCCTCTTGTAACTCACAAAGCCAATAGTTTCCAAGTCATTTAATATTTTAAAGGAATTAGTATTTTACTAATTGATGGATCAAGCTACTAAATTGAATCTTGGCTTGTAGACTGATGGACTGAATTCAGTCCAGACGAACAGCAACCAGACTTGTTATTCTTCTGGAAAAAAAAAAAAAGAAAACATAAAGCAGACAAAAACTGCTACATAAATTGAGTCTCTGATTATGATCTCACCCTCAGTAAAGTATGTGGTCTTCATTTCACTGGCACTTTCTGACAGTTTTCCATTTTAAAGGGATCATTTACAACCTTGCCTTCCCATGATCATGTATTTATTTAGAAGAGAAATACATTTTTTTCCTATGGTTACCCTTTTATGATAGAGACATGTATCAGACAGTGTGAACTCAGTGCTCAAGATCAATGTTATTTGTAGGGAGACTTTCTCAACATGTTCTATATTTAATTACTTCTTTTCTTCCTCAAACTTCAGTCTACAAAAGAGTCTGTAAAGCTAGAGTGAACAAAAAGAATAACAACATTAATAATAATAACTAGTTTTCATATGGATTATTTTCCAGAAAATTGAATCGATTTCCTGGGCATGTTCCCTTGTTTCTCCAATAATCAGAGTGAAATTGTTTTCAAAAAAGGAATCAGCCCCAATACTTCATGTAATCACTAATTTTTCCTTCCCACAGATGAATTTGACTTTGTTCACTTACTGTTCTTTTTGAAATTTCTTCTTCCTTTGCTCCAAAATGATGATCACTTATTTGTTTCCCTAATCACTCTGTTTCTAGTCTTAGTTAATGGTGATTTTTCATGTTACTTTTAAAAATCTACTCCTAATCTTTAATTACCATGATTATAACATGACTCCCAAATCTGTTTTGATTTTCTTCTATGCTCCACTTTATTCACAACTGCCTTCTGTTTAATGTGGCTTTATGTATCAATTTGCCTGTAAGATAAGACCTGATTAGTACAGCTTGGAGAATATAGTCAATGATTCTATAACATCTTTCTATGTTGACAGATAGTAACTGCACTAGAGGGGGTGAGAATGTAATAATATGGGTAACTGTTGAGCCACTGTGTTGTATATTTGAAACCAATATAAGATTGTGTATCAGTGATACTTCAACTAAGAAAAGTTTCACAAGCTGCAAAGCTGATTACAGAAAAACATGTTAGAAAGAGGTTAATTCAAATACTTTTGTCCAGACCACTAATGAAATACTATGCAAGATACGCATATAAAATAAATATTCATGTTCTAAACAAAAGATATGACCTGACTGTGCCTGTTTTATTTAAAAGCACCATAGTTTGAACAATTAGGAAGCTCATGAAGTATCTGAAAGGTCTAGGAGTTCAGACTGGCCTCCTAGCTTGATCAAAGCCTGTACCACTGAACCGGACAATGCAGCAAAGACCCCACTACCACCATAACTAAGAAAACTCCCTGTTTCTGACTCGCTGAAGCTGAAAATTGGAAGCTCTTGCTAGAACATCTCCTGCTGCAGCCACTGGGAGCTGGATATCGCTAAGCGTCCTTTCCAGAATGGATTCCTGGTAACACCCCTTTCATCATGCCTCCAAATCAAGTCTCACGTGATTGTTTCTGACTGACAGACACAAGGAAGGCCAGGCAAGTGAGTTTTAGCTTCTATCTTTGGAAGAATCATGAAGATACCACATAAGATATCCCATAAACCTGTGAAAAGTGTTCAAAAGCCAGGGTTTTGACAGTCACAACAGTTTACCATTAGAATATTCCAAATTCATGTTTGTGTCTGTAAATAGAGTGGAGGGGAGAAATTAGAGAAGGGTACAAAGGGTTTTCAAATTAGCAGTAAAATTTAATTTTTTAAATGTCTGAAGGCAAGAGACATTAAAAAAACATGTAAAAGCAATAAATAAACAAAATGAACAAAGAGAATTTGAGTACCATTGAAGACCTTCCTCTTAACAAAGAAATGGACTGATGGTTTCTGTGGAGGAGGGGAGTGGGGGGATGGACAAAATAGCTGAAGGGGGTAAAGAAGTGCAAACTTTCAATTATAAAATAAACTAGTCATGGGGATGGAAGTATAGCATTGGGAGTAAAGCCAATAATATTGTCATTTCTTTGGGTGTTGTCAAATGGTAACTGCACTTTACACCTATCATGGTGAGCATTCAGTAATGTGTCTAGTTGTCAAATCACATTTTGTATACTTGAAACTCATATTTATATCAATTATATTTCAATAAAAAATAAATTTTAAAAATCCAGATCTAAAGACATGGATTTGAATTTCACATTACAATGGCAAGTAAAACTGGTTTCTATTTTATAAAAAAATTCAGTGAAAACCAGAAACTATTTCACAGAGTTCCTTAAAGAAATTGGTATGTCATATACATAATTCTAAAACAGCTCTTGCAGATTGTTTGGATCCATGAAAGGAAGGACCCTTTGGGACTTCAAGGCAGACTTCTACCCTTACCTCTTGCTGACAAGTGCCTTCAGCTTTTCCAAATTTTTTCCAAGTTGAAGAGTAGGTGATATTTTTTTTCTTTTGGAACTTTTGTTGTGAAACATAAAGAAAACAAATCAGATAATGTTAGACAATGATCATTGAGACAGACACTGCTAGATTCCTGCCCAATATTCAATTACTCTCCTTTTCACTGACAGAAATTATGGTTTGGGATGTCTATGTGCACAATTAAAAAAAAAATCTTTCCCTACCTTCCTTCCAAATAGGCTGATCATGTGACACAGTCTCAGCCTATGAGAAATAAGTGAAAGAGGGCTTTTATCCTTCAGATCCTTTAGGTAGTTAAGTGAGAGGCAGCATTGCAAAGCAGCTCTGGCTTCTTGTTTCAAAGCTAACTCGTTTTCCCACCACAGGCTTGGAAATTTGAGAGAATCTCATGGGTAACAGAAGCAGCAAACGTACAGACATAAATTCAGCAGCATCCTATAGAATCTATATAGATAGGAACTACCTATATAATGATAATGAGTAACATTTAGGAACCAAAAGTGTTCTGCTATGTGTACAGATGGCCCCTGACTTAGTATGGTTTGACTTTATGTTGGTGTAAAACTTGATAGGTATTCATTAAAAACCATGCTTTGAAGTTTGAACTTTTATCTTTCTTCGTCTAGAGACATGCAGTTTGATCTTCTCTTCTGCTGTTGGGCAGGAAGCCCCAGCTCTCTGTCAGCCATTGCGTCACGAGGGTAAACAACTGATACACCTACAACTATTTGGTACCCACACAACCATTCTGTTTTTTTACTTTCAGTACAGTATTCAACAAATTCATGAGACATTCAACACTTTATTATAAAACAGGCTTTGTGTTAGATGATCTTGCCCACTTGTATTCCAATGTCGGTGGTCTGACATGTTGAAAGGGAGGTGAGGCTAAGTTACGATGTTTGGTAGGTTAGGAATATTAAATGCATTTCAATTTACAATATATTCAATTTATTATGGGTTTATCTGGAGGTTACCCACTGTAAGTTGATGAAGATTGGTACTATTTTTGATTATTTAAATCTTACTTAAATCTTAAACTCTAAGCTAATGTAGTTTTCTCAGTTAAGAACATCAGTCTCATTTTCCAAACATTTGCTCAATGAACAGACATCAAAAAATGAACCTAATACTGTCTTATGTATTTCTGCATCTTCTTTACAACAAATATTGGCAACAACCATTCACGACCTGCAAACAGTAATGGCTTGGGGAATTTGTCAGCCATTCTCAATATCAATTGCTGCTTTAATCTGGCCTAAACCTTGAGTTATGTTTCAGGTTTCAGCAACCTCTAAATTATTGCTCCATTAATGTTGTAAAGTTAATCCCATAAACATACTTTTACAACCAATAAATACGTTGTCCTGTGCATCATTTAGAAGAAGCATCTTCTATTGATACATTAGCAAAGATATTTCATCAATATAAAGCAGTGTCTCCCTAACATTTCTGAAAACTGTTTAAAAACAAAGAGAAGATACTGTATTTAGCTGGAATGCACTGTTTTGTAGTGCTTTATAAATTGTTTTCTCTCCAAACACATTCAGTAATACTAAAGAATAAAAATTCTTCTTCTGTCAAACTTGACTAGCTCTAGGGCCATGGCATATACTCTGCTATTTATTTTCAAATGCTGCTGTTGAGCTGTATTAAACTTTTATTTGATTCTTAAAGAAAATATATTTTGATGATAACAACTTCATCAAAACTAGATGAACTATGAAATTTTAATATCTCACTACTCTTTCTGTACATTAATGTTCTATTTGTACTTATAAGTACGCTGTTAAATTTACATACAGTTCTTAGCAGTAGTGTTTTCATTGCTTCATAAGAGAAGCATAAACAAGCTAATAAGTTGCATAGTATGGCAAAGTTACAGGAGAATCATATTTCATAATTTTAGGAAAATATAAAGGCAAAGCTTTGGAGAATATATATATTCTATGATGAGGAAGCTCATTTGCTATTATATTTCTAGAAATAAATCCCCTACATATTTATTAAGCTTCTGTAACTCCAGGGAGCAAATTACCTTTGAAACTAAAATCAGTCAAAGGGAGAAATAAAGTGCGAGAAACCCAGTTATTGCTTACAAGTAGTTATCCACTTCTGCTTGCCCATGTCTCTCCCAACCCGGCTGCAAAAAGGGACACCATCCAACCTCTCTGGTCCAGATATGCCCTTGTTCACCCTTGTAATTACCTATTGATATGGATATGGACTACTTCTCTCCACCCCTTGGAAACATCTATTGATACAGAGATGCACTAAGGCCAGGCGAGAGATTCTGGAAATATTGAAATTTTACCCACATCTTGCTAGCTTTGTTCAAAATGTTTTTACTTCTTTGTTTAATTAATGTATCAACTTTTAAGAAAGGTATGCCAAAAATCTTTGATGATAAATGTGTCAGTTTCTCCTGGAAGTTCTGTTTCTATTTGCTTTTTAAATATTTTATTAGGTTCATAAAGTTACAAAATTGTTACATTTTCTACTGAATTTACCTCATTTGTTTTTTTTCTTTAATTCTAAATCACTATGTGATACTGAGTTAGTTATATTAGCTTAAAAAAAATCTTTGGCCTGAAATACTGTCTTAAATTACTTAATTTCAGTGCTTCTGTGAGTGTATTTTTTCTTCATTTTTTGTTAGCAGTGTCTACCTATATTAAAACTGATTCAAGAAGAAATTGAAATATGAATACATCTAATATCTGTATCTGAAGCCCCATATCTAATTGAAATTACTAACAAAACTTTCCTAACAAAGAAAACTCCAGGCCATAATGATTTCATACATAAATTCATCAAAAGTTTAAGGAACAAGTTATACCAATCTTATCAAAATTCTTTCAGAAAATTCGGAGAAGGGAACTTTTTCTAATTTATTTTATAAAGCCCACATCATTATACCCAAACCAATATTATAAAACTGGATGTATTTTGACGTGACATGAAAATTACAAATGTGTTCCTCAACTACACAGATACAAAAGTACTCAATAACATATATATAAAGAATAAATATATCACAAACAAGTGGGTTTTATTCCAGTAATACAAAGTTCTTTAAATATTCATAAATCAATGTAATTTGTATATATTATTTGTACCTTAATAGATGCAGAAATATTATTCGACAGAATTCTAAATACTTTTTCATGATTAAATATCCCAGTTAAACATAAATTGAAAAGATCTTTCTGAATGTATTAAAAGACATTTATTATGGACTGAATTATGTTTCCCCTGAAATTCATAGGTTAAAGCCCTCATCCCAAGTGTGATTGTATATTTGGAGATAGGGCCAGTAGGAGGCAATTAAAGTTAAATGAGGTCATAAAATAAGATAATCAGATAAGACTAGTGTCCTTATAAGAAAAGAAAGAGATCTCTCTCTCTCTGGGCACAGAGGAAAAACCACATGAAGATACAGCAAGAATGTTGCCAGCTACAAGCCAAGGAAAGAGGCTTTACCAGTAATAGTCCCTATGGACACCTTGATATTGGACTCTGGCCTCTAGAACTGTGAGTAAATTGTATCTGTTGTTTCAGCCATACAGTCTATGGTACTTCATTATGGCAGACCAAGTCAACTAACACAGCATCTATGAAAATGTACAGAAAACCTCATAGTAAATGATGCATTGAATATGTTTGTTCAAAATCAGAAAAAAAACAGAACAGGCAAATATGTTCATTCTTACCACTTTTCATTCAACATCAGATGGGATGACCACCCAGTACAGTAAGGAAAGAAAGAAACAAAGAATTAAGGATTGCCTTTTTTTGTACACGGTATGACTCTGTATTAAAAAAAAAATTCTAAGTGATACACTATTATGCCAGAAATTGCTACAATTAAGAAGTGAATTTAGCAAGACTGTAGGTTACAAAAAGCTAATATACAAAATTCAATTGTATTTTTATGACAGCAACAAACAGTTGGAAAAAGAAATATACATAATAATATGAGTTCAAAAAATCATCTTGGCTGAAAGTTTCAGTTATACTTTAGACAAATTACATCACAAAATCCTAAGTGGTAAAGGAAGAAGGTGCCTTTTTCCCCATGATAAAAGCATGAAGACCTCTTGCAGCATAATGGTGTGGGGCCCAGGAGAGCCATGGAGGCTGGGATGGGAGGGTTTCTGGCCTGGTTGCACATAGCCAGCTCAGGGAGGACATAAGGAAGAAGGAAAACACATTGTCAACTTCATAATTTGGTGCAAGGCTTTCTTTGGCCTTTCAGTCATTCGGCCTTTGCACTGACTCAGCAGGTTGGGCCACATTCCCATCAGCTGCCACAACCATGAATCTAGAATGACATTGTATATTATAAAATAAAAGAAAGGAATAACAACCACCAAGAACTGATTATTAAACAGCACTTTATACAAAACCTTTTTAGTCAGTCAAAAATTAGTCCTGTTACGTATAAAATGTTTGACTTCAACTCCAAGGTAGAATTTCTTTTATACCACCAGGATAAATTAGTTGAGTGATTTTTGAGAAAAAAACATGAAAAACATACACTTTTTCCCACTTCAACAAGTCGGCGTGCTGTTTCTGCACTCTGACAGTTCAAAACCAGTGGAAAGAAAAATCTCTAAGCTTTCCATGATCATAGGTTTTTGGAGAAGAATGCTGCTAAACAACCACATTTCTGAAATAGGCTGAAAATATTTCCACTTAGTTACAATTAAATTTACATATCTTGGTGGAGACAAGTGTTACCAAATCACAAAGTCATACCTTTGTGTATTTAAAAAAGCAGGTAATGAGCCACATTTTATACTTGGCAGGTCTGGGAGTAAATCACACTCATTTACTCCTCTTGTCATTCTTATTCAAGCTACAAATACTGATCAAAATGAGCTAATAAGGTAAACTTGCTGGGGAAAGATTAAAAGGAACAACTTTGTGGTAGAGCGTGTTCTGCACTGTTTACATAAATGAGCAGCATTATGTTTTTGTTACTGGTATTGGGATGCTTCAATATTATTTTCAGTACACCTTTGTTAAGAGTATTGGATTCCTGAAGAAACAGGCTTAAAGTTTGTATTTGAACATCAGCAAAAACATGATTTTAACACACTTGTCTGTGTGAGTCTCTGTGAATATTGTGTTAAATATTCTCTTACGTTGTCTTGATTTTTATATGACAGATGTATTAGTGTCCTACGGCTGTACTAAAAAATTACCACAAATTTAGTAGCTTAAAAAGACCCCCCAAATTTATTATTCTGGAGACCAGGAGTCTAGAATGAGTAGGCAGGCTTTGTATTCCTTCTGGAAGCTCGAGGTGAGAATCTTTTCCTTGCTTTTCCCAGCTTTTAGGAATTGCTCACATTCCTTAGTTTATGTTCCAGCATCAGTCCAATGCCTGCTTTTTCATTACGTTTCCTTTTTTGAATCTGACCCTTCTGCCTCCTTCTTACAAGGACCCTTGTTATTGCATTGCTTCACCCAGATAATACAGAATAATCTTCCTATCTAGAGATTTTTAATCTTAATCACATTTGCCAAGTGTCAGACTATTTATTGGGTCTATGCATACCCATATTAATATATTTTTAAAATGTGAGAAATATTACATATTGTAACTGCTTTTTTGAGTTGATAATATTAGGAATGTCTATCTTTAACCTTAATAAATATTTTCCCTTAATATATTTTTACCAGCCAAATATTGTCCCTTTGTATGTCTCTATACTTATTAATCTAGCAGTTTAATGCTGAACTTTGGTATTGGTGCATACAGCGCTTTCTTAGGCTAAAGATCTAAACATAGAATTGCTGTGTCAAGGGTAGGAAGTTTTATTTAAAAATTAATTTTAATAAGCATAATCAAATTATTATTCACTAGCTCTTCTTATTTTCTCTAACATTCCTGCATATTAGGCAGTTTCATTTTATCTTTGTCAGTTAGTTGGAAGAAAATTATATCTGACTGTGGTTTTAATCTGTTCAAATCACAGCACAAACTGTTTGCAAATCAAAATCATTAGGAATTCCATAATAGGGACTTGGATATAAACTGTAATTTCCTCTAAGAGAAGAGAGAGATGGAAAAGCTCCATCCATTCATTCTTTCATTTGTTCCTTCATTCACTTATTTTCAGCCTCTTCAGATTCCTGCTAACTGTTAAGAGGCAGTGGATATGGCAGCAGTGGATATGGCAATGAACAAGATTATCAAGGCCACTATTCTCATTCTTACAGTCATGTGGGTGTGTGTATGTGTATGTGTGTGTGTACGTGTGTAGGAGGATCACAGACAAATCTCAAATGAATGAGATAATTTCACAAAGTGAAATGTACCGTGAAGATGGTAAAGAAAAATGTTGAGGAGTACACTCTACTTGAAATGGGAATAGACTGAGCATCAAAGAGCCAGGTATATGGAAAGCTGGGGACTGAACCTCACACAGGGTGATCTTGATGAGTTAGAAGTGAGGTCAGTATGGCTGAAGTGTGTAGCCCAGAGCTGGTTAGAACTGAAGGTCAATAAGGCTTGGTTGGAAGCTTCCAGAAAATGTTAAAAAAAAAGATTTTTTTTCTAACTGCAGTAAGAAGCCACTGTGGGATTTTTAAGAAAGGAATTGTATCACCTAATTTATGGTTAAACAACTTACGTTGGCAGCTATGTAGAAAGTGGTGTGCTATGCTTTCAAGAGAGATAAAGGAAGACCAGCTAGAATTCAGTGTCAAAGGGCTACGGGACTGGTTTAGGGTGGCAGAAGAGAGATGGAGAAAACTGGATGATTTGGGGATATATCCTGGATCTCTATGGGTACTCCGCTCTAGAATGGGGTTCCACACCGAAGAACAAAATAAGACTACTGTTTTGTCTCTATGCACCATACCCCCATCCCCAAGCTGAAACTAGCCTTCAGTTGACACTCATTTTAATGATATGGGACAGCTATTCTCTAATCCAGCGGCAGTCAGAGAGGGCTGATCATATGAATTAGGACCAAATAATTAAAAGTGAGGAGTAGAGAAAACTGTCCTGTATGATATTTTTAAGAAATCAATCCTTATAAGTGTTTTCTTTTTCTCTTTTGGCCTGCTCGTTATGGGTGCCTGAAATAACCACCAGCTTCTTTCATGTTGAAGCTTTGTCTCCAGAATGCTACTGTACAAGAACAATAGCTTATCTGGAAGTAATAACTCCTTAGTAGTCTCTCATACTTGGGCACAAATTAGATTATAAGGATGACTGAATTTAAAGTCGGAAAGGTCCTTTAAAGATCCTCTAATATCAACAGTTCAGGCTGAGTTTTCCAGAACCAAACCTACAAAGAGAATTTACATGAAAGTAATTGTAAGTTTATTAGGAAGTTTTCCCAGGAAAAAGGTCGTAGGGAGGGGACTAGGCAAGTGAGAGGGAGAAGCAGAGGAACTGAGCAGGGATTCAATACCCAGCCATGCTGTGCGGAGATGCTGTTGCAGCAAAGCTCATGCCCTCTAGTCCCAGGCAGGGGTCAAACAACTGGAGCATTTGTCCCCCTTTCTCTCTCACTTGTCAATCAGCAGTTAAAGATTGAGACAAAGAGACATCAATCCCTGTGTCTGTAGGTACAAGTGGGCTCTCTCTGTCTGCCCACTGATGAAGACCCGCAGACACAGACGTTGAGGGGAAAGCACCCCAGGGAAGGCGTGCACTAAAATGGCCAAAGGATCTCGAGCATCGACAGCATCTGAGTAGTGTGGTCAGGAAAGGTTTGGCTGCCTGATGTCCACAGAGCTGACTCTGACTAACAGACATAGCCTAGGATGACTGCAAATAAGTCATGCTTTGTATTATCCCCTCTCCTTACTGTGGGCAATGTGTGTGGATATGATGGGTGAAGTTATGTTAAAGGGAAAAATGCAAGGAATTTTGCAAATGTCATCCAAGTTTCCAATCAGCTGGCTTGATTTAATGAAAAGGGAGGTCATCCTGAGTGGGTCTGACTTAATCAGGCAAGCCCTTTCAAAGAAACTGGGAGCAGGAGGTGATGCTAGCCTGTTGTTCTTGAAGAAGCAAATTGCCAAATTGTGAAGGCGGTGAAATGGCAGGGAACAGTGGGCAGCTTCTAGGAGAGGGCCTCACCCCTACAACTGCAAGGCACTGAATTCAGCCAACGATCAGTGAGCTTGGGAAAAGACCCAGAGCCTCAAATGAGATTGAAGCCCTCTCCGACAGCCTTTTGAGACACTGTTTTTTTTTAGAGGACCCATTGTTGTGCTGTATCCAGACTCCTGAACCATGGAAACTGTCAGATAAAAAATGTGAGTTATAGTAAGCTGCTAAATTGTGACAATTTCTTAAACAGCATAAAAATCTACTACCTGAGAAAACAAATAACCTAATTAACAATTGGCAAACGATCTGAATAGACACCTCATCAAAGAAGGTATATGGCTAGAAAATAAGCATAAGAAAAGATGCTGAACATATGTCATTAAGAAATTGCAAACTAAAGTAATAATGAGATATAACTACACAATTATTTGAGTGATTAAAATGTAAAATACTAATAACACCAAATACTGATGAAGATATACAATATCAGAAACTCATTTATTGCTGATGGTAATGCTAAATGGTACAGTCACCTAGGCAGACAGCTTGGCAGATTCTTTCAAAACCAAACATACTCTAACCATATGATCCAGCAATCACAGCACTTTATATTTACACAAGTGAATTGAAAACTATGTCCACACAAAAACCTGCACATGTGTGTTTATACTGCTTTGTTTATAATTTCTAAAACTTAGAGGCAACCAAGATGTCCTTCAATAGGTGAATGGATAAACAAACTGTGGCACATCTGGGAAGTGGAATATTATTCAACACTAAAGAAAAAAAGATCTATGAGACCATGAAAAGACAAGGAGGAATCTTAAATGCATATCACTAAGTTAAAAAAGCCAATCTGAAAAGGCTACATGTTATATGATTCCAACTATATTGACATTCTGGAAAGGGCAAAACTACAGACAGTAAAAAGATTAGTGATTACTAGAGACTTGAAGGAAGGGAAGGAAGGATGAATAGGTGGACAATAAGGGATTTCTAGGGCTGTGAAAACATTCTCTATGATAGTATAATAATGGATACACGTGAAAACCCATAGAATATATAACACAAAGAGTGAACCCTAATGTAAACTATAATCTTTAGTTAGTAACATATCAATATTGGCACACTAATTGTAACAAATGTATTACCCTAATGCAAGATGTTAATAGTAGAGGAAAATTGCACATAGAGATAAGGGAGTATATGGAAACACCCTATAATTTCCGCTCAAATTTTATGTACACCTAAAACTAGTAAAAAAAAAAAAATCTGTTAATTTTTAATTTAAAAACATAGTCAACATTAGTACTCATGTCAGCCTATTCCAAAAAACTCTTACTTCTCCATTACCAAATGTTATTGATATCTAATTTATCTCTGTGGTCTAATATATGAGTTCATTTTAAAGAAGTCTTATTATCATTATTATCATATTCTCCCTTTGTGTGCACTCAACCTTATTATAGAATTCAGATCCTTTCCTCTGGATTGAGAGAATTAAGGCAAAGTCTTCAATGCTGTTATTTTAATATTCTGCTTTTATTTCTTGAAGTTTGGCTTGAACATTTTGCAAGTACATGGCTTGTTTAAAAAAATATGGTGATTATATTAGGGAACTTGAAGGAGACTAACTGCAGTGGCTTGCAAAGCTCACTGCTTTTCCCTTGCCATCCCTCTTTTCTTCTTTTCCTCATTTTTGTAGTTTATGAAGAGTTGTTCTGAGTGAGCTTAACATAGGCATGGTCTGATATCAGGCACTGTGCTCCAGAAGTTACTTTTTTTAAGTCATGTCTTGGACTAGGAATCTCTCATTATTATATACTGCCCTATAAATATGTAATGTCTTACAGTGAGAAACCTGTTCTGGAGTCTTAGAGACTACATATAATTTACATTTTTTATCTCAAGTGTAAGTCTCATTCTTTTTCATTTACTATTATAATAAAATTTTTTTGTTGTCATTATATATGCATATGCACATATATGCATGTCTATATTTTATGCATTGATATGTTATTTTCATGTATTTATACCTGTGCTACATGTATATGTGTACATCTATGTATGTATGAGAAGTAGAGAGAATCTCTTCTGATAAACTGTAAGTTTTACAATGTGTTTTTGGTTATAATAATTATTTCTATTACACTGAATCATATCATTAACCCCATTTCTCAGTTTTACAACATCAATATCCAAATAGCATGTTGTGGAAATGGTCGCCAAGTTAGGTGATTTCAGTTCTTGTCTGTTTTTAGCTCCCCATTTTTTATTCTTGTCTGTAAAAGGGTAGAGTGAATTAGGCTACTCCTCCTTTTTTCTTTCCTCTCACTATCCTGTTTGAATTGTTTACCTGGGCACTGTTTAAATTTTTGCCTTAGTGTTTTTAGTCTGGGGGACTGCATACCTCTCATTTATGAGCTTTTATTTAATCCTGTGTTTCAGAGGAACCAGAGGGCTAAATCAGACAGCAGTTCCCCTGCACTGGATTAAATCCCATCATTTCCTGGGAGGGGAAAAGGTTTAAGGGAGTCTGTGGATATATATTTTCCTCGTTTTAGGTTGGGCAAATCTCCCAGCAGGGGTCTCGGTCACTGAAAAGATTCTTGGATCAAAGGGCTCTTTTTGATAGACCATCCATTATGTCTCCTGTCTTGTATTTGGTCAGCTGCTCTAAGTCATGTTCCCAGATTAATGATTCCTGCCTCTGTTCTAACTCAATTCCCTTCATTCTTCCATCACAGTTAGGAAGTGGTTGAAAAAAAAATGTATGTATTTTTCCTCCCTCTTCCAACGTTGTATAAATGGTCCTCAGGTTGGATGCTTTTTGTTTCCTCTGTTTTTGTTCCTCCATTTTTATGTGTTTCCTTCTTCTGCTCATCTGTTTTTTTCTCCTCCCCTTTTATCTTTAAGAGTTGGGAAGTCTTTCAGAATGCCTCTTTTCTTCAATATGTTCTATTCTCCTGACAGGGGAGAGGCATGTGGGACCATGCAGTACCTTGTGGTTAAATTCTAATTTTTATTGCTTTTGGCAATTTTACTTGAGTTTATTTTATTCTCTTTCTTTTTTAATTTAAGCACAGAGTATATTTCCTTTTTACTTTGGTGTTCTTTTTGTTTATTTCTGTTGGTCTCATGTAGGGAAGTAGGACAAATATCCATTCATTACAACTTAGTGGATAACTCATAGAAGATGCCCTGGACCCCTGGACAACTGAAGTCAGTGTGAGGACAATAACAGTCCTGAAACACAGCAGTTGAAAAAGGATTAGAAACTGCTCAATTATGGGTTGGTAGTCAGCTCCTAGGGTATGTTTTATCATCATTATCCCTTTTCTTACGGTGAATTGGCAAACGTTGGAATTCATTCTGAATCATAGACCCCTAAAAAAAAAGCCAAAGGAAAGCGGATGTTCAGGTATTCTTGTGCTTGTGCTAAGGAAAGTAATATTGTTTGAACACATACTTTGCATCATGCACTATGCTAAGGACTTTGCTGATGTGATGGAAATTTTAATCCTAAATAATCCTTTTCTGTTAAACTTGATTATCTTGGAATGCATTATGTTCGTATGACATACTGTAGTGCAATATTGCCTTGTTTGAGTGGCAGGGAAGCTGAGTTCTAACTTTGACTTGGGACTAATAAATTTTAATTCACAGCATGTTAGAGATGCTATGATTTTCTAGAACTTAAAAATCATAATGATCTCAGGGTTCTTGTTCACAGAGTCAAAGAATGAACTTTGCAAACACTCAAGGTAGGCAAGCAAGGGAGAAACTTTAATATAGAGATAAAGCGAGAGGACAGAGCTCCTGGCACATGCCAGGAAGGGACAGGAGAGTCCATCGCTAGGCTTTGCCTAGGGGTTTATATCTTATTTTAAACTGAGTTTCCTATTTTTTACTGGTTCCTGCCCAAATGTTGTCTTCTGTTTTAACCAATCTCACTGAAGAATGCTTATTTTCCTAATTTGGTATTTCTACCCTAAAGAATTTGTGTGCCTCTGACTTTGCTTAACGTTTAATACGAGTTTTGGTAGGAGTTTTTTTGCACATTGTTCTGACCATAATTATCCTGCTTTGCTTTTTTGGGAGGCCCTTACCCAACTCTGTCTAAACCCATGGTCCCTGTCTCAATAATACCCATGTTCTCCAGCTGGTGAGTAACAATCCTTGTTAAAAAGTATAAAATTATTATGATGAGTCTGAGAATTCTTACATGTATCTTTATTAATCCATATCTTGTTTCACCTCCCAGTCCAAGAGATTACAAACTTCATCCTGTATAGTGCATGACACATGGAATTATACTTTAACAAATATTTGTTGTGTAATGAAAAGAATGATCTTGTATTAAAATTTCATCAGATCAACATAAAATGTCTCCCTGTACATGAGTATGATATAAATATAAATTTTAATGAACATTTATGGTGTGATAGTCATCATGGCAACTATTGGGGGTCCAAAAATGAGCAAGAATGAATATAGACCATGTGTCATTAATTTAAATAAACACAGAACAAATTTTAAATAGCAACTGTGACTAATGCTAAGAAGGGCTCCATTTCCCAACTAATACTTTCTGAATACCTATACTTTTGTCTATTTATCATTTTTCCCTATTCCCCCCCAACTATATGGAAAGAGATTTGGTCTATTTTATTTACTGCTATATATATTCAACATACAGTTGTTTCTGTCACAAAATAGGTTCTCAGTATTTATTCAGTGAATAACTGACAGTAAATTGAGATGGATATGAGGTATTCAAATGAAAGGCAACTAGTAAAGGCAACTCTGAGATAGCAGAATTCTCATTTCTGAGGAGTGGTAGGTGTTATTTAGATGAAAAAAAGAGACGGAAGACTGTCAGACAAAGGGAGATGCTGCAAGAAGGCCCTCTGTTAGGAAGAAACATAATGAATATGAAGAACAAAAGAAGTCCAGTGCCAACAGGAAGGAAGGAGGAGAGAAAGCTTGTGCTGGAGAGGTCGGAAGGTAGTGAGAGATCTTCTCCAAGACCTTTATGGATAATGTTGCTAAAATTTATCTTTCTTCTTAGAGTATTGAACATCATTTGAATGGCTGTAAGTGGTGGAGTAAAATCATCATTTGTACTTTAAAGTGGTATCTCTGTGGGTAATTCTTCATGATGAAAGTGGCAGGAACACTCATGGGAGTGCAGTTAAAGAAGAGAGGACCTAGGATAAAGCTGACAATTTTTTTTCTTTTAATATTTGTTAAAGGAGAATAAGCTATTAAAGGAGTCAGAAAGAAAGATCCAACAAGATTGGAGAAAAAACAGAAGTGTGGTAGAATAGTGGAAGGCAAGCAAAGAAAGTATTTCAAAGAGGGGAGATGACAGTGTTTAATGCTACTAAAAAGGTAAGTAGAAATGTAGAAGAATTAATCAAATATGCACTAGATTTAAAAACATGCAGGTTATTCTTGATTTAGCAAGAGGAATTTAAATGACTATGTGTTAGACACACACCTACACCAACACACTAAAATAAATCCTAGAGCTATCAGATAAAAACAGTAATATGTAACTAAGTCCACAAGGAAGACTGCTGCCAGGAACCAAATTTAAGAGGGACCTATAAACCTTAAAACCTGAGAGTAAACCTGAGCTGATGATAACATCTTTGTTTTCTTTGAACTTAAAACGTTGGGTTTTAACAACTATGCTGGGTACAGTAGACAAATATTGGCTCTATGCAAAGTGGGGAGTTGGAACTTGAGTCCTTTAATGAAGACTAGACCTTCAAGTGACTATACCTGTAGAGAAAGAATAAAGAAAATGAACAAAATCCTGTTCCTCAGAAAAGAGAGAGAAGTTATTTTGTTCTTATCAATCTCTATTCTTGCTGGGAAAATAAACTTTAGGCTGTGAATTACTTGAATAAGGCTCTCAAATTCTCACAATTATGCTCACTCAAATATCTGCTCAGAATTTCAAATTACACCACACACAGGAGGAAACAAGCAACCGTGAAATAAAGAAAATGAAACAAAAGCAAAAAAACCCAACAAATCAAACAACAGTATTAATTAAACCTTCAAGAACAAAATACATCGAAATGATTACATACAATCTATAAAATAATTATATCTCATGTTTAATGAATTAAAAACATGAGAAAGGACAAGAGAAAAACAATTATAAAGGCAACCTTGGAAAAGAACCAAATCAAACATAGAAATGGAAATAGAAATATTTTAATGAAAAGCTCAGTGAATTTGTTAAAAATTATACATTTATTATTTTTTATTGAAGTAAAGTTGGCGTATGGTATTTTATTAGTTTCCAATGTACAACATATTGATTCAAAATTTATATACATTATAAAATGATTACTATAATAAATCTGGTTACCACCTGTCATTATACAAAATTATTATAATATTATTGAGTGTATTCCCTATATACTTTATATCCCTCTGACTTATTATTCTATAACTAGAAGTTTGTAACTCTGTGTCACCTTCACCTGTTTCACCTATTTCACCTACCCACGACTGTTCTCCCCTCTGGCAAGCACCAGTTTGGTTTTTATATTTATGAATCTTTTTGGTTTTGTTCACTTGTTTTGAATTTTAAATTCCATATATTAGTGAAATTGTATGGTATTTGTCTTTTGTCATCAGACTAATTTCATTTAGCATAATACCCTTTAGGTCCATCCATGTTGTTGCATATGACAAAATTTCATTTTCTTTTATGGATTAATATTCCACTGTGCATATATGAACCACATCTTTACTCACTTACCAATGGACACGTAGATTACGTCCATACTTTGGCTATTGTAAACAATCCTGCAATGAATATAAGGGTGCATATATCTTTTTGGAATAGTGTTTTCATTTCCTTTAGATAAATACCCAGAAATGGAATTGCTGGAGTGTAGGTACTTCCCATTTTAATTTTCTGAGGTACCCACATACTGTTTTCCATAGTGGCTGCACCAATTTACATTCCTACTTAAAAAGTGCACAGGAGTTCCCTTTATTCCACATCCTTGCAACACATTTTATTTATTCTTTTTGATTCTTTGACACTAACCATTCTGACAGGAATGAGGTAATAGCTCATTGTGGTATTGATCTGCAATTCCCTGCTGATTATTGATGTCGAACATCTTTTCATGTGTCTGTTGGCCATCTGCACTATCTTCTTTTGAAAAAAAATATCTATTCAGATACGCTGCCCATTTTTAAATCAGATTGTATTTTGGTGTTGACTTTTATGAGTTCTTTATATATTTTAGAAATTAACCCTTATTAAAAACATCATTTGTAAATATATTCTCACATTCAGTAGGTTTCCTTTTCATTTTATTGATGGTTTCCTTTGCTGTTCAAAAGCTTTCAGTTTGATATAGTCATTTTTGTTTTTTGTGGGGTTTTTTGGCTTGTTATGTTTTCTTTTTGCTTTTGTTGTCTTTGCCTGAGGGGACAGATCTAAAACAAAATATTGCTCAGACTGAACCGAAGAGATTATTGCTATGCTTTTTTAAAGGAATCTTATGATTTTCATTCTTACCTTTAGGTCTTTAATCCATTTTGAGTTTTTTGTGTGTGATGAGTAGCAAAGTGGTCCAGTTTCATTCTTTTGCATATAGCTGTTAAATTTTTCCTAGGCATTTTGTTCTTTTTGGTGCAGTTGTAAACGAGATGATTTTTTCTTACTTTCTCTTTCTAATTTCTCATTATTAATTCATAGAAATGTAACTGATTTCTGTATGTTAATTTTGTATCCTGCAACTTTACTGAATTCATTTACACTAATGGTTTTTTGGTGCAGTCTTTAGGGTTTCATATATAATATCATGTCATCTGCAAATAGTGACAGTTTTACTTCTTCCTTACCAATCTGCTTTTTATTTCCTTTACTTGTCTGATTGCTGTGGCTAGGACTTCCAGTACTGTGTTGAATAAAAGTGGCAAGAGTGGGCACCACTGTCTTGTCCATGCTTTAGAGGAAAAGCTTTTCACAGTTGAGTATTAAGGTAGCTGTGGGTTTGCTATATATAGCCTTTATTATGTTGAGGTATGTTCCCTCTGTACTCACTTTGTTAATATTTGTTACCATAACTACATGTTGAATTTTGTCAAATGCTTTTTCTGCATTTATTGAGAAAATCAGTTGATATTTAGCCTTCATTTTATTAATATGGTCTATCATGCTTATTGATTAACAGGCACTGAAACATCCTTGCAACCCTGGAATAAATCCTACTTGATCATGGTGTGTGATCCTTTTAATGTATTATCAAATTCAGTTTGCTAATAGTTTTATGAGGATTTGTGTGTCTGTGTTCACCAGGGATGTTGGTCTCAAGTTTTCTTTTTCTTTTTTATTAAAGTATCATTGATATACAATCTTATGAAGGTTTCACATAAGCAACATTTTGGTTACTACATTCACCCCTATTATCAAGTCCCACCCACATACCCCATTACAGTCACTGTCCATCAGCATAGTAGGATGATACAGTCGCTACTTGTCTTCTCCATGCTATACTGCCTTCCCCGAGCCCCCCCCCCCCCACATTATGTGTGCTAATCATAACACCCTTTAATTCCCTTCTTCCTCCCTTCCTGCCCGCTCTCCCCACCCCCTCTCCCTTTCATAACCACTAGTCACTTCTTGGAATCTGTGAGTTTGCTGCTGTTTTGTTCCTTCAGTTTTTGCTTTGTTGTTATACTCCACAAAGAAATGAAATCATTTGGTAATTGTCTTTCCCTGCCTGGCTTATTTCACTGAGCATAATACCCTCTAGCTCCACCTATGTTGTTGCAAGTGGTAATATTTGTTTTCTTCTTATGGCTGAATAATATTCCGTTGTGTATATATACCACATCTTCTTTATCCATTCATCTACTGAAGGACACTTAGGTTTCTCCCATGTCCTGGCTATTGTAAATAGTGCTGTGATGAACATAGGGGTGCATATGTCTTTTTGAATCTAGGATATTGTTTTCTTTGGGTAAATTTCTAGGAGTGGAATCCTGGGGTAAAATGGTATTTTTATTTTTAGTTTTTTGAGAAACCTCCATATTGCTTTCCACAATAGTTGCACTAATTTACATTCCCACCAATAGTGTAAGAGGGTTCCCTTTCTCCACATCCTTGCCAGCATTTGTTGTTCCTTGTCTTTTGGATGTTGGCCATCCTAACTGGTGTGAGGTGATATTTCATTGTGGTTTCAATTTGCTTTTCCCTCATGATTAGTGATGTGAGCATGTTTTCATGTGCCTGTTGACTATATGAATTTCTTCTGTGGAGAACTGTCTGTTTAGATCGTCAACCCATTTTACAATCAGGTTATTTGCCTTTTGGGTATTGAGGCATGTGAGCTCTTTGTATATTTTGGATGTTAACTCCTTATAGGATAAGTTGTTTGCGAATATATTCTCCCATACTTTAGGATGCTTTTTTGTTCTGCTGATGGTGTCCTTTGCTGTACATAAGCTTTTTAGTTTGATGTAGTCCCATTTGTTCATTTTTTATTTTGTTTCTCTTGCCCAAAGAGGTGTGCTCAGGAAAGAATTGCTCATGTTTATATTCAAGAGATTTTTGCCTATGCTTTCTTCTAAGAGTTTTATGGTTTCATGACTTACATTGATCCATTTTGAGTTTACTTTTGTGTATGGGGTTAGAAAATAATCCTGTTTCATTTTCTTGCCCATAGCTGTACAGTTTTGCCACCACCAGTTGTTGAAGAGGCTGTCATTTCCCCATTGTATGTCCATGGCTCCTTTGTCATATATTAATTGACCATATATGCTTGGGTTTATATCTGGGCTCTCGAGTCTGGTCCATTGGTCTGTGAGTCTGTTCTTGTGACAGTACCAAATTGTCTTGATTACTGTGGCTTTGTAGTAGAGCTTGCAGTCAGGGAGCATAATCCTCCCAGGTTTATTCTTCCTCCTCAGGACTGCTTTGGCTATTCAGGGTCTTTTATGATTCCATATGAATTTTAGAACTATTTTCTCTTTTTTGTTAAAGAATGCCATTGGTATTTTGATATGGATTGCATTGAATCTGTAGATTGCTTTAGGCAGGATGGCCATTTTGACAATATTAATACTTCCTATCAATAAGCATGGGATGTATTTCCATTTATTGGTGTCTTCTTTAATTTCTCTCATGAGAGTCTTGTAGTTTTCAGAGTATAGGTCTTTCACTTCCTTCATTAGGTTTATTCCTAGTTATTTTATTCTTTTTGATGCAATTGTGAATGGAATTGTTTCCCTGATTTCTCCTGCTATTTCATTGTTAGTGTATAGGAATGCACCAGATTTCTGTGTATTAATTTTGTATCCTGAAACTGTGCTGAATTCAGATATTAGATATAGTAGTTTGGGAGTGGGTTCTTTATGGTTTGTTATGTACACTATCATGTCATCTGCAAACAGTGACATTTTAACTTGTTCCTTGCCAATCTGGATGCCTTTTGTTTCTTTGTGTTGTCTGAGTGCCATGGCTAGGACCTCCAGAACTATGATGAATAAAAGTGGTGAGAGTGGATATCTTTGTCTTATTCCTGATCTTAAAAGAAATGCTTTCAGCTTCTTGCTGTTAAGTATGATGTTGGTTGTGGGTTTGTCATATGTGGCCTTTATTATGTTGAGGTACTTGCCCTCTATACCCATTTTGTTGAGTTTTTATCATGAAAGGATGTTGAATTTTGTTGAATGCTTTTTCAGCATCTATGAAGATGATCAAATGGTTTTTGTTCTTCTTTTTGTTGATGCGGTAGATGATATTGATGGATTTTTTTAATATTGCACCATCCTTGCATCCCTGGAATAAATCCCACTTGATCGTGATGTATGATCTTTTTGATGTATTTTTGAAGTTGGTTTGCTAATATTTTGTTGAGTATTTTGCATCTATGTTCATCTGGGATATTGGTCTGTAATTTTCTTTTTTTGTGGTGTCTTGCCTTGTTTTGGTATTAGAGTTATGTTGGCCTCATAGAATAATTTTGGAGGTATTCCATCGTCTTCTTCTTTTTGGAAAACTTTAAGAAGGGTGGTTATTAGGTCTTCTCTAAATGTCTGATAAAATACAGCCTTGAAGCCTTCTGGCTCAGGGATTTTGTTCTTAGGTAATTTATTGATTACCAGTTCAATTTCATTTCTAGTAATTGGTCTGTTCAGATTTTCTGTTTCTTCCTGGGTCAGTTTTGGAGGTTATATTTTCTATAAAGTTGTCCATTTCTACTAGGTTATCCCATATTTAGCACATAATTTTTCCTAGTATTCTTCTCTAATAATTCTTTGTATTTCTGCATGGTCCACAGTGATTTTTCCTTTAGTATTTCTGATTCTGTTTGTGTGTAGACTTTCTTTTTTTTCTTGATATGTCTGGCTAGGGGTTTATCTATTTTGTTAATTTTCTCAAGAACCCACTCTAGGTTCCAGTAGTTATTTCAATTGTTTTATTCTTCTCAATTTTATTTATTTCTTCCCTGATCTTTATTATGTCCCTCCTTCTACTGACTTTAGGCCTCATATATTTTTCTTTTTCTGGTTTCATTAAATATGAATTTAGACTATTCATTTGAGATTGTTCTTCCTTCTTTAAATAGGCCTGAATTGCTATATACTTTACTGTTAGAACTGCCTTCACTGCATCCCACAGAAGTTAAGGTGTTGAGCTGTTGTTTTCATTTGTCTCCATATACTGATTGATCTTTGTTTTAATTTGGTCATTGATCCACTGATTATTTAGGAGCATGCTGTTAAACCTCCATGTGTTTGTGGGCCTTTTTGTTTTCTTTGCACAATTTATTTCTAGTTTCATACCTTTGTGATCTGAGAAGTTGGTTGGTACAATTTCAGTCTTTTTGAATTTACTGAGGCTCTTTTTGTGCCCTAGTATGTGATCTGGAAAATGTCCCATGTGCACTTGAGAAGAATGTGTATCCTGTTGCTTTTGAGTGGAGTGTTCTGTAGATGTCTGTTATGTCCATCTGTGCTATTGTGTTGTTCAGTGCCTTTGCCTCCTTACTTTTTATCTGACTCTTTGGTCTGTCTTTTGGAATGAGTGAGTGATGTGTTGAAGTCTCCTAAAATGAATGTGTTGTATTCTATTTCCCCCATTAATTGTGTTAGTATATGTTTCACTTATTTAAGTGCTCCTATATTGAGTGCATAGATATTTATATGGTTATATCCTGTTATTGGACTGACCCTTCATCATTATGTAATGTCCTTCTTTGTCTCTTGTTACTTTCTTTGTTTTGAAGTCTATTTTATCTGATAAAAATAATACTACTCCTGCCTTTTTCTCCCTATTGTTTGCATTAGATATCATTTTCCATCCCTTCACTTTTAGTCTGTGTATGTCTTTGGATTTAAAGTGAGTCTCTTCTAAGCAGCACATAGATGGGTGTAGTTCTTTTATCCATTCTGTAACTCTATGTCTTTTGATTGGTGCATTCAGCCCATTTACATTTAGGGTGATTATCAATATATATGTACTTACTGCCATTGCAGGTTTCCAATTCCTGTTTACCGAAGGTCCAAGGGCATCTTCTTTACTATCTAACAGTCTATGTTAACTCATTTATTACACTATTATAAACACAGTCTGAAGATTCTTTTCTTTTTTTCTCCCTTCTTTTTCTTCCTCCTCCACTCTTTATATGTTAGGTTTCATATTCTGTACTCTTTGTATCCCTTGACTGACTTTTTCAATAGCTGATTTAATTTTTCATTTGCTTAGTGATTAATTGGTCTACTTCCTTTACTGTGGTTTTATTTTTTCTGCGGACAGCTATTTAGACTTAGGAGCACTTCCATCTAGAGCAGTCCCTTTAAAATACACTGTAGAGATGGTTTATAGGAGGTAAATTCCCTCAACTTTTGCTTATCTGGAAATTGTTTAATCCCTGCTTCAAATTTAAATGATAATCTCACTGGGTAGAGTATTCTTGGTTTGAGGTCTTTTTGTTTCATTGCATTAAATATGTCATGCCACTCCCTTTTGGCCTGTAAGATTTCTGCTGAGAAGTCTGCAGATAGCCTGATGTGGTTTCCTTTATAAATTATCTTTTTTCTCTCTCTGGCTGCCTTCAATACTCTCTCCTTGTCCTTGACCTTTGCCATTTTAATTATTGTATGTTTTGGTGTTGTCTTCCTTGGGGTTCCTTGTATTGGGAGATCTGTGCCCTTCCATGACCTCAGAGACTATTTCCTTCCAAGACTGGGGAAGTTTTCAGCAGTGATTTCTTCAAGGACACTTTCTATCCCTTTTTATTTTCTTATTCTGGTACCCCTATAATGCAAATATTGTTCCATTTGGATTGGTCAGAGTATTGTTTTATCTTTCATTCCTAGAGATCCTTTTTTTCTCTCTGCCTCAGGTTCTTTGTATGCCTGTTCTCTAATTTCTATTGCATTATCATTTCCTCTACCTCTTCTAGTTTGTTTTAAATCCCTCCACTTTTCAAAGTGTCTATCTCTCTTGAATTTGTCCCTTAGACCATGAATATTTGTCTGGAGCTCTGTTAGCATGTTTATGATTTTTATTTTGAAATCTTTATCAGGAAGATTGGTGATTTCAGTTTCATTGAGCCCTCTTTCTGCTGTTTGAGGGATTTTGGATTGAATAAGGTTCTTCTGCCTTTTCATAATCCTACTGGATAATGTGGAATAATAGGTTTGTGTAGGCAGTGCCCTTTAGTGCCCAGAAAGCTCTACTCTCCAGAGCTGTCCAGCACCTGGAGTGATGGCAGGGGTCATAGACGAGCATTACCAGTGCCTGCCAGGAGTAAAGAGCTCCTTCCTTCTTCCCAGTTACACTGCCTGCCTGCACTGTCAGGGCCAGCAAGCTGCACATACAGGGAGTAGCCTCTTGGACATGACTCTGTAGTTGTCATAGGCAGGGCTGCCCTCCAGCTGGACTGGAATGATGGTGGGTGTCTCAGGCAAGTGGTGCCACTACCTGCCAGGGGGACAGAGCTCTTTCCTGCTTCCCAGCCATAATGGCTGCCCCCACTCTCTGGGCTAGTGAGCCGAGTGTGGAGGGAGGAACCTCTGTGGCACACCCTTGTAGCAGCCATAGGCAGTGCTGCCCTCTGGCTGGCCTGGTGCAATGGAAGGGGCAGCAGGTTTGCGAGCAGGTGCTGGCCAGGAGGAAGGAGTGGCAGGCTGCATACTGTGGTGGGAGGCCGGGGGGTTGTGTTTGCAGCCAGGGATATGGAGCACCTGAAACTCATGAAAGTTCCCAAACTGCTGGGCTGAGTATGCCAGGATGATTTTGTCCACCTGTCCCTTCTTCTGAGCAGCAAGTTCTGTGTAATGATTGTCCCTTTAGCAGCCTTCTCACTGTTGGGAAGTCTTTCAAAGTACCTGCCTTTCTTTTGTCCCAGAGCAGCCGGTTGTGGGAACCTGTTCTCCATAAGCAGGTGGAATTTCAGTCTTTCTGAGTATTCTGTCTTTCTTTGCTTTCCAACCCCTCTAATCTCCAGAGCCACCATGCAATGTGGATTTGTGCTCCCGGAGTAGATCTTCAGGGTCAGGTATTTAGCAATCCTGGGCTTCTACTCCCTCTTTTCTCTGTTTCTCTTCCTCCTGCCAGTGAGCTGGGGTGAGGGGAGGGCTCAGGTCCTGCCAGATTGTGACTTTGCTACTTCACACTTTTCTGAGATCTTTTCCCCAGATATAGGCCCACTGTTGCAATCTTCTTTCTGGTCACTCTTTTATGATTAGTTATATTTTCTGTATTTTCATATTATATGTGGTTTTCGGAGGATATTTCTGCCTCACTTCTCATGCTGCCATCTTCCCCCACCCCCACCCCACTCTTTATCTCTCTTTCAATTATGAATGATAACTTTCCAAATAGCGTATTCTTGCTTACAGGTTTTTCATTTCAGCACTTTGAATATATTGTACCACTCCCTTCTGGGCTGCAAATTTCTGCTGAAAAATCAACTGATAATCTTCAGGGGATTCCCTTATTGCTTTTCTCTTCCTGATTTTAATATTCTCTCATTATCTTTAATATTTGACATTAATTATAGTGTGTCTTGTTGTGCATCTCTTGATCTTCTTGTTTGGAACTCTCTGTACATTCTGGATCTAGATGTCTGTTTCCTTCCTCAAGTTAATGAAGATTTCAGGTATTATTTCTTCTAATAAATATTCTCCCCTTTTCTCTCTCCTCCTTCTTGGACACCAATAATGTGAATATTACTATGCTTGATATTGTTCCAAAGATCCCTTAAATTATCCTCATTTTTAAAAATTCTTTTGTCTTGTTGTTTACCTTGGGTGTTTTCTACTACTTTATCTTCCAGATCACTGATCCATTCTTCTTCAGCATCAAAGCTGTTGTTGATTTCCTCTAGTTTATTTTTCATTTCAGTTATTACATTCTTCAGCTCTGATTGGTTCTTTTTTTATATTTTATATCTCTTTGTTGAAGTTTTCATTGTGTTCATCCCTTCTACCAAGTTTGGTGAGCATCTTTATAACCACTTCTTGGTATTCTTATCAGGTAGATTGCTTATGTACATTTTGTTATTTTGATGAAGTTTTTTTCTTTAGAATGTATTCCTCTGTCTCCTCATTTTGCCTGATTCTCTGTATTTGTTTATTTAGGTGTGTATCTATCTATCTATCTATCTATCTATATTAGGTAGATATATAATGTATATATTATATATATTAGGTGGATCAATATATATAGATATGTATAATTATAAATAATTATACATATCAATATATATATTAGGTAGATCAACTTTGTCTCCCATTCTCAAACAAGTAACCTTGGTCACCAGAACCAGGCGCTCTAGCATTGTCCTGTGTGAGCTGCATGTGCTCTTTTGTTGTGGCTGGGCCATGACTGTTGCAGGTACATTGGTGGGTGGGATTTGTCTCTAACCCATCTGGCTGTGATGCCCAACTATAAGTCCAGTGGGTGGGCTTTGAGTGGGGCTAGACCCCCACTCCCAGTATGGGAACCACTTTGGAGCACATTGGTCTCACTGAGGCTGTCCCACTGATTATGGTGGGCAAGAGTTACTTTGAAGGCATGCCTTCCTGGGTGAGTAGGTAGAATGTGGTGGGCCCACCTGGGAGTGCCAGGGTTGGGTAACTGGTGTTAGCAAAGTGGATATAGAATGTAAAATATAGGCCCCACTAGCACTGGAACAGCTTGGTAGAAGAAGTGCAAGACAAAAAGCACCTACTAGAGCTTCCATTCTGGAGAAATTTTCTACAGATCCCTGTTCCTCCAGCACACACTCTAAATGCAGTCAATAGATCTTCATGTATGACCCAGGTGCTTTTCAGACTGCCTCTATGCTGTGTCTCTGAGCAAATGAATTTGTGTATAGGCCCTTTAAAAGCAAAGTCTTGTTTTCCTATAGCTCCCCAATTCTTCCAGAGTTAAGCACTGCTTATTTGCAAAGCCAGATATTGTGGGAGCTCATCTTCCCTGTGCAAGTCCCCAGGGCAGGGATGTCCAGCTTAAATCCCTAATGCCCAAGGGAGGGCCTCCTGACCTGTGATATCCCTCTTGCTGGTGGTTGCCAGGCTAGGGGTATGTGTCCTAAGCAGACCACATCTCTGTTCCTACCTTTATCAATGTGTCTTTTTCCTTATATCTCTGGCTGTGGTAGAGCTGCTTTGCTATACTTCATGTCATTCTCAAAGAGAGTTGCTCTTTATGTAGTTGTAGTCTTGCTGTGCCTATGGAAGGAGTTGATCTCAGGATCCTCCTATTCCACCACTTTTATCCTCTCATCAAAGATATATTATAAATAGCTCAAGAAAAAAATGGAAAAAAAATATAGAATATATATGTATATGTATAATGGAGAACATATATATATATATTATATATATACAATGAAATTGCAAAGAAAAAGAGAATCAAAGACAGATAGTTATAGATATGTTAGATAAAAAAGGAAAGTCTGTATATTTAATTGGAATTCCAGAGGGAGACATCCAGGAGATTTTCCCTTTAAATATTGGACAGGTATTATTTAATGGGATAATTTATTAGAATTTTCTAGAATAGATGAAGGACAAAAAAAGCTAAGATTTAGGAAATCATAAAACACAAGCTTGATAAATACAATCCATATTTAAGCAAATTTTGGTCATTTTAAATTTCCAAAGATGAGATAATCTTAAAGGTATCCATAGTTAGACACAAATTACCTATAATGAGAAAGCAATGATATCAAAGAAGACTTCAATTGAGCACCATTTGAATTTAGAAGATTGTACAAAAAGTAAAAGGAGATACTTTAATCATCAATGCATGATATTTTAGTGTAGGTAAACTATCATTCAAGAATAAGGGCTGAATAAAGTCATTTTTTGGATAAATTGTAGAGAGTCTGTCAGAAGTGCATTCCACTAGAACATTTAAATGATGTATTTTCAGAATCAAATGAATACAGAAGAAAAGACTTCAACCTAGAAATCAATGGTAAGCAAAATAAAATAGTAAACATATGCAAAGAAATAAAAAACTAAGCACAAATGTTGAAATAAAACAATGATATCCTCATAAGATTATTTTAAGGATAAAGAAGAAATAGTTTTAGTATTTAAAATAGTACTGTGAACATAGTCAACATTTTATAATTTTTTATATAAAAAAATAAAGGCATATATCACTAACATAGAACTGAAATATGTGACAAAGAAACCATGAATATTTAGCAGTTTTGGGTTGTTTGTGGTCATAGTTAAAATACACTAAACTTCTATTTGGGAGAAGCATATAGATATTGTTTTATTTTAACATTTATTTAGCATGTTAAAATATAAATTTAACCATTATAATGTAGAATTAAATCATATATAAAAAGACATGTGGGGTAAATGGGAAAATAATATAACACATTTTAAAAATCAATTTAAAAGGGGGCATATTTTATAAAAACAACTCAGTAGTAGTAGAAAGCACAGAATAGGTTGAAGGAAACACTTGTATGAATTATCAGATTATACTTAAAAAAATCCATCTTTATGCAGTTCATCTGTGCAAAATAACATAGCCAGAGATGTCTAAAAAAAAATGGCAGATGGTAGACAGAACATAATAAATCTACCATCATACAATGAGCTGTCATTCAATTCACTATGAGATTCAAAACCCAAACTTAGCAAAGATATGGAATATTTGAGCAACACATTTAATAAAGTTGCTTTCATGAACATACATTGAACCCTGATTCCCAAAATTAGGGAGCATATCATTTTTTTTCAAGCATACATAAAAAATATATATATATATAACTGAGTTTGATATAAACTGTACTGCAACTCAAACTTCAAGTAACTGATAACAGAAAATTATACAAAATTTCTACAATGTTATTAGATATAAAATATAATGAAAAGATAACTTTTAAAGTACCAAATATATGTGGAAATTAGATATTATACTCCCAAATAACTAATAGGCAGAAGAAGAAAATGACAAATGTTTGAACATAGATGAAACAATGAAAAGTACTCCATATAAAATGCAGCTAAATCCTTATGAAAGAAGGAAGGGTTAAAAATCAGTTAAATAAGCATTCATCTTAAAGACTTAGAGAAAAATAACAAAGTGAACCTAATGAATGCAAAAGGAAGAAGAATTAAAGGTATAAAGCCTACCAAAACTCATTCAAGAAACCACAGAAAATATTAATAGTCCAATAATCATTTAAAAGTTTTGAGTTGGCTTAGGAAATAACACCAAGTACAGATGATTTTGAAGAAAATTACATAAAATGTTTAAAGCATAGATAATTCCAATTCTATACAAAGTCTTTAGGTAAAAAATGAATATAGAAAAATTTTAGCAAGATTTTATTTTTAATGATAGGCAAGAAAGCATATCAAAATAGCTTGAAGAATGAATTGGGGGGATGTAGAAATGAAAAGAATGACTATCAGCAAAGCTTTTCATAACCTTCTGAGAAGGGGCAGAGAGAGGGGGAAGTAGCTTGAGGTAGGGTGTGAATTAAGATCTTTCTTATGCTAGGAGAGTATTGAGTATATTGAAATACTATAGGAGAATATTATTCAGCCATAAATAAGAAGGAAATCTTACCATCTGTGACAACATGGATAGACCTCAAGGGCATCATGCTGAGTGAAGGAAGTCAAACAGATAAAGAGAAATACCATATGATTTCACTTATATGTGGAATCTGAAACAAAAACCCCAAAACAAACACAACCAAACAATTCACTGGTACAAACCACAGATGGGTGGTTTCCAGAGGCAGAGAAGTAGGTGAAATGAGTGAAGATGGTCAAAGGGCACAAACCTTCCAGTTACAAAAGCATTAAATCCTAGGGACATAATGTACAGCATGCCGCCTATAGTTAATACTACTGTATCGCATATTTAAAGTTGCTAAGATAGCAGATCTTAAACATTTTTATCACAAGAGAAAAAATTGCAGTTATGTGTGGTGAGGGATACTAAGAAGACTTGTGATCTTTTTGCATTGTATACAAATATCACATCATTAGATCTCAATTAAAAAAAGGCATAGGAAAAACTCAGCTGAGAGAGATACACGCAAAGGGGAGAAAGAAAAATTCTCATTATCTACATACCAGATATTGTGAAATTAGAGAACTGAGAATAAAATGGTATCCAACACACAGTTGGAGACACTGTCCTTAAAATGAATGAGTTCATGTCTACTTCCAGCTATACCAATGGAAGATAAATAGGTGTAGCTCTAGGTAGGCTTATATTTTTTCATAATAGTAAAATGAGGTATTTCCTATCTGATGACTCCCATTTTCTAAAGACATTAGGGCTTAAGGTCATAAAAGATCAAATGCAAGGAGAAGCAGTGGAAAATTGGAGGTTTGCGCACAACTGAGAGTTTGAACATTAGTGGAATGGGTTGCCGAGTGAGATATTCTTAGGTTTATAAGAGCGTTCTGGGTAGGGTTGAGGACATATTTTAAGATGGCGAAGACAGCTGTGAATCTGCTTGTCCTGCTTTCTTTCTTTCTGGCTGGGCATCACTTGTCATCTTGGTTCCAGATATGGAGAAAGTCAGGCTTTGAATGCATAAAGTAAATAAGTAATTTAAAATAATGAAAAATATTATCCAAGTCTTTAAAAAAAAGAAAAAATTTAAAAGGTTCACAAAGTAGCATGTTGTGACACTTTTTTTTTAGGCAATAGATTCTGAGAGTATAAAGATTACCTTGTGAGGCTCTGAGAACATTTTTACTTTAATAAAAGGGGCCTCATCTGTTAATGAAAACTACATTATAGGGTTCTGTATGTTCTCAGATTTATAGCCTTGTTTCACTTTTCTAATGCAATGGAGAGCCTGATGAAATGACTCTTCAAATTAGAATTAAAACAAAGACAAAATTGCACATGTCTGGCTACTTGTCATTTACCAGATGTTTTAGCTACTGGAGTGAGATACTGCATCTACTTGAAGAAGAAACACTTTATTCAAGAATAGATTCTTTAGTTAAACAAATGTAAAGTGTGGTTCTAAACCTTTGTTTTTGAAGACTTGACCCAGGAAAGATATCTCAGTAATATACACCAGATGAGGATGTTGTTTTTAACATTGATAGAACATTATCTATTAGACATAATTAACATTATTATCACTTAATTCTTAAAAACCACACTATGAAAAAAGTACTGTTCTCACATTTTACTGATAAAATGAGGCACAGAATAGTTAAGTAATTGCCCAGTTGTCACTCAATTGGTAAATGGCAGAGGCAGGATTAAACCTAAGAAAACTGGCTTTAGCCCCTTAATCCCAAAACTACCCTCAAAAAGGCTAACTCTATTGTGAGGTTATAGTCCAAAAGGAGTAATATAATTTTAACTTCTTCTGGCTGGTGAAAGACAAACAGGATGCAAGCAGTAAAGTGAGAGAAAGAAAAGTTAGTTTTTGTCTGGAAAGATGAGGCATTTTAGCAAAAAGGATCTCTATTGGAGCCAAAGAGAAATAGATCCAGTAGGATCCATAGACACTGGGGTATAGAAACAAGAAAATCTGATACCCACCAGCTCCATCTTTTCCTTTACTACCCTGTGTTCACTACAACTTTCAAGCCTTTGGGAAAGAGTGAAAAAGAGTAGGGTCTTGTGTTAGCTCTACTTAGGAGAATTAAAGGTAAAAATGTATCTATATTTTGGGGTGTCAAAACTGAGGAGAGCCTGACGACTATAGCAAAGTAATTATATAAGTATTATAATTATAAAGTAATTGTGTGCCCATGGTGGACAGTAGAGATGTCTTATTCAACAGCGGGCCAAAGCAGAGGTAACAGGAAACAACCTATTGGAATATGATTTTTTTCCAGGGATTTTTCTTTCAAATACTTTGAATCTGTTCAAATGTCATGTATCTGTAGCAGAATAAAGCATCTACTCTTTTCAAAGCGCCTTCTGTTCTTTTAAACCTCTCATTAGGCTGCTATTTCATCTATCTATGTACTGTCCATTCAATCCATCATCTCCTGCCTGAAGTTAAGAGTTCCTAGGAAGCAGTATTGAATTCCACTTACCTTTATTTCCTCAATATCTTGCAGAATATCATACAGTAGGTTGTTTGTCAATATTTATTGAATGACTGATGATCCCACAGACTCAGTAAGCTAATAGTTTTATGGAGCCCCAATTTCTTTCACTCTAAAACAAATCTACTTGAGCCTCTTATCTGATTAGACTTTCACAGTGGCAGTGGTATTCGTGCTTAACCTGGTTTTCTTTTGGCTAACTGGCCCTCTGCAGTATAATGCCCCCTGATATCTGGGAATCAACAAACTCTCTTACTACTTTTTACCCTTCCAGGTGTATGACACAGAACAGTAAATTCTAGAAACCAAGATGCAACTCGACTCTAAATTTTTTACTTCTTGATGCCAATTTCCTTTGTTCTACAAGATCTCTTCCATTAGTTTATGTCCTCAGTCTGCTTGTAGTACAAACATGGTCTTCTCCCTAGGGCCTGGGGATTATACATGTTGCTCTCTTCAAAGCTTTGTTACTCTTCACCCTTTGTTACTCTTCAAGGACTGGTTTAACTCCCATGTAGTCTGTGCAATATTCCATGTTCAATTCAATCCACTGTGATCAATTCTTTCTCAGAATTCCCTTAAACTGCCACTTAAAAAATACATATTTATTATATAATGTCTTATATCATCAGTTAATTTTCAAGTGTAAAGGCATCCTATTTTTACAACATTATTAGAAATTGTCTTAGGGCATAATAACTAGCATACTATGTTGAATAAATTACTTAGTTTTGCTTAGAATTCAGAAGATATTGAGGACATAATCATGTTTGTCATTAATAGGTCATCTTTTTATTACAAATGTATTTCCCAATGAACAATATTAATAAGAGGATTACATAAAATATGTTAACCAAATTTAAAATTAGGTCATTTCTCTTCTGCATACAGTCATACATTGTATTTAAAGTTTGCAATTTTATTCAGATTGTTAACTTCCTAAGGAAATATACAGTCATTTTGTGTCTCATCAAGCACTTAGGAAAAAGATTGTGGAAGATTTTTAATGATGATAATGCAATTGTGATGAAATAATAGACATGTATATTTAGCTCTGTGAATGACAGTATCGATTGCATAGTAAATGGACTGCCCATATTATGTTTTGGATAGGGACTTCTTATATATTAGAAGCCCAAATATGCATGGAGAGAATGTTCTGTATTGAAGAATAGTCAATGAGCCAACTAACCTCAGATTCATCAGGCTGTGATAGGGAATGTATGTCTTTCTGGCTGGGGAGAAAAGGAGAATTCCCAGCATTTATGCACTTTCTGTAGTATAAAATGTGCACTAATAGGATGCATTGAGTTCCTGACAGTTTCTGTGAAGTCTCTATCCTTTCAAATGCAAATATTTCAGAATCGGTCAGGTTCCTAGCACATGGTTAAAACCAAGTCATTCTTCACTGTGGGCTAACATAATTGCACACTTGGGACATTATATATTTATACAGATAATGGGTACAATTCAGGTAGCAGTCAGTTAATGAATGTCTATTGAGAAGAGAAGTGAAAGAGATTATATATATGTGTGTGTATATATATATATATATATATATATATATATATATATATAATCTTTTTTTCACTCAGCATTATTCTATGTTTTTCTCTATAACTTGAATTTGTTGATTGAAATTTTGAAATTCACACTATTTAATTTACACTTTAAAAATTGTTCTCTGGGAGTAGGAGAGATAAACGGTTTCTCTTGAGATGCACATATGTGTGTAAAACTGTAAATCTTACCTTTCCAACTAGGGTGGAAACTTTTCAGTGTTAAAGAAGTTGTGTATATACCATTAAAGAGAACAGATTTTTGGGATCAACAAAGTTATGTTTTAATCCTCACTCTACAGATTATTAGATATTTGTCTCTGCACAGGTTATTTAACTCCTCTGGGGTGGTTTCCTCATCTTTCAAATAGCACCTTTCTTGCTAAGGACTTGTGACATGCTAAGTACTAAAAATATTAAGTCAATTCTTTTAATTTTGTTGTTTTCTCATGGTATGTTGTCTGAGAGTTTTATAACTAAAATGCCTGATAAATAATGTATAATGGGTTTCCTATAGGTTCACTGTGGAATTTCCAACAGAAAATCACATGCCAGCCATATTCCCCTTAGAAGGTGCCCAAAGGAATTTCACCCTTTGTTACAGAAGCATCCTGAGTCCATGGAGTCTCCTAAATACAGCCCATCAAGTTTGAGTAGATTTGATTGGGACAATGGAATCTTTAAGTAAATCAGAAATCTTTTACCCTCCCTTTGAAGTGTTAGGCTGCTGAGGGGCCACCAAATAAATAGCATCTCTCTTCCCCACCCTGGTTCTAAGCAATTTGAGAAATACACAGAGAAGAGTCATAGAGTCCTAAGCAAGACCTTATTACTGATAAAGTTAGTTGAGATAGATTGCCATGTGAGCTCCCTCTCTAGGGAGCTATGGTCACTAGATTCTCGGTGATTCTGAACTGGGACAGCTTCTTCCTGTAGGATGGAGGTAGTAGTGGTGGAGGAACATATGCTCCCTGCAGGAAAGAAAAGGAAGAAAGGCAAAGGTATTAAATAGTGGAGAAAGACTTAGGAAGAAAAATATCCCTCCTCGTGGAGACAAAATATAGAGTAAAAGTTGTTACCATCTACCACTAAGCTGGTTATTTTTACATAACCTAAAGTTCTGAATCATACTTGAAGAGTTCAAGGTATCTTAAGGTGTGAAAAAAGCAATACAAACAATTTAACTTTAACAAGGCTTTAGACTCTGTACTACAGTGTATGTTGTCAAATAAATTTGCAGAGCTTAGTTCAGTGTACATTCCTCTAGAAGGTATCCCAGGAGTCTGGGTATCACCCTTTGGTTATCATCATTGATAACCCTGTTTGCCAGAGATTGCTTCAGGTGCTGACATGTGTCAATTCCTGGAACAACTCGGCAGGCTAAGTATATAAATTCAGTTTTATAAATGAGGAGAATAAGATAAAGAGAGACACAGTAACCTGATACCATTTATAGGTGGCAAATAGTGCAACCAACATATCAGGTCTGGCTAACTCCATATCTTGATTTTGTTCCAATGCACTCTGACACCCCATTATTATTATATAATTTAGAAATTGTGATTATGAGCAACAGAAACTATTGGTACCTTAAGTAGAATAGAATGGATGAGAAGCAGTGGCTTTCAAAATAAATTACCTGGAGAAATGGACTTGGAAATCTTGCAATCTTGCAAACCACAGGGTCCAGAAAAGAAATGAGTGTCTTTTAGCACAAGGAACATGGATGGCTATGTGCACCAGGTCACTGCTGCTGGACACTGCTACCACTGCATGCCACTGTGGTTTCTAGCTGTCCTACCATTTCCCCAGATAACACTTCTGAACACTGCTAGGTCTTGGGAGAAATTGCCTTTATCAGGTTGAAGAAGATCCTTTCATCTGGGTTAGAGGGTTGCTGCACCACATATTTTTTTTTCTTTACATGTAATGAATTGTTTTAATTTAATTTATTTACACATATTTAACTGAGCTTAACCAAAACCCAACAGCTCCCTGAGGCAGGTCTTGCATTTTACAGCAAGGGAAACTGAGGTATAAGGAAGTAAAATCACTTACTCAAGTTTGTATTATTACTAAGATTTGCATGAATCTGTTCCAAAGCCTCTCAGATGTAGAGAAGACAGAATATTGACATTTTCATAAATCAATAAGCAATGAATAGAAAATAGGCTATAGGTAGGCTCACTGAGGTTCCATGTATTAAATAATATTTTAAGCACTTTGTAGTTGTAACCTTGTTTTCATGTACATTATCTTACTGGATGAAGCAAATTTATGACAACAATTGGCAAAACAATATATGTAAAAGAAAGAAGAAACCTATATTATCTGCTCCAACTCATTCAATTAAGAACAACCTAGATTGTAATAACAGTCACATTATTCAAACATGGTTCTGCCTTTCAGTGTTCCTGGTTGCATGTAAGTAGCCACTGCCTTACATTGTGTAGATTCCCATGCCACTTAAAGTGACTGAAATGTACTTTTTAATCACTGTTGCAAGAACATATAAATACATAACAAATATTTTGGCAGGTTAAAAGATGAAAGAACATTGAAAAGATCTTTAGCCTATATTTCTGACCATCTGAGTTCAATATTAAAAAATAAAATGCCATTATCTCCCCAAATATCTGCTGGTGTCACAATCAGAAACAGACACCCTGTTAAAATATATATATAGGAGGTCTCCAAATAATGTGTACCTTTACTATGAGCAATTTCTTATCAGGCAAAATGATTTCTATCTTGCAGTTTCAGCATTTTCGGTTTGTTTTTGGACCTCATAATTTTATCTGGGTGAAATTTTCCTCTATGTGATATAATTTATCATCCCTCTTCAACTGACGTGGTTTGAAGGGCTAGAAAGAAAAAAAAGAAAAAAAGAGAAGAAAAAGAAAGCTCTATTTAGGATGTGGCTCTCACTCTAATTTCTCCTTTCTGTTTATGAAATAGCAGGTATGGGAGCGCGTTCTGGCTCACAGGTTGTTAATGGGCTGGGCAGACCCCGATGGAACATGAGAGAAGAGCCCTGGAGGGATGCATAAAGCCACTGGCTAATAATTGTCTTCCTTTTAAAAGTCATGGGCTGCCTTTCTTTGGGCATTTTCTATGACTGGGGCCAGTTTGAACTGAAGGTTTAGAGTACAGAGTTAACTGGACTTTTATTAGCTATATATCTTTGGGACATTTTAGTATTGAGAAAATATCTCTTTTGAGAACTTGTATAATTCACACATAAGCAAATCACCTGACATTTAAGAGTTGTTTAGTACATGGAGTCAGTATTTAGTAAACACTGTGCTCCACTTTCCAGGCCCCTCTCAGTGATGGAAGGATATCTTTCCCCCACCTTGGTGTGCTTCCATTGTCAGCCCCCATCAGAAACTGCCCCTAGCTGAAGAGAGTCACCACATCTTCTGAGGGGCATACTGCATCAAATGTCTGGCCATACAGGAGTATACAGGCCTGGACTCTTAACCAAAACCCATTCCAGCATCTACTGCAGGGAAAGCTGAAGTCTTGTAACTGCATTATAGCCTGCCTGTCCAATCCTACTTCCTTCACCTCTCCTCCAAGTATTTTTTGAATCAATTTATTTTCAACTGAAGTATAGTTGACATACAATATTATATTAGTTTCAGGTGTGCAACATTTTTATATATATTATGAAATTCTCACTACAGTAACTGTAGTTTTCACCATACAAAGCTATTACGATATTACTAACTATATTCCCAGTGCTGTACTTTATATCTCTATGATTAATTTATAATCAGAGGTTTGTACCTCTTAATCCCCTTTGTACCTTCTTAATCTGCCTATTTTATCCTTCTCCTTCCCTTCTCCCCTCTAGAAGCCATCAGTTTGTCCTCCGTATTTATGATTTTGTTTGTTTTGTTTTTTAGATTACACATGTAAGTGGAATTATATAGCATTTGTCTTAGCCTGACTTAGTTCACTTAGCATAACACCCTGTAGGTTCAGACATGTTTCTGCAAATGGCAAGATTTCATCCTTTTTTTAAATTAGTTAGTGTTATTCTATGTTTGTGTGTGTGTGTGCATGAATGTATGTGAAAATATATAAATGTGTGTGTATTTGTATACATATCCACTCTTAAGTCTAGTGAGCTGCCTTATGACCATTATTTTGAACTCTATCAGGTGATTGCTTGTCAACGTTATGTTTAGTTCCTTTTTCTGAGAATTTTTGTTGTTCTTTTCTTTGGAACATATTCCTCTGTCTCATTTTGTCTGACTCTCTGTCTTTGTTTCTATGTATTAGGTCCCCCAATTTCCTGGTCTTGAAGGTAGTGGCCTTATATAGAAGGTGTCCTTTGGTGCCCAGTAGCACGATTACCTCCGGTCACCAGGACCAGGTGCTCTAGGGCTGTCCTTTGGGCTGTTTGTGTCCCCCCATGACTGCTGTGGTTGCACTGGTGGGTGGCGCTGCCCACGGCATGACTGGTTGTGATGCCCGGCCATAGCTGCTGCAGGGTGCTGGTGGGTGATGTTAGCCCCACAGTTGCCGGCATGCTGGTGGATGGCACTGTCCCAGTACCCAGGCAGGAGTCACTTGGGAGGTGTGCTGGTTCCAGCCAGGGATGCCCACCAGGTGTGGCCAGGTAGTATTTGTGTTGGGAGATGCTGCTCCCAACTGATGCTGCCTGCTTGGTGTGGCAGAGAAGCCTATTTGGAGGAGTGCCTGCCAGTGCACATGGGTTGAGTGGTGTGTGTCCTCCGGGGAGCACTAGGGTGCAGTGAGCTGTGAGAGCAAGGGAGTTGGGAAGTGTCAGAACTGGCACCTACAATCACTGGGCCAGCTAGGTTGATGGAGGTCAAGAAAAATGGCACCTACCACTGTTTCCATTCCTGGAGAGATTTCCTACAGATCCCTACTTCTTGGGTACATGCTCTAAAATCAGTCATAAATCTTCACAGGTAACTCAGGCACTTTTCAAACTGTTGTCTCTGTGCTAGGTCTTAGAGCGAGCGACTTTGTGTGAGGGCCCTTTAAAAGCAGAATCTCAGTTTCCTATAGTCCTTCCCCTTTCCTGGAGCTAAGCTCCACTGTTTTTCAAGGCTCCTGGAGTTGAGGCCCACTGATCTTCAAACCAAACATTATGAGGCCTCAGCTTCCTGGTGCAAATCCCAAGGGTGAGGGGCACGTAGTGCGGGGCTTAAACCTCTCACTCTTCAGGGAGGATCACCATATCCTCTCACTTGTGGATAACCCCACCAAAGATCAGGTTCCCAACTATATCTCTGTTCCCCGTTCCCTTTCCTGTGTTGTATTTTTCTTTACGTGTTTAGCTGTGGAAGAGCTATTCTGCTGGTCTTCAGGGTCGTTACTTCAACGTTAGTTTCACTACAAGTAGTTGCAGCTTCGGTGCGTCCGAGGGAGGAAATGATCTCGGCATCCTCCTATTCCACTACCTTTCCCTGTCCTCCAAGTATTCTGACACCAATCTCGCATACTATTTATTCTCTCTTAGGATTTTCAACACTGTATATCGAATATGGTTCAGTTAACGTTGTGATTGCCTACCTGTATTTCTAGTGTTCAAAATTAAAGTCTCTCCAGTCCATTTTTTTAGAATTGACTCTGTGGCAGGTATTTTGATAGGTAATGGAATTTATAAAGTTATGGTTTCAACTCTTAAAATATTGGTGACTTTAAAATGCCATTTTTCAGCCTAAGAATAAAGATATGATTCAATGTCCATAGCACCCTTTGATGATTCTCATTGGAAACCAAATTCATGCAGTGTTGTCCATTCTCACTGAAAGAATAAGGCACCCTTCCCTGCCTCTGGGATTTTTCTGGTTTCATAGTCTTATTTCCTGTTTATCCTAATGTTACTTTGGCTTTTATTTTTTAATTTTTCATTAGTTCTTATTCTCTGGATTTAGAGATAGATGCACAGAGATATAGGTGGAAAAGTGAAACAGTACCCTGAACCTGAAGGTAAGAAATTATGGAATGGAATTCTTCAATTACTAGTTAAATAGCTTTGGAAAAATCACTTTACTAAAGCCTGTTAATACATGAAATGACAATTATGCAAAAATGCATGGCTGTGGGAAATGGGATGTGAAACCTTTTTATTAAGCAATCATGGACAAATGTGGAAGTTACGGTGAGAAGAAAGATGATGGGTATATTAATTTCTGTGTCTTTTTTTAATAGGTTTTTAAAACAGCTTTATTGAGGTATAACTGATAACAAAAAGCTGCACATATTTAATGTGCACAATTTGATGAGTGTGGATATAGGCCAACACCTGTGATACCATTGCCAGGATCAGTTTCCGTTAAGACTCTCTGGTTTATTTTGTTTGTTGTGCTGTTGCTTTTGCTTTGTTTTTATTTAGTTTATGTTTTGTGGTAAGAACACTTGACAAGACATCTACCTTCTCAACAAATTTCAAAGTGCACAATGTTGTATGAGTTATAACCATTATGTTATACAGCAGATCTCTAGAACTCATCACTTTGCATACCTGAAACTTCATGCTTATTGAACAACTCCCCATATCGCCAACTCCCCAGCCCCTGGCAGTCACCATCTGTTCTCTGTTTCTCTTGTTGGACTATTTTAGATGCCTTATATAAGTGGATTTATGCAGTATTTGTCCTTCTGTGACTGGCTTATTTCACTTAGCACAATGTCCCTTAAGCTCACACATGTTGTTGCAGGTGGTAGGATTTCCTTTTCTTAAGAGTGAGTAATATTCTCCTGTATGTATAGGTCATACGTTTTTTACCCATTCATCTGGTGGTGAACACTAGAGTTGTTCCCACATGTTGGCTATTGTGAATAATCCCACAATAAGCAGAAGAGCGTCAATTCCTCTTTGAGATCCTGATTCCAGTTCTTCTGGATATGCCTAGAAGTGGGATTTCTGGATCTTATGCTAGTTCTATTTTAATGTTTTGAGAAATCTCCATACTATTTTCCATGGTGGCTCCACAGATATGTATTTCCCATCAACAGTGGACAGTGCTTCCCTCTTCTTCACTCCTGGCCAATACTTGTCTTCTCATTTGCTGAGGGTTGGTGACATACTCATTGATTTGAAGAAGCAGCAGGTTTTTGTGAATGATCTTTCTTTTTGCCATCTCTAAAATGTTCCTGTTTCTCCAAGGCTAACAGAGTTAAGGGCAAATTATCATACATAGAATGGCAAGCAGCTCTCATTCAAACTATTCTCATTCCAGAGAGATTCTAACTCCTACCATATTTTTACTTTCATATCTTACTGCGGATCAGCTAAACTTATGTGGAACATCAATTCCTGTCGTTTTCATCAGACTTATTGAGGAAATAATTAATATGGAAATCACCATATTTTAATGATTCTGGATTTGATTCCTCTTCTTCCCATGACTAAAGTATATGTGTTGAATATTCTTGAAAAGAGAGGTGAGAACACTGCATCTCTTTCTCCCTGAAACTATCATTTGTCTTTGCAACTGTTTTTGTTACTTTCTGTCAAATTATTTGATCTCTTATTTTCTGCCTTCTGGAGATTGATGAGATTTCCTGTCTATGTAATTCTCTGTCTAGCCAACTCTATTTTTTTAAATAATTTATTTTGGTATCATTAATCTACAGTTACATATGCAATATTATGATTACTAAACTACCCCCTTCATCAGGTCCCCCCCACCAACCCCATTACACTCACTGCCCATCAGCGTAGGGAAATTCTATAGAATCACTACTTGTCTTCTCTGAGTTCTACAGTCCTCCCCATGCGCCCCCAACATTACATCTGCTAATCATAATGCCCCTTTTTCCCTCTATCCCTCCCTTCCCACCCATCTTCCCCAGTCCTTTTCCCTTCCGTAACTATTAGTCCATTCTTGGGTTCTGTGAGTCTACTGCTGTTTTGTTCATTCAGTTTTTTTCTTTGTTCTTATACTCCACATATGAGTGAAATCATTTATTATTTGCCTTTTTCGGCTTGGCTTATTTCACTGAGCGTAATACCCTCTAGCTCCATTCATGTTGTTGCAAATGGTAGAATTTGTTTTCTTCTTATGGCTGAATAATATTCCATTGTGTATATGTACCACTTCTTCTTTATCCATTCATCTGCTGATGGACACTTAGCTTGCTTCCATTTCGTTGCTATTGTAAATGGTGCTGCGATAAACATAGGGGTGCATATGTCTTTTTCAAACTGGGCTGCTGCATTCTTAGGGTAAATTCCTAGGAGTGGAACTCCTCAGTCAAATGGTATTTCTATTTTGAGTTTTTTGAGGAACCTCCATACTGCTTTCCACAATGGTTGAACTAATTTGCATTCCCACCAGCAGTGTAGGAGGGATCCCTTTTCTCCACATCCTTGCCAACATTTGTTGTTGTTTGTGTTTTGGATGTTGGCTATCCTCACTGGTGTGAGGTGGTATCTCATTGTGGTTTTAATCTGCATTTCTCTGATGATTAGTGATGTGGAGCATCTTTTCATGTGCCTGTTGGCCATCTGAATTTCTCCTTTGGAGTAGTGTCTATTCATGTCCTCTGCCCATTTTTTAATTGGATTATTTGCTTTTTGTTTGTTGAGGTGCATGAGTTTTTATATATTTTGGATGTCAACCCCTTATCAGATACATCATTTATGAATATATTCTCCCATACTGCAGGAAGTCTTTTTGTTCTACTGATGGTGTCCTTTGCTGTAAAGAAGCTTTTCAGCTTCATATAGTCCCACTTGTTCATTTTTGCTTTTGTTTCCCATGCCCGGGGAGATATGTTCATGAAGAAGTCACTCATGTTTATATCCAAGAGCTTTTTGCCTGTATTTTTTTCTAAGAGTTTTAAGGTTTCATGGCTTACATTCAGGTCTTTGATCCACCTTGAGTTTACCTTTGTGTATGGGGTTAGACAGTAGTCCAATTTCATTCTCTTACATGTAGCTGTCCAGTTTTTCCAATACCAGCTGCTGAAGAGGCCGTCATCTCCCCAATGTATATCCAAGGCTCCCTTATCAAATATTAATTGACTGTATGTGCTTAGGTTGATGTTTGAATTTTCTATTCTGTTCCACTGATCTGTGGGTCTGTTTTTGTGCCAATACCAAATTGTCTTGATTACTGTGGCTTTGTAGTAGAACTTGAAGTCAGGGAGCGTAATTCCCCCTGTTTTATTCCTCCTTCTCAGGATTGCTTTGGCTATTCGGGGTCTTTTTTTGGTGCCATATGAATTTTAGAATTATTTGTTCCAGTTCATTGAAGAAAGCTGTTGGTAGTTAGATAGGAATTACGTTAAATCTGTAGATTGCTTTGGGTAGTATAGCCATTTTGACAATATTTATTCTTCCTAGCCAAGAGCATGGGATGCATTTCCATTTGTTAGTGTCCTCTTTAATTTCTCTTAGGAGTGTCTTGTAGTTTTCAGAGTACAGGTCTTTCACTTCCTTCGTTAGGTTTATTCCTAGGTATTTTATTCTTTTGATGCAATTGTGAATGGAATTGTTTTTCTGATTTCTCTTTCTGTTAGTTCATCATTAGTGTATAGGAAAGCAACAGATTTCTGTGTGTTAATTTTGTATCCTGCAACTTTGCTGAATTCAGATATTAGTTCTAGTAGTTTTGGAGTGGAGTCTTTAGGGTTTCTTATGTACAATATCATGTCATCTGCAAATAGTGACAATTTGACTTCTTCTTTACCAATCTGGATGCCTTGTATGTCTTTGTTTTGTCTGATTGCTGTGACTAGGACCTCCAGTACTATGTTGTATAACAGTGGAGAGAGTGGGCATCCCTGCCTTGTTCCTGATCTTAGATGAAAAGTTTTCAGCTTCTCGCCGTTAAGTATGATGTTAGCTGTGGGTTTGTCATATATAGCCTTTATGATGTTGAGGTACTTGCCCTCTATACCCATTTTGTTGAGAGTTTTAATCATGAATGGATGCTGATTTTTGTCAAATGCTTTTTCAGCATCTATGGAGATGATCATGTGGTTTTGTTCTTCTTTTTATTGATGTAGTGGATGATGATGATGGATTTTCGAATGTTGTACCATCCTTGCATCCCTGGGATGAATCCCACTTGATCATGGTGTATGATCCTCTTGATGTATTTTTGAATTCGGTTTGCTAATATTTTTTGAGTATTTTTTCATCCACGTTCATCAAGGATATTGGTCTAGTTTTCTTTTTTGGTGATGTCTTTGCCAGGTTTTGGTATTAACGTGATGCTGGCTTCATAGAATGAGTTTGGAAGTATTGCCTCCTCTTCTATTTTTTGGAAAACTTTAAGGAGAATGGGTGTTATTTCTTCTCTATATGTCTGGTAGCATTCAGAGGTGAATCCATCTGGTCCAGGGGTTTTGTTCATGGGTAGTTTTTTGATTCCCGCTTCAATTTCGTTGCTGGTGATTGGTCTGTTTAGGTTTTCTGTTTCTTGTTTGGTCAGTTTTGGAAAGTTGTATTTTTCTAAAAAGTTGTCCATTTCTTCTAGGTTTTCCATCTTGCTAGCATATAGATTCTCATAGTATTCTCTTATAATTCTTTGTATTTCTGTGGGATCCGTCGTGATTTTTCCTTTCTCATTTCTGATTCTGTTTGTGTGTATATTTTCTTTTTCTCTTAATGAGTCTGGCTAGGGGTTTATCTATTTTGTTTATTTTTTCAAAGAAAAAGCTCTTGGTTTCATTGAATTTTTCTATTGTTTTGTTCTTCTCAATTTTATTTATTTCTTCTCTGATCTTTATTATGTCCCTCCTTCTGGTGACTTTGGGCCTCATTTGTTCTTCTTTTTCCAGTTTCAGTAATTGTGTCTTTAGACTATTCATTTGGGAATGTTCTTCCTTCTTTACATAGGCCTGGATGCAATATACTTTCCTCTTAGAACTGCCTTTGCTGCGTCCCATAGAAGCTGTGGCTTTGTGTTGTTGTCATTTGTCTCCATATACGCTTTGGTTTCTGTTTTGATTTGGTCATTGACCCATTGATTAATTAGGAGAATGTTGTTAAGTCTCCATGTATTTGTGAGCCTTTTTGTTTTCTTTCTAAAGTTTAATTCTAGTTTAATACCTTTATGATTTGAGAAGTTGGTTGGTAGAATTTCAATATTTTCGATTTTACTGAGGTTCTTTTTGTGGCCTAGTATGTGGTCTATTCTGGAAAATGTTCCATGTGCACTTGAGAAGAATGTGTATCCTGTTGCTTTTGGGTGTAGAGTTCTGTTGATGTCTGTTAGGTCCATCTGTTCTAGTGTGTTGTTCAGTGCCTCTGTGTCTTTACTTATTTTCTGTCTGGTTGATCTGTCCTTTGGAGTGAGTGCTGTGTTGAAGTCACCTAAGATGAATGCATTGCTGTCTATTTCCTCCTTTAATTCTGTTAGTATTTGTTTCATAAATGCCGGCACTCCTGTGTTGAGTGCATATATATTTAAAATGGTTATATCCTCTTGTTGGATTGACCCCTTTATCATTATGTAATGTCCTTCTTTATCTCTTTCTACTTTCCTCGTTTTGAAGTCTATTTTGTCTGGTACAAGTACTGCAACACCTGCTTTTTTCTCTTTGTTGTTTGCATGAAATATCTTTTTCCATCCCTTCACTTTTAATCTGGGGATATCTTTGCAGTTGAAGTGAGTTTCTTGTAGGCAGCATATAGATGGGTCTTGCTTTTTTATCCATTCTGTTACTCTGTGTCTTTTGATTGGTGCATTCAGTCCATTGACGTTTAGGGTGATTATCGAAAGATATGTACTTATTGCCATTGCTGGCTTTAGATTCGTGGTTACCAAAGGTTCAAGGGTTGCTTCTTTACTATCTAACAATCTAACTTAACTTTCTTGTTAAGTTGTTGTAAACACAGTCTTATGTTTCTTTATTTCTTCTCCCTTCTTATTCTTCTTCCTCCATTCTTTATATACTAGGTGTTTTATTCTTTGCCTTTAGTTAGTGTTTGGATGGTCTGCTTTCTTTGCTATGATTTTATTTTCTCTGGTGACAGCTTTTTAGCCTTAGGAATGCTTCCCTCTAGAGCAGTCCCTTTAAGATATCCTGCAGAGGTGGTTTGTGGGAGACAAACTCCCTCAGCTTTCACTTGTCTGGGAAATGTTTAATCCCTCCATCATATTTAAATGATAATTGTGCTGGATACAATATTCTTGGTTCAAGGTCCTTCTGTTTCATAACGTTAAATATATCATGCCATTCTCTTCTGGCTTGTAAGGTTTCTGTTTAGAAGTCTGATGATAGTCTGATGGGTTTTCCTTTGTAGGTGACATTTTTTCTTTCTCTAGCTGCCTTTAATACTCTGTGCTTATCTTTGATCTTTGCCGTTTTAATTATTATGTGTCTCAGTGTTGTCTTCCTTGGGCCCCTTGTGTTGGGAGATCTGTGGGCTTCCATGGTTTGGGAGACTATTTCCTTCCCCAGCTTGGGGAAGTTTTCAGCAATTATTTCTTCAAAGACATTTTCTATCCCTTTTTCTCTTTTTTCCTCTGGTACTCCTATAATGCGAATATTGTCCCGTTTGGATTGGTCACACAGTTCTCTTAATATTCTTTCATTCCTAGAGATCCTTTTATCTCTCTCTGCCTCAGTTGCTCTGTGTTCTTCTTCTCTGATTTCTTTTGCATTAACAGTCTCTTGCATCTCGTCCAGTCTGCTGCTGAGCCCGTCGATGGCTTGTCTCATTTCTGCATTATCTTTCCTGACTTCCCTCACTTCCTCCCTTAGCTCTTGCATATTTCTCTGTAGGTCCATCAACATGGTTATGACTTTTATTCTGAATTCTTTTTCAGGAAGATGCTGCATTTCCATCCCTTCAGATTCCTTTTCAGATGGTGTCTGGATTTTGGTGATTTTTGTCTGTATCATGTTCTTCTGTCTTGTCATTTTGATAGGAGTGGTAGCTGGTAGGTGCCATGTATGTCAGCTGGGCTCTTTAAGGTTTAAAAAAAAAAAGAAAAAAAACCCACTAAAAAAAACAAGCAACTCCCCCACAAAAGAAAGAAGAGAAAGAAGAAAGAAATGAAATTAAAGGAAGGTGAAAAAAGAAAAAAAAACCAAGAGATAAAACTAAGGAGCAAAAAAAAAAAGCCCACCTGGAGTGGATTCTCTAAGCGTGCTGTAGGTGTCGCTGTTGCTCCACTAATCCACAGTTGTGGGTGCCACTTTTTGGCCAGGGCAGGAACGACTGGGAGGCTATTGTTTTCTGTATAAAGTTCCAGCGTGTCTGCTCCCTTCTCTCTGTCACCAGCAAAGGAGTCCGAAGTTCCCCAGGACTTCCAGCCTGCAGGTCTGAGTCTGCTCGGGCGATGGTGTTCCCTCACTGGGCCCCCTGCCTCTCCAAGACCGCTACAAGTGGCGCATGTTTTTCTCTTGTCCCTGGGCACTGGCTGCACGGTCCCGGCATGTTCCCGGCTCAAAACCTGCACCTTCTGCCTCTTCAATGTCTGATGCACTGCGCGATGTGTGTCAGTGCTCCCGGTGCAGACCACCGGGGCTGGTTTTTTCACGGACCTGCTCTTCCACTCCTTCCCGGCTCCGAATCCTCTCCTCCCGCTGGTGCGCTGGGCTGGGTGAGTGCTCGGTTGCCGCCGGTTCGCGGCTCTGTATTTTACCCACCTTTCGGGGTTCTGAGTCCTCCTAGGTGTGTCTGCATGCTGTGCACTTTCCTGTGTGCTCTGATTTCTCTTTAAGGAATAGTTGTATTTGCTGTATTTTCCTAGATTTATATAGTTTTGGGAGGAGATTTCTGCCGCCCTGCTCACACTGCCATCTTCCCGGAAGTCTCTAGCCTACTCTTAATGGAAGAACACATTCCCTTAAATTTCTCTTCCTTTCCTTTTCCATTATCCTATCCTGATAGAAAAAAAAAACCCCTCTATTGCCCACTGCGTATTCTAAGAATCTTTAGAACAGAGGCTTTAGTATATTTATTGTATCACCATATAACGGATTTGGACTTATGTTGAAAACTCAATCAGTATAAACAGCTCCAAGTATTAGGTATTTAAAACCGTTTCTAAGTAGTATTACTCAGTACTGAAATAGGTTATAAGGTTTAGTCCTATAGATTTATATGGGTGCCTAACTATATGATAGCTAAAAAAATATTTATATATAAAATTACATATTATAGTTTATATATAAATATAACTATATCTATATAACTCCATATATAACTACATAGATACATATATATATATTATGGACTGAATGCTTGTGTCTTCCCCAAATTCATATGCTGATGCTATAAACCTTGGTGTAGCTGTATCTGGAGATGGGGACTCTAAGAAGTAATTAAGGTCAAAGGTGAAAATTAGATCATAAGGATGGGGCACTGACCCAATAGGTTTAGTGTCCTTATAAAAATAGACACCAGAGAGCTTGCTCTCTCACTCTCTCTTCCCACATGGACATAAAGAAGAGGCCATGTGAGCACACAGTGAGGAGGCAGCCATCTAAAAGCCAAAAGAAGAGGTTTCAGAATGAATCCTACTTTGCTGGAACCTCAGTCTTGGCTATACCTGCCTCCAGAGCTGTGAAAATTAAACTTCTGTTGTTTAAGCTGCCCCATCTCTGGTATTTTGTAATGGCTGCCTGAGTGGACTAACACATACTGTATACGTATATGTATACATAAACACACACATACACACACATTTAGAATTTTCAAATACTCAAAATATTATATATCAAGGGATAGCATCAAAAAATAAATCTCTCTTCCCCACATTCTCAGCTATTTCCTTATCCAAAAACAATAAACAATTTTATAAGTCTTGTATATTTTTGAGGTATACCTATGTGCATTTTTTTGGTTTCTACTATAAAATTAAGTTACGTTGATCAGAATTTTCAGACTGAACCAAACTTCAAGGGACGAGATTGAAGAGACTATTAGAATAACATTGATGAAAGAGTAAGTTTATTTTTACAATAAAATAAAGGTTACAAGAGTCATTGTGTTATACTCACAGAGGAATTGTAAAACCATGATTCAATTAAGTTCAGTAACATTTATATTTGGAATCAAGTTCAGAGAAATGCCAGTGAAGTTAATCACTGCCAAAAGTAGTTTGGAGTGAATCCCCTGAATGTCTTTACTCAAGTCCAAAGGAAAGAATAGTCAACACTTGATCATCTCTAGGGAATGTGTGGAATGTATATTATATATAAAAAACAAAGTAATAAAAACCCCAGTAAAAATCATCCCTGTGTAGTTTAGAATGTAATCAGAGACTCACCCAGAATGTTCAAGTTTTTATACACAAAGCATTGTTATGCTTTGGACTAGAAATTTATTTCTCAGGAAGCTCTTGACTAAGTCAACACAATTTATGGACAAATAACCTAATGTTTCTCAGAATAAATACACAATAGCATGATCTAATTACACATTACCCCTTGCTTTATCAACAGACCCTTTAACATACAATATAAGCCATGATAGTTAAGACTGGAATGAGATAAAACAGAAGGAGCATGGAGATAGAAAGTGTTTTTTTAAGAAAATCCTGATCATGTTCAGCTTATAAAGTTTAATTTATTTACTGCCGAGTATTGTGCCAGTGGCAGCCCAGCTCCTGTCAGTCTATTAGCAAAGGAGACAGATGTTAAACAAATTATAACATAGTGATCATAATGAGCTGAGGTAGAGAAGGAGGAGGAACAGGGGACAGTGGTACATTTTGAACCACAGCTGACTTATATTCTAAGCCAGGATCAGGAAAATGTGCCTTTCCTTGTTCTGAAAGTGCTGCTCGCCTGGAAGCTGGTAGGAGGCAGGAGTATGGAAACAGTGACTCCAAATTGGCTATGTGATTATAGCAATGTGACAGAAATGTATGTGTGAGGAGAAAAGCAATGTACTTATATCTAAATAGATGGATTAATCTGGTAGCCTAGTATTAGTTTCCTATGAATATAAAGATCAATATAGGTAGAGTTCTTGAATTTATAGATACTTATTAATTAAAGATCCGACATGAGTATGCCAAATTGTTTATATCACTGTACTAACAAGAAATAAAAACAGGAATATATAAAGCAACTAAATAAAGGGCAGGATAATCAAGTGAATACATCCTGGGATTAGATACCATTCACATTGGGTTCTAGTCATGGCTGCACTAACATGAACAGCTGTAGGTTCCCAAACAAGTTCCCTAATCCTCTGTGTCTGAATCTCTCCATCTGTGAGACTGACACACTCACACCTGTCCATATCTAATTTGGTAATCTTAAGTGGCTCCTACAGTCTGATAGTATCAGTTTTCTCACCATGGGATATGGTGCATGAAATCTTTTGGTGTGGTATTTTAAGGTTTAGCAATCTGAGTACCTTAGCACTTGAATTATAAGGTTATAAAAACATTCTACTTCTTTTAATTTTACTATAGGACATTCAAAATTCAATCACTAAATTTTTCAGTTAGAGATGATCTCTTTTTTTTCACTTAACATTATTTTTTTATTGAAGTATAGTTCATATACAATGTTATATTGGTTATAAGTATACAACATGTGACTCAAAGTTATCTACATTATGAAGTGTAGTTACCCCAACTAGTCTAGTTACTATCTCAACATAGAAAGATGCCACAGAACTGTTGACTATATTCTTTGTGCCATACTTTCATCCCTGTAACTAACTTACATTATGATTGGGATTTTGTGTCTCTTTATCCCCTTCACCTATTTCACTTACCCCAATCCCTCCCCATGGTAATGACCAGTCACTTCTCAGTGTCTGTGAATCTACTGCTATTTTGTTCATTTTGCTTTTTTGTTTGCTTTTATGTTCCACAAATAAGTGAAATCAGATGGCATTCATCTTTCTCTTCTTGGCTTATTTCACTGAGCATAATTACCCTCTGGGTCCATCCAAGTCGTCACAAATGGCTGGATTTCTTTCTTTTTTTATGGATGAATGCTATTTCATAGTGTGTATGTACCACATCTTCTTTATCCATTCATCTACTGATGGGCGTTTTGGGGACATCTCTTCTTCATTTGTACCCAACCACTTACCTTTCAGGGAAAAATAAGTGAATTCATTATAGATTTTTTTAGATCAGTTGGATACTTCAAGAAGCAAAACCATTCACCAACATGGATAGTTTTGCTTTCATAGAATTTAAAAATAAATTAGGTTAAGGAAAGTCTATGAATATATATATATATATATATTATTTTTTATGAATATGTCTACATATAAATATATATAAATTTGTATATATTGATGATTATGTGTGTATGTATAAATATATGTATATATACATATATAAACCAAAATAGTTTTTACATGAAGAACTAATACTTCAGAATTAAAGGTATATCTACATTCTTATAATATCTGTTATCTAGTTGCTAGCTTAAAGAACAAACAAAATGAAAAACATCTAACCCTGACATCCAAGTGTAAGAAATGACTTGTTATACTTAAGAAATGAATGGCTATGTGGTGATTGCTGTCTAGGAAAAGTAGAAGAATGATGCAGTATAACAGAAGTTAATCAAATTATACTTTTATCTTGAACACAATTAAATTAAAAATGCCACATTTATGGAAACTTGTAGTTTTCAAGAACAAGTGACAAAAGCTTTGATATAAAAAAAGTATATATTTTTGTGCTTACAACTAGGACAGAACAATTAATTGTCAATATAAGTCATGGTTTATTTTGATTCTCATGATTTATTAGTGAAAATCTTGAGATCTATTGGGTTTGATGTTGCAGACTTTATTAAATGTTCTGCTCTTAGGAATGCTTTAGAAGGAACATGTATATATATATATATATATCTCCTCAGTGTGTGTGTGTGTGTGTGTGTGTGTGTGTGTGTGTGTGTATCCTTAATAACTTTTACATATTTATCAGTGGCAAATTTAAAATAGTAGATTGATGTTTTCCTTAACATCTGCATGGTAGATGAAAATTCTTCAGAAAGGCATACAAATTATTGAGTTCAGATTGTAAAATTCATAGAAGTAATAAAGTCATTTATCCATATCACTCCCCAAAAGAAAATAGAGGATATCCAAATGTTATGTTATAGGCTCCCTTCAATGGTCTTAAAATTAGAAAATGTATAGAAAATAAGAATAAAATCAATGACTTTGTGTCTTTAGTGATTAGAGAAAAACAATTAGTTTAAGAATTTTCAGGATTATGGTATATGTATAATTTTTCTTACAATGAAAGTCACTACATATCAGAAGGGAATACAAAGGAAAATTTCAGATAAATTATTCAAAAATACTTTCAGAAATTTATTCAACATATGCTAGGACATGGGAACAATATTTTTATCAAAAAAATGCCAAGTGCCTACTAAAATTTTCCCTAGAACCATAGCATTGTCTGCCTAGTAAGATATGAAGACGAAATGCTGAAGATAAATGAGGACAAACCTCTAAGAATGATTAAAATCCAAACACAACACTGGCAAGCAACAGAAGCTCTCATTCATTGCTGCTGGGAGTGCAAAATGATCCAGTCAGCTTGGAAGACAGTTTGGTAGTTTCTTACAAAACTAACCATGCTCTTACTTTATGATTCAGCATTTGCACTCCATGGTGTTTACCCAAATGAGTTGAAAATGTACATCCACACAAAAACCTGCACACTAAAGTTTACATTGGCTACATTTATAATTGCCAAAGATTAGAAACAACCAAGATGTCCTTCAATACAAAAATAAATAAGCAAACTATAGGATAGCCATACAATGGAGTATTATTTAGCCAAAAAAAGTCATCAAGCTACAAAAAGACATAGAGATGCCATAAATGCATATTTTGAAGTAAAAGAAGCCAATCTGAAAAGGCTACTTACTGTGTGATTCCAGCTATATGACCTTTTGGAAAAAAAAAAGGTATGGAGACAATAAAAAGATCAATAGTTGCCAGAGCTTAGGGGCAAAGAGGGATGAACAGGTGGAGAAGAGGGCATTTTGAAAGTAGTGAAACTATTCAGTATGATACTGTAATGGTATACACATGTCATTACACATTTGTCCTAACCTATAGAATGTACAACACAAAGAGTAAAACCTGATATAAACTATGGACTTTAGTTAATAATAATATATCAATATTGACTCATTAATTGTAACAAATGTACTACAATAATGCATGATATAATTAATAGGAGAAACTATGTGCTGTGGGAGAGGTAGTATATGGGAACTCCTCTCAATTTTTTCATAAACCTAAAACTGCTAATTATGTCTGTTAATTAAAAAGTACAATAAATCTTATACTATTATCTCCACTTTCATGTGTGATTTAATATTTCCACCACAAAAACTTTTAAATGTGATATGAGAAATGAAGCAAAACAATAACACTGTCATGTGACATGAGATTGATTTTTCTCCCCTCACTTGTTTGTGATGGATAACCATAATGGTATTACTGTTGCTGAAGACATGAGAACTTATTCTTCCTTACTAGTGGTGGGTTTTTCATGGATGGTCTTATCAGATGGATAAAACTGTATTCTGTTCCTACTGAATTGAACATTTTTATTGAGAAAAAGTGTTGGATTTTGTTAAATGGTTTTCTGTGTCCATTGGGATTATCATGTATTTTTAAACCTTTGTGCCATTAATATAGCATATTATATTAATTCATTTCAGATGTTAGACCAACCTTGTATTCATGGGTTAGGTCCCACTAGCATTGTGTATAATCCTTTCTACATGATGCTGGATTCAGTGTAGTAGCATTATATTCAGAATTTTAAGATCTATATTCCTAAGTGGTATTGGTCTGAATTTTGCTTTTATGGTGATGTCTTCTTTGACCAAGTATATAGTTACAGTTTCTTTCTTATACTTAACTTCATTTACAATTTATTTTTCAACTTCTCATGGTTTTGTTGCCACTGTGAAATTGGCCTCATAGAATTGGATGCAGTGTGTTCTTTCTTGTTTAATGTTTAGGATGAGCTTGTGAAGAATTGATTATTTTATGAATGTTTGTAGAATTCAGCAGTGAAGCCATCTGTACATGGTATTTATTTATTTATTTTTATTCTGTAGGCAGTATTTTTAAAATACTAATTAAATTATGTGTCACAGATTTGTTCAGATTTTTTATTTCTTCTTGAGTTAAATTTTAGTAATTTGTGTCTTTATCAAAATTTGTCCATTTCATCTGTTATCTACTTTGTGGACTGCACAGTTTGTTCACGTACATGTATTCATAGTATTCTTTTACAATCCTTTTTTTAATATATAATACTTATAAGGTCATTAGTGTTCTCTATTTCCTTCCTGATTTTTATAGTTTGAAACTTTTTTACTTAATAAAGTTAAAGTTTAAAAAATTTATTAATCTTTTCAAAGATGGTTTCAAAGAACCATCTTTTACCTTCATTTATTTACTATTTTTCTACTCACAATGTCTTTAATTTCTTTTCTCATTTTTATTTCCTTCCTAATACTTGCTTAGGTTTAGTTTGCTTTTCTTTTTCTTGTGTATTACTGTGGAAGTTTAAGTTACTGATCTGAGATCTTCTTTTATTAATGGAAGTTTATCAATTATAAATTTTTCTTTTAGTAAATGTTTAAGTTGAACCCCATTAGCTCTAGTATGTTGTTTTGAATTTCATTCACTTCAATGTATTTTATAATTTCCCTTGTGATCTTTTTCCTTTGACACAATTGTTATTTGGAGTGTACTGCTTCATTTTCTAATATTTTTAAGTTTTCCAAATTTCCTTCCTTTGTCAATATCTAAGTCTATTATGGTTAAAGAATGTACTTTCTTTGATTTAAATATTTTAAATTTATTGAGTTTTGTATCATGGCCTAGAATATGGTCTGTTTTTGCATATATTTCAGACATTTATGTGAAGAATATGTGTTCAGCTATAGATGTCTGAAAGGTCTAGTTGGTTTATTGGTTTATAATGTTGTTCAAGTCTTATACATCCCTGTTGATCATCTTCCCATTTCCTCTATCCATTATGGAAAGTGGATTATTGACTATTATTTTGAATTGTCTACTTATCCCTTTAATTTTATCAGTTTCACTTCATGTATTTGGGGACCTCCTGGTTAGGTGTGTGTATGTATATATATATATATATATATAGTTTTTTGTATATATATAGTTTATTTAGGTCTCATGGATTAAACTTTTTATCATAAATGTTTTTATTTATAGTAAAATATTTTATGTTAAGTTCTGTTTTGTCTGATATTAGAGTGTAGCTACTCCAACTTTATGATAAATGCATGGAGTATCTTTTACAACCTTTTACATTAAAATTATTTGTTTTTCATTTTCATTTTTATTTTTATTTTTATTTATTTACTTATGATATATATTTTATTGAAGTATAGTTGATAGACAATATTATATGGGTTTCAAGTACATAACATAGTGATTCGATAGTTATCTACATTATTAATGTTTATCCCAACTAGTGTAGTTACTGTCAACATAGAATGATGTTATAGAACTATTAACTATATTCCCTATGCTGTACTTTAATTCTCATGACTAATTTATGTTATGATAAGATTTCGTGCCTCTTTATCTCCTTCACCTATTTCACTCACCCACTCCAACCCCTTTCCCATGGTAACCAACAGTCACTTCTCAGTGCATGGTCTATAAGTCTATTGCTATTTTATTTGTTTTGAGATTCCAAATATAAGTGAAAACATATGGTATTTGTCTTTCTCCACCTGGCTTATTTCACTTAGTATAATGCCCTCTAGGTCTGTCCATGTTGTCTCAAAAGAAAGGATTTCTTTTTTATAGCTGAATAATATTCCATTGTATAAACATAACATATCTGCTTTATCTTCATCCATTCATCTATTGATAGGCACTTGGGTTGCTTCCATATCTTGGCTATTGCAAATAATGTGGCAACATACATAGGGATGCATATATCTTTTCAAATCAGACATTTTGTTTTCTTTGGGTGGAATTACTGGGTCATGTGGTATTTCTGTTTTTGGTTTTTTGAGGAGCCTCCATACTGATTATCATAGCGGCTACACAAATTTACATTTCTACCAACAGTGTAGGAGAGTTCTCTTTTCTCCACATCCTCTCCAACAAGTGTTGACTTGTTATTTCTTGTCTTTTGCATAGTGACCATCCTGACTGGTATGAAGTGATAACTCATTGTGGTTTGATTTACATTTTCCTGATGGTTATTGATGTGGGGCATCTTTTCATGTGCCTGTTGGCCATTTGTCTCTCTTCTTTGGAAAAAATGTTTATTCAGGTCCTCTGCACATTTTAAATTGGATTATATGGGTTTTTTTTTTGGTATTGAGGCATATGAATTCTTTATGTATTTTGAATATTAACCCCTTATCAGATAAATCATTTGTGAATATATTCCCCCATGCTGTAGGTTGCCATTTTGTTTTACCAATTGTCCACTTCACTGTGCAGAAACTTTTCAGTTTGACATAATTCCACTTGTTTGTTTTTGCTTTTGCTGCATCCAGGAAAAAAAAATTACATATGTTGATGTTCAAGAGATTTTTTGACTATCTTTTCTTCTGAGAGTTTTATGGTTTCATGTATTATTGTTAGGTCTTTAGCCCATCTCGAGTTTACTTTTGTGTATGGTATTAGGGAATAATCCAGTTTCATTCTCTTGCATGTAGCTCTCCAGTTTTTCCAACATGATTTATTGAAGAGACTATCTTTTTTCCATTATATATTCTTGCCTCTTTTATCATATATTAATTGACCATATATAAGTTGATTTATTTTTGGGCTCTTATTCTGTTCCATTGATCCCATTGATCTATGTGTCTGTTCTTGTGCCAGTAACATGCTGTTCTGATTACTGTAGCTTTGTAGTATAGCTGGAAATACCCCAGGATTTGTTTTTCTTCAAGATTGCTTTGGCTATTTGGGGTCTTTTGTGGTTCCATATACATTTTAGGATTATGTGCCCTTGTTTACTGAAAAATGCCACTGCTATTTTGATAGGGATTGCATTGAATCTATAAATTGCTTTGGGCAGGATGGCCATTTTGACAATATTAATTCTTCCTATCCATGAGCATGGGATAGATATCCATTTATTTTTCTCTCATAAGTGTCTTGTAGTTTTCAGAGTATAGGTTTTTACTTCCTTGGTTAGGTTTGTTCCTAAGTATATATGGATTTCTGCATATTTATTTTGTATCCTGCAACTTTGTTAAATCCAGTTCCTAGTTCTAATAGGTTTTTGGTGGAGTCTTAATAGTTTTCTATGTATAGTATTATGTTACCTTCAAATAGTGACAGTTTTGCTTTTTCCTTACCGATGTAGATACATTTTATCTTTTTTCCTTGTCTGGTTGCTGTGACTAGTATTTCCAATTTGTGTTGAATAAAAGTAGTGAATGTGGGCATCCTTGTTTTGTTCCATATCTTAGAGGAAAAGCTTTCAACTTTTTCCCATTGAGTATGTTAGTTGTGGATTTGCCATATGTGACTTTCATTATCTTGACATATGTTCCCCCATACCCATTTGCTGAGAGATTTTATCATGAATGGATGTTGAATTTTGTCAAATGCTTTTTCAGCATCTATCAAGATGATTGTTTGGCTTTTATGCTTCCTTTTGTTAATGTGGTATATATTTACAAATATTGTACCATCCTTACATCCTTGGAATAAATTCCACTTGGTCATAGTGGGTGATCCTTTGATGTATGTATGAATTCAGTTTGCTAATATTTTGTTAAGGATTTTTGCATCTACATTCATCTGGTATATTGGTCTGTAATTTTTTTTTATTGTGTCTGTCTGGTTTTGGTATTAGAGTGATGCTGGCTTCATAGAATGAGTTTGGAAGTATTCCCTCTTTTACTATTATTATTTTTATAATACTCCAAGAAGGATGGATATTCCCTTTTCTTTAAATATTTGGTTAAATTCACCCATGAAGCCATTTGGTCATGGACATTTATTTGTTGAGAGTTTTTTGATTAACAGTACAACTTTGTTACTGGTAATCAGTTTATCCAGATTTTCTGTTTCTTCCTGGGTCAGTCTTGGAAGACTGTATGGGTCTAGAAATTTATCTATTTCTTCTATGTTGTCCATTTTATTGGCATATAACTTTTAATTGTATTCTCTTATAATCTGAATTTCCATGATGCCAACTGTAAATTCTCCGTTTTCATTTCTGATTCTTTATATTTGTATCTTCTTTTTTTTCATGATAAGTCAGCCTAGGGGTTTCTCTTATTTTCTCAAAGATCCAGCTCTTGGTTTCATTGATTTTTATTGTTTTATTTTCTATTTTATTTATTTCTTCTCTGATCTTTATTATATCCCTCCTTCTACCAACTTTGGGCTTTGTATGTTCTTTTCTAGTTCCTTAAGTTGTGAGGCTAGATTGATTATTTTGGATTGTTCTTGTTTCTTGAGGTAGGCCTGTATTGTTATGTACTTCTCTCTTAGAACTGCTTTTGTGGCATCCCACATTTTTTGAACTGTTGTGTTTTTTCTGTTTTCATTTGTCTCCATGTTTTGTTTGATTTCCTCTTCGATATGTTCATTGATCCATTGACTATTAGAAGCCTGTTGCTTAGCCTCCATGTGTTTTTTTAGTTGTTGTTGTTTTCTTCATGTAATTGATTTCTAGTTTCATGGCATTGTGGTCTGTAATGATGCTTGATACAATGTCAATCTTTTTTAATTGATTTGGGCTCTTTTTGTGTCTGAATATGTGATATATTCTGTAGTATGTTCCATGTGCACTTGAGAAAAATATATATCCTGCTGTTTTTGGGTAGAAAGTTCTGTAGATATCTGTAAGTCCATCTGGTCTAATGTGTCACTCAATGCCAATACTTATTTATTTACTTTCTGTCTGGGTGATCTATGCATTGATGTAAGTAGGGTGTTAAAAATGCATTAATGTGATTGTGTTGCTGTCTATTCCCCCCTGTAGTTCTGTTAGTGTTTGTTTTATATATTTAGATGTTCCTATGTTGAGTGCTTAGATATAATTGTTATAGTCACTGGTTGGACTGATCCTTTTATTATTATGTAATGTCCTTCTTGCCTATTGTTACTTTCTTTGTTTTGAATTCTATTTTGCTGACATAAGTACTTCTACTTTTGTTTTTTTCTCCCTTTTATTTGCATGAAATATTTTTCCATTCTTTCACTTACAGTCTATGTATGTATTTAGGTCTGAAATCAGTCTCTTGTAGATAGCATATAGGTGGGTCTTGTTTCTTTATCCATTTTGCCACCCTATGACTTTTGATTGGTGCATTCAGTCCATTTACATTTAAGGTAATTTTTGATAGGTATGTATTTTCATTTTATTAACTGTTTTCTGATTGTTTTTGTAGTTCCTCTCTGTTTCTTACTTCCTTATGCTTCCATTATTTGATGATTTTCTTTAAGCTTATGCTTGGATTCCTCTTTTTAAATTTTCTGTCTATTATAAGCCTTAGGTTTGTATTACAATAAGGTTTCTAAATAGTTTCCTAAGTATATAACAGAGTGTATTTAGTTAATAGCTGCTCAATTTCTAACATATTCTAAAAGTACTACTTTTTTATTCTCCTTCCTTCTCCACACTTTGTATATAAGATGTCATAATCTGCATATTTTTTGTATCCCTTGACTAATTTTATGTACAGTTGATTTTACCACTCTTTCTTTTTTAAACTTCATACTTGCTTTGTAAATAACTGGTCTACTACCGTTACTGTAGGTTTGTTTTCACTGAATAAAAATGTTTAGAATTAAACACATTTCCATCTAAGGAAGTCCCTTTAACATGTCTTGTAAGGCCATTTTAGTGTTGGTGAGTTCTTTTAAGCTTTGATTATCTGGAAAACTTTTAATCTCTCGTTCAATTCTGAACGATAACATTGCTAGGTAGAGATTTCTTGGTTATAGATTTTTCCCTTCAGATAGTTTGAATATTTCATGGTACTCGTGTCTGGCCTGTAAAATTTCTCCCAGAAATCTGTTGAAAACGTCATGGAATTTCCCTTATAGGTAAATGTCTGCATCTTGCTGCTTTTAAGATTCTTTACCTTTTACTCTTTGACATTTTAATTTTACTATATGTCTTGGTGTTGTCTTCCTAGTGTTCCTCTTGTTAGGGGCTCTCTGCTCCAGGACTTGGATGTCTATCTACTTCCCCAGGTTAGGGAAGTTATCAGCTATTATTTCTTCAAGTGTCTTTCAACCCCTTTGTCTCTCTCTTCTACTTTTGGGACTTCCAGTATGCAAATATTATTTTGCTAGGAGTTGTCACACAGCTCTCTTAGCATTTTCTAATTTTTAGAAATTCTTTTTTCTCTCTGTTTCCCAGCTTGGTTACTATGCAGTTCTCTATCTTCCATCACACTGTTTCATTCCTCGGCTTTCAGCAGTCTTCTATTCATTCTCTCTATTGTATTATTATTTTAGTTATATTCTTCAGCTCTGTATGGCTCCTTTTCTTATAATCTATCTCTTTGTTGAAATTCTCCTTCAGCTTCTGAATTGATTTCCCATTTCAATGAGCAACTTTATGACTGTTACTTTGAATTCTTTACCAGGAAGATTGCTAATCTCTGTTTCATTTAGCTCTTTTTATGGGGTTTTATCTTGTTCTTTTGTTTGAGACATATTCCTCTGCCTCCTCATTTTGTCTGGGTTTCTGTATTTCTTCCTTTGTATTATGTAGATCAGCTATCCCTCCTGGTTTGAAAGTAATGGCTTTATGAAGTGGGAATCTTGTGGTGTCCAGGAGCTCAAGACCCTCTGTTCACTAGAGCCTTGTTCTCTTTTGCAGATACAATTGCTGTTGGTGGGCTGTGAGCATGGCCTGCTTTTCTGCCTATCTGCCAGGAATTGCTGATCCCAACAGCTAGTGCCCCTGTGCCCTCTGTGTTACCTGCAGTGTGTCTGCTGGAATTTGTTGTGTGTGGGGCTGTCCTTGCCTGCTGGTGGGCAATGGTGGACCACTGCTGGGTTGTTTATGCCAGGTCAGGTAGTCACGCTGTGGGGTTCTGGGATTAAGCCAGAGTGGCAGGTGCAGATTTTAGAGATGGCTCCTGCAAGTTTCTGGCCAGTGGCACTGAGGGAGACCTGGAGAACCAGGAAAGCATTATCAGTCCTCTGTCTAAATCAGACCACTGCTTAGCTGGGTGTGTCAGGTGAGGTGGATATGTAGGGAAGTGCCTCTGTGGGGTTGACCAGCCATTGAGGAAGATGGAGTATTTTGGAGTTGTTTCCCACAAGTGCCCCTCAGACTGAGGGAGGCCTGGGAGAATGTCATCCACTTGCCTTTCTCCTCCTCCAGAGAGAGCTCCCTTCAAACCCCCACCCCCTGGCACACTTCTGATGCAGGTAAATCTTTCGAACTGTCACCTCTGTGTTGGGTCTCAGTAGGACCAACAAAGTGTGCCTGTCCTCCACAAGTGACAGGAGTCTTGGCCCCTCAGAGAATTCCAACTCTCGCTGGTGTCCAGCCCCATTAATCACCAAATCCCAATGCAATGTGAAAACTCATCTTTCCAGCGCTGGTCTCCAGGGCCAGTTGTGCCAGATTTCTGAGTGTTTATCCCCTCCCACTCCATTATTCTCCATCTTGCTTGTGAGCTAAGATGGGGAAGAGCTTGGGCCCTGATAGATTATGGCTCTTCCCCTTTACCTTCTCAGTGTGGTCCTTCTTGTTCACCAGGTTAGAGTGGCTGTTCTGCAGTCTTCAGGTCATTTTCAGGGTTAGTACTATTTGCTGATGTATACATGGGAGGAAGTTTTCACCTTGCCATCTTACTTTGCCATCTTTCACCATCCCAAAATTATTTGAATCTTTAAACAAAAGTATGTTTTCTACATGTAGCATATAGTTGTGTCCAGTCTAATAATATTGCCTTTTGATTAGATTATTTAATTCATTCACATCTAATGTCACTGTGATTTGGTTAGATTTATGCCTGTCGTTTGTTAATTATTTTTCCCTTTCTTTCCTCCTTTAGTGCTGTCTTTTGCTTTAAGTAAATCTTTTCTAATACAACATTTTAATTTTTAAATATTTTCCCTATATTTTTGAGTTCTTATTGGTTACTCTAGAGTTTACAATGTTCATGCTAACTTATCAGAAACTACTTCAAATAGGTACTAATAATTTCAGGAAAATTTAGAAATATAATTCCTGTATAATTATATTCCTTCCTCCTGTTTTTGTGTATATTATCATACCTATTACATTTATCTATTTTACAACCCCCAAAATAAAGCATTATAATCAAAACTTTAATGTTACATCCTTTAAAACATTTGGGAGTACAAATAAGGCCAAGCATTTATTTATAGTTTAGTTTTTAATTTACTTTATTTACAGGTTCTCATTTCATTTATTTATTCCTGTAGATTTGAGTTATCATCTGGTGTCATTTTTTAAGTCGCATACAGCTTTGCTCCACCTGGCTCCCTTGTTTTGTTATTGTCAAATATATTTCTAATTTTTTTAAAATTTTGGTATCATTAATACACAATTACATAAGCAACATTGTGGTTACTAGATTCCCCCCATTATCAAGTCCCCAACACATACCCCATTACAGTCACTGTCCATCAGTGTAGTAAGATGCTATAGAGTCACTACTGGTCTTCTCTGTGCTATACTGCCTTTCCCGGGCCCCCCCCCCCTATATTATGTGTGCTAATTGTAATGCCCCTTAATCCTCTTATCCCTCCCTTCTGACCCACCCTCCCCAGTCCCTTTCCCTTTGGTACCTGTTAGCACATTCTTGGTATCTGTGAGTCTGCTGCTGTTTTGTTCCTTCAGCTTTTGTTTTGTTGTTATACTCCACAGATGAGTGAAATCATTTGGAACTTGTCTTTCTCTGCCTGGCTTATTTCACTGAGCATAATACCCTCCAGCTCCATCCATGTTGCTGCAAATAGTAGGATTTATTTTCTTCTTATGGCTGAATAATATTCCATTGTGTATATTATTTTGGATGTTGGCCATCCTAACTGGTGTGAGGTGATATCTCATTGTGGTTTTAATTTGCCTTTCTCTGATAAGTGATGTGGAGCATCTTTTCATGTGCCTGTTGGCCATCTGAATTTTTTCTTTGGATAAGTGTCTGTTCATGTCCTCTGCCCATTTTTTAATTGGATTATTTGCTTTTTGTTTGTTGAGGTGCATAAGCTCTTTGTATATTTTGAATGTCAACCCCTTATCAGATATGTCATTTATGAATATATTCCCCCATACTGTAGGATGCCTTTTTGTTCTTCTGATGGTGTCCTTTGCTGTACAGAAGCCTGTTAGTTTGATGGAGTCCCACTTGTTCATTTTTGCTTTTGTTTTCTTGCCCATGGAGATATATGTTCATGATATATTTCTAATTGTTATAGGTCTAACATACAATTATATATATATTGTATCTGGATAATTATTTTTAAATCAGTTAAGAGAAGAAGAAATATACAATGGTACAGTCTTTTACAATTACTTTCATAATTACCTTTGCTAGTTCTCTTTTGTGTATGTATAAGTCAAACTACTATATCGTATAACTATTTTTAGCCAGAAAAAGCTACTGAATGCTAAATCTATATGAGGTCTTGTGTAAGGGGACTTGTATTTAAGGGGCTTAGTTTTTTGTAGAGTGAGTTTTATAAACTCATGGACAATTGAAATAGCTAATAATACTGTACATATAATAAATTCTCTAAAAATATGTTTGTGTTTTCATACCATCATCTGCCACTGAATATAATACCAAAGATTTCATTGTGTTTCAGTGCCAAATCTCCTGTTTTTCAAATAGTACCACAGTGCATTGTGTGTGTTTAATTAACAAGTCTTTTAAAAAATGAGTGAATATTTATTAAATATATCAGTGCTATATTATGTGCTCTTAGGCCTGGTATAGTTGTATTCATAAATTGTCTTTTCAGTAGTTAGCAATTATAGCAAACCTAGGGGAATGCTTATGTGAGCTTGATTAGAAAGAGCTCCTGATCCCTACTGATTTTTCCAGGCTCAGGAACATTCATGAATTGTGACTACTTTTCTGTAATTCCAACTAGCAATCCTTTAGGAAATTTTAACATTAAGTTCTCCACTATATGCTGTATTGATATTTTGAGGAACTTACTGTTAGACCTTCAAAAAATAACACAGAGGCACTATGTCCCATTGTGCAAAGATGAACTTAACTTTGGGCAATATTAACAATATTACCTTACAGTAGGTTTCCAACTGGACACTTACGTGGCTTTCAAATCTTGGCTGCTGTAAATAATACTTCAGTGAACATACAGCTACATAAATATTTTCAAATTGGTATTTTCATTTTTGCGTGTAAATACCCAGAGTGGAATTCATTGTGTGGTAGTTTCATTTCTCCATACTGTTTTCCATAGTGGTTGTTTCAAATTGTATTCCCACAAAGAACATAGGAGAGTTCTCTTTTCTCTGCATACAAACCAACACTTGTTATTTCTTGTCTTTTTGGAATACGTCATTCTGACAGGCGTTAAGTGATAACTCAGTCTGGTTTTGATTTTCATTTCCCTCATGGTTAGTGATGTTGAGCATCTTTTCATATATCTGCTGGCCATCTGTATGTCTTCTTTAAAAATGTGTATTCAGATCCTCTGCCAATTCTATAATAGGATGTTTTTTGTTTGTTTATCTTGGTGTTGAGTTGCATTAGTTATTTCTGTATTTGGATATGAATCACTTATCAGATGATATGTCATTTGCTAATATCTTCTCCCATTAGGTTGCCTTTTCATTTTGCTGGTGATTTCCTTTATTGTGCAAAAGCTTCTTAGTTTGATGTAGCTCATTTATTTATTTTAGCTTTTGTTGCCCTTCCCTGAGGGCAGATTATTTAGACCAATATTCCAGAATTTTCTGTCTCTGTTTTCTTTTAGGATTTTTATGGTTTTCTTTCTTACATTTAGATTTAATCCATTTGAGTATTTTTGTGTATGGCATAAGAAAATCCAGTTTCATTCTTTTGCATTAGCTGTCTAGTTTTCCCAGCATCATTTATGGAAGAGTCTGTCTTTCCCAATTGTTTATTCTTCCTCCACTACCATAGATTAATTGGCCATGTTTAAGTAGGAGTTTATTTCTGGGGTGTCTATTCTTGTCCATTGATCTGTGTCTCTATTTTCATGTCAATACTGTACTGTTTGATTACAATCATTTTGTAGTATAGTTTGAAATCAGGGAGTGTGTTACTGCCAGTTTTCTTTTTCAAGATTGCTTTGTCTATTTGGGGTCTTTTTTGGTACCACACAAAGTTTAGTATTATTTGTTCTAGTTCTGTGAAAAACGCCATTGGTATTTTGATAAGGGTTGCACTGAATCTTGAGATTGCTCTGGGAAGTATGGGAATTTTAACAATATTAATTCTTCCAACCCATGAGCATGATATATCTTTTCATTTATTTTCTTCCTTCAATTCTGGATAAACTTGCTGTGTAGAATATTCTTGGTTGTAGGTTTATTTCTTTACTCTCTTTGAATATATCATGCCAATCCCTTCTGGCCTGCAAAATTGCTGCCGAAAAAATAAGATGATTATCTTATGGTCATTCCCTTGTATGTAACTATTTGCTTTTCTCTTACTGCTTTTTAGATTTTCTCTCTGTCTTTAATTATTGACATTTTAATTATTACATGTCTTGGTGTGGACCTCTTTTGGTTCATCATGTTTGGGGATGTGTTTCCAGGACTGAATATCTGTTTCCTTCTCCAGGTTAGGGAAGTTTTCATCTATTACTTCTTCAAGTAACTTTTCTGTCCCCCTTTATTCTCTCTTGTTTTGAACACTTATAATGCAAATATTACTTGGCCTGACATTGTCCTAGATGTCCCTTAAACTATACTTTTTTAAAAAAAAGAATATTTTTTATCCTTGTTCAGCTTTGTTGATTTTCACTACCCTGTCTTCCAGATTACTGATATATTCTTCTGGTGCTTCCAATATACCCTTAATTTCCTTTAGTATATTTTTAATTTCATTTATTGTATTATTTAGCACTGATTGGTTCTTTTTTATATTTTGTATCTTTTTATTTTTTGTGGTTCTCATTGTGTTCATCCATTCTTCTACTGAGCTCATTGAGCATCTTTGTAGCCATTGCTTTGTTCTCTTATCAGGTAGTTGCTCACCTCTGTATTGTTTAGTTATTTTTCTGTGGCTTAAACTTGTTTTATTTGTAACAAATGCCTTTTCATTTTGCCTGACTGTTGATGTTTGTTTGCATGCATTAAGTAGATCAGCTACATCTCCCATTCTTTAAGGAGTGGCCATTGTAGAAGGTGTCCTATGTGTCCCACAAGTGAAATTCCTCTTGGTCCCCAGAAGCAAGAGCTCCTGGGTGTCCCTATCTAGGTGCATGGGCTGGCCACAACTGCTGTGGGTGTGCTGGTGGGTGGAGCTGGCCACTGGTGCAGTTGGTGAAGAGGCCCTGCCTTGGCTTCTGCCGGTGCACTGGTGTGCTGGGCTCACCCACTAAAGTACTATCCCATGAGCAGTGGTGGCCCAGCTGTCCTCCCACTACAGCAGCTGCTTTGTGTAGGGCACTGGACCCTTGCTGCTTGTGGAGTGTGGGAGCCCCTTCGGGAGGGTTGGTGTCCCTGCAGAGGCTGTCTACTGAGTTTGGCAGGGTGGGAGCCACTTTAGAAGGGTGGCTGCTGGGACAGGCAATTTGGGCAGGTTAGGGACAAAAGAGGGTGCTAAGGTGGTGCTACAGTGCTAGGAAGGTAGAATGAGAGTGTCAGAAGTGACACCTGCCACTCCTGGGACTATTAGGTAGAAAGAGAATAAGAAAACTGGAGCCCTTCAGGGCTTCCATTCCTGGTGAAAATTCTTACAGACCCCTGCCACCAGCATACACCCTGAAATTCATCAATAAACCTTTATATATTGCCTATATGCTTTTCATACTGTTGACTCTGTCCTTGGTCTTAGAAAAAGTGGGTTTGTGAATAGGTCATGTAAGAGCATAGTTTTGTTTTCCTATAACCATCTGGCTCTCCCAGAGTTAAATCCTGCTGGTTTTCAAAGCCAGACATTATGGTGACTCATCTTCTTTGTGCAGGTCTTCAGGGCAGGTGTGCCCAACACAGGGCTGCAAGCCCCTCACTCCTTAGGGAGCACTTCTGTGTTTGTCATAGCTCTCCAGCCCCTGACATCCCTCCCTGGTCCAGCAGTGTGGGTCCTGACTAGACTTCATCTCTGCCCCTCCTTTCCATCTCGATGTGGCTTTTTCTTTATATATTTAATTGTGAAAGAGCTGTTCTGATAATTTTTGGGTCATTCTCAGGGAAATTTGCTTAATGTGTAGTTAGAGTTTTGGTGTGTTGTAGAAAGAAGTAAGAATCTCCCCCCTCTGCCTCCTTGATCCTCTCCCTAAATGTTCAGCTCTTGATGTGTTCTTATCTCCATTATGTCTGTTACTTTTTATTACCTCCTTGAGATTGAATGGTGTGTTATTTTGTGGAACATATCTTAAAATATCGTAATACCAAATGGGTTGTTGTTTGAAAATAAAAGGAATTTCCACAGGTGGTAGAATTTAGTCATAACAATAACTGTTTAGTTTGTCAAAGAACAAAATTTATACACAGGAATTAGAGAGAAGTATTTAAAATTGAATACTAAAAGTTATATTGAGCCCTCTGATCCAGATCAATGTTGGCACAGTGCTACTGACTTAAATGAGCTATGAGCACATTAACCTTGCATCAATGTTTTAAAATATGACAGTCCTTTCTGGTACAAACAACATATGTTACAGAAGCATCAATATGTTTGATTACAAGATGTTACTCTCCCTAACTCTGCATCAGCAGGTGTTTGGTTCTATATATGTCTGTTTTTCTATCTATATCCATACCTATATCATCTATTTATATCCTTCTGTCTGTATATACTCTGTGTATATATATATATATATGTATGTTTGTGTGTACATATATATATATATATATCATTATATTACCTTTCTAAAATCCTAAAAGTTCTAAAATTCAAAATCTTCAGAAATTTGAAATAAATACATATATGGCTTTTAGAGGTTTGGAATAAATTTTTGTGGGCTTGCAATAATCAATTGTAAATTAATAAACCTAATTGTAAAATCTGAAAAATAAATATAAAATCTGAAAGATACCAATTCTAACATTTGCCAAGCAATTACTCTAGGCCAGGCTCTTCTTGTGGCCACCCAGGCCATAAGATCACAGTCCCTGTATACATTCTGAATAAATATAAAGCTGACACTGGAATAGTGTCACTTTGGGTGACTGAGGGAGAAAATAATCCAACATTACTTGAACCTAAATTATAAAGCTTTTTCAACACAAATTGTTGAAAAATTTAGAAATCTCAATGTATAAAAATCTTTGTTGGGGTGAAATGGAAACCGGGTAATATTATTTATTCTATTTTTTACTTCAAAATGTGTGCAGGCCAGTTTGCCCTCTTGTCCCCTCAAATGTGTGATTTTTCTTGGCTCAAATACAATGGTTAAAATTGTGTAGGAAAATCTCTTCCCCTCAAGGCAATTCTATGAATCAGACTCCAGGAATTTTAAAAACAGAGTGCATTAGAATTTTGGAGGTATATATTAACTTTATCAGCAAGATAAAGTATATTACTGTCTCTATTAGTTTTATTTGGCTGCAGCTATAAATATTAATATCCATTTTAGAAACTTCTTGCTACAGTAAGTGAACACACAATTACCTATATAGTTTCATGACTATCTTAAGCCATCATTGTATTTGGTACACTTATCACTTCACATCATTGTATTTTAAAACTACATCTTGGTATTTAAATATTCTTTTTTTTTTAATAAAGAGGAGTCAAAATACATTTTCATGCTTGTGATCAAACATGGAGGAATATAGAAGACACAAAATTATTCATAACCGAGATATGATACTTGTTAAATATTTCAAACTGGATACCAGGTGTGTTAGTGCCAGCTAATAGCATATCTTTCTAATGTAGCACCACTCTTTCCTTTTGCAAAAGAAGTCACCTTTCTGTGATGTGGTAAAAGGTTTTTGTTACATCTAACTGAAGGATATAGATTTCAAGCTGTGTGTAGGTGATACGTGAATTTATCACTCCTGCTGATGAGCACATTGACTGTTGTGTAATTCTTTAAATTGGTTCAATCAAACCCATGCTGTTTGTGCTTTTAATTGATTGAATTAAACAGTATTTTAAGCTTTTAATCATTCCATTAGACAGGGTTTGGGTCCCTTTGCCTGTTCATGCCCAGGAAACCCAGATGTGCTTAACTTGTCAAGTCCCACCAAAGGGCCAGGAGACACTTCAGTTTATCTGGCAGCAAGAACGGCCTGTAGTATTATCACCAAGGAGAGGAACACCCTATTTTGGGTGCATATTGCAGTTTTCCAAATGGAATGAATGGAGGTGTCTGCTTTCCCTGCTTCTTCCCATCTGTATAGACCATCCGATATCATGATTCTCTGAAGCAGGATGATTCTTATTGGAGTCATAGAAATCATGGTTGATCAAAAACAAACTTCCACAATTGACACACATTTAAATTTGGATACAAGCATAGGGTGCTTTTGCCTGGAACTGGAGCCTCAGATTCTGACCTCAAAGCACTGCTCTGCCAAAGGCTGGGAGAGGCTGTAGTTCATAAGTGCATTGTGCATTGTCTGTACAGTATTCAAAAACTGTAATCAGACTCTCTAAATGTTGTCCTGCAATATTCCATCACTATGCACCAGTGATTCTAAATATTAGTGGTAAAATATATCTCCTAAAAAATGTTTTCTTGGGATGAATTCTAAACAATTGCTATGGTTATTGTGTATTTTAATAATATATATGTAGATGTCAAATTGGCCTATGTGTTATTACTTTTTAATTCACATTACATGATTCATGCAAGTTAATTTGGAGAACCTCCGGATATACAGTTGGCTCATGACACACTTGGATTCAGTTACACACATTTAAAGACTCAGTAACAGTTTGGAATCCTTCATAGTTATTTCGGGTACCATTCTTGTCTCTAGTTCCTGAGCTACTCCATATTCCTGTATTTAAACAACAACTTCAAAACAAATAGTGATAGCATGACGAATGTAATGATGAAGAAACAGAACTTCATTTACTGCAATCTGTCATTCTATGTGGCCACCTGAGATTTTTATTTATTTTTGAATTTTAGCTCAGACAAAAAGGGTACAAAGTGGAAGGTGTGGTATTTTTCTTTGATAAGTGAAATTGTAGTTCTTGCATGAAATACTTCACTAATTTTAATATATTTGAGATTTATACTTTTCAAATTGTTATTCAATGAGTGAATCAAGAAAATAATAATTATTACTGATTAGAATATTTCTTAATGAAAATTTGTTATATGGAAGAATAAGATGTTTAAAAATAATATTCTTTGGGTGTCAAATACTCTATACTATTTCAAGCCTGGAAATGAATTGAAAAGTGTGCTGGAAAATATCATTTTCTGAAGAATCTCAGTGCCAATACTGAAAAAATGTTACATTTTAATCATTACATGATATCTCATACAAAGGTAAATCTAGAATAAGTCACAAAATTGTGAAAAATAATTAATATAGTTAATAGAAAATAATAGAAGAAATGTTACAGAATATCTCTGTGACTTAGGGCTGGAAATTAGAAAAATTCACATGCAAAAACCAAAAAGCAAAGAATAGTTAAATTCCATCTCATATGATTAAGCATTTTTGCTAAATGAAGGACATTGTACACAAACAGGTAGATTACAGAATAAAAAGACATTTGTTATGTTTGAAAGCAAGTAAGGATTAATATCTGGAATCAATTTATTTCTGAAGATAAAAGGTAAAAACACATCAGTTTCAATGAAAAAATAGAAAAGGTTATAATCAGGCCATTTTCAAAATAAGAAATATAAAAAGCTATCTAGTATGTTAAGAGATGAACCAAATCATTTGTAATCAGAGATACGGAATTAAAGAAAATTATATCATTTAATTCCTACTGTAGTAGCAAAATTAGAAAGGTTCATAATACCAAAGACTCATGAGGATAATATCTTATGACAATCTTCTTCATATGGGAAAGAAATTCAGCATTTCTTAATTATGAACTTTATATATATAAACATATACCCATTTTACAGGAATGAATAAAAACAAAAAGTATTTACATATTAAACAGTAAAATCATTGCTTGAAAGGTGTGGAGTATGGGAGTGAAATATTTTGCATAGTTCATTTACTTTGTGTTTATTACATATGATCCTATAGATTTGGCTTATACTAGTAAGACAAAAATTAAAATCATACATCTTTTTATACAATTTAACCTTTTCAGATTATAAACCATTAAAATTACTCAATGTTGTAATTTAATTTCTGATATTTAACCTTTTTTTTTTTTTACCATATAACTGCTAAGTAATGGCAGTAGGGTAGAGTAATTAAGAGAGGACAGGGATTCCACATTTCTATACTCTTAACCAGAAGATTTTGAGTACAAATGCAAAGGGAAAAGTTCTGGAAACTGTCCATTATTTGTTTGTAGCAACATCTCAAAATAACAAGTGCTATTTTCTCTCTATTTAATATTTAATTTTTTTTTTAACATAAGCATGGAGTAAGTGGTGACTGGGGTAGAGGCATGAACTCCAAACATAGAGTTCTTTGGAAAAAACATTTGGGAATTTCTATTAAATAAATTTGCAATATAAATGGGAATTTACATTAAAAGTTTAACTGTTCTTAGGTACTGGAACATGTTAAACTTCGTTTCACCTTGCATTTCTCAAATGTTGGCTTATAGGACAATATGCCTTTTTTTAAATTTGAAGGTTACTTGAAAATAGCATCAATATCCTGAGAAACAGTTTAAGAAAATACTCCTAATGGTTTCCTGTCTCAGTGAATTGAGCTAGACTAACACAGCTGTAAGGATTCCATTTGCCCCTGTAGATAAAAGTCATCTTGATTTGTCTCACCGCAGCAAATATATGCAGACAACATTTTGAATTATTACATTTATTCTTTTTTCTTTATAATTTGTCAGTGACTGTTCTCCCAGTCAGATGGAGGCATCTGCTTTACCTTTTGAAGAATGAGCATATTTCTCATAGGAGCTTGAATTCCTCCCTGGACACAGAAATTTTGAGAGCGGCAATATGAACTTTGAAACACTTAGACTCATAAATAAAAAAAGATTCAAAACAAAAAGAAAAGCAAAGATAAACAATAGATGTAAGTGAGCACTGCACACTGCTTCTCCTTTGGCATCATCACCCAGTGTGCTTCTGTCAAAAGTGATGCCTGCTCTATATCCTAAGACTTTGCAGAGCCCATTTAAATGTCTATGTCTACACTTCTCCTTTCAATAGTTAAAATGCACTGTCCTGCAAAAGATGGGGGAATTATGGGAGAAAAGGAATCACCATATGAATGAAATTGCAACTCTATTACCCACTCGGACATGTACATTGTAGTGTAGAGAGACTCATTGTGGTGAAGAGAATCATGGGAGAGCCCTTCTCCCTAACACCTAGAATGGTTACACTAATTTACTGGCTGTATTTCTTCCTTCTCCTAGAATGTACTTTTTTCCTTATAGTCCTATCAGGGAAGAGGGGGACCCAAAATTTTAAGGAATAGGCTCCCCACAGATAAAACCAGTGAAAAGGAATCTAAAGAAGATACAAAAGTCATGTGAGAGAGAGAGAAATCACAAACTATACATTAACTTTTTTCTTTTTAACTCACCCAGAAAATTTATCACTTTAGATTGTTGAAACTTTTAGTCCTCGATTTCATTATCAAAGGGGTTTTTAATGGATCAGGGGTGTGGAATGGGACTGGTCTCCACCTAGACAGAGTACCGTGTGTAACTAACAGATAGCTATTGTTTTAGTGGGGGGGACCTGATGAAGGGGTAGTTTAATAACCATAATATTGCACATGTAATTGTAGATTAATGATAATAAAATAAATTATATTAAAAAAATAAAAAGACTAAAAACCCCAGAGAGCCAAAATATTTCACTTCAAGCGAACTAGAGGAAAAAAAAATAAAAAGGAAAGACAAAGGAAAAAAAATTGAACAATCCTCCCAGCAAAAACCAAATGCGGATTTGGAATTATTAGAGATAAATCTGGCTTTAAAAAAAAAAAAGAATCTACTAAAAATCTTGAGCTTCTCAAAGATATTTTACCATTTCTATTGTTGTTGCTGATATTTCCAAAGTACCTTTTCAGTTTCCAGCAGATATTAAACATAATGGTTACAAGGTCTGTGAAAAAATAATACAATCAATACCATCCTCATGTTTGCTGATGTTTACTGCCAGAAAAACTCCTGGAGACAGCTTGGCACATCTGAAATTTATATTTTCTGATATAAAAACAAAACTTATGGAAAGAAGGCAACAATATTTTACAAATCTTAAATCAGGAGGAAGAAAGGAAATACTGGGCACCAGCATTTGATTTTAAAATAGAAGTTGCTATGACTATTTACATCATCTCTTAAGGTGATGTCCTTTTCTTTCATGAATTTTTTAGAAGTTTGGTTGCCCTAACAACAGTACTCACACTGAAGCAGGAAGTTTAATGAATTTGTTTTGTTTACAAGGGGCTTCTCCCTTACTTTCTACACATTCTTGTAGCCATGAATAAAATGGCATGAAGTATATGGATTAAAAGGGATTTGAAATAGAATCTATACTTTAGGATACATAGCAAATGTATAATGATGAATGCAGTAATCTCCATTTTTTTGGTAGGAACACAAATGTATTTTTTAAAATTCATTTTGGTATCATTAATCTACAATTACATGTGCAACATTATGGTAATTAAACTACCCACTTCATCAGGTCCCCCCCACCAACCCCATTACAGTCACTGTCCATCAGCGCAGTGAGATGCTATAGAATCACTGCTTGTCCTCTCTGAGTTGTACAGCCCTCCCCTTCCCCCCCCAACATTATGTCTGCTAATCGTAATGCGCCTTTTTCCCCCTTGTCCCTCCCTTCCCACCCATTCTCCCTAGTCCCTTTCCCTTTGGTAACTGTTAGTCCATTCTTGGGTTCTGAGAGTCTGCTGCTGTTTTTTTTCTTTCAGTTTTTTTCTTTGCTATACATATGAGTGAAATCATTTGATACTTGTCTTTTTAGGCTTGGCTTATTTCACTGAGCATAATACCCTCTAGCTCCATCCATGTTGTTGCAAATGGTAGGATTTGTTTTCTTCTTATGACTGAATAATATTCCATTGTGTATATGTACCACCTCTTCTTTATTCATTCATCTACTAATGGACACTTAGGTTGCTTCCATTTCCTGGCTATTGTAAACAGTGCTGCAATAAACATAGGAGTGCATCTGTCTTTTTGAAACTGGGCGGCTGCATACTTAGGGTAAATTCTAGGAGTGAGATTCCTGGGTCAAATGGTATTTCTATTTTGAGTTTTTTGAGGAACCTCCATACTGTTTTCCACAATGGTTGAACTAATTTGCATTCCCACCAGCAGGGTAGGAGGGTTCCCTTTTCTCCACATCCTTGCCAACATTTGATGTTGTTTGTGTTTTGGATGTTGGCCATCCTCACTGGTGTGAGGTGATATCTCATTGTGGTTTTAATCTGCATTTCTCTGATGATCAGTGATGTGGAGCATCTTTTCATATGCCTGTTGGCCATCTGAATTTCTTCTTTGGAGAAGTATCTATTCATGTCCTCTGCCCATTTCTTAATTGGATTATTTGGTTTTTGAGGTGTGTGAGTTCTTTATATATTTTGGATGTCAACGCCTTATCAGATACATCATTTATGAATATATTTTCCCATACTGTAGGATCTCTTTTTGTTCTACTGATGGTGTCCTTTGCTGTACAGAAGCTTTTCAGCTTGATATAGTCCCACCTGTTCATTTTTGCTTTTGTTTCCCTTGCCCGGGGAGATATGTTCATGAAGAATTCGCTCATGTTTATGTCCAAGAGATTTTTGCCTATGTTTCTTTCTAAGAGTTTTATGGTTTCCTGACTTACATTCAGGTCTTTGATCCATTTTGAGTTTATATTTGTGTATGGGGTTAGACAGTAGTCCAGTTTCATTCTCTTACATGTAGCTGTCCAGTTTTGCCAACACCAGCTGCTGAAGAGGCTGTCATCTCCCCATTGTATATCCAAGGCTCCTTTATCATATATTAATTGACTGTATATGTTTGGGTTAATGTTTGGATTTTCTATTCTTTTCCACCGGTCTTTGGGTCTGTTCCTGTGCCAAATCCAAATTGTTTTGATTACTGAAGCTTTGTAGTAGAGCTTGAAGTCTGGAAGTGTAATTCCCCCTGTTTTATTCTTCCTTCTCAGGATTGCTTTGGCTCTTCGGGGTCTTTTGTGGTTCCATATGAATTTTAGAAGTATTTGTACCAGTTCATTGAAGAATGTTGTTGATATTTTGATAGGGATTGCATTGAATCAGTAGATTGCCTTAGGTAGTATAGCCATCTTGACAATATTTATTCTTCTTAGCCAAGAGCATGGGATGAATTTCCATTTGTTAGTGTCCTCTTTAATTTCTCTTAGGAGTGTCTGGTAGTTTTCAGGGTATAGGTCTTTCACTTCCTTTGTTAGGTTTATTCCTAGATATTTTATTCTTTTTGATGCAATTGTGAATGGAATTGTTTTCCTGATTTCTCTTTCTGTTAGTTTATCGTTAGTGTATAGGAAAGCAACAAATATCTGTGTGTTAATTTTGTATCCTACAACTTTGCTGAATTCAGATATTCTAGTAGTTTTGGAGTGGAGTCTTTAGGGTTTTTAATGTACAGTATCATGTCATCTGCAAATAGTGACAATTAGACTTCTTCTTTACCAATCTGGATGCCTTGTATTTCTTTGTTTTGTCTGATTGCTGTGGCTAGGACCTCCAGTACTATGTTAAATAACAGAGGAGAGAGTGGGCATCCCTGTCTTGTTCCCGATCTTAAAGGAAAAGCTTTCAGCTTCTCGCTGTTAAGTATAAAGTTGGCTGTGGGTTTGTCATCTATGGCCTTTATTATGTTGAGGTACTTGCCCTCTATACCCATTTTGTGGAGAGTTTTTATCATGAATGGATGTTGAATTTTGTAGAATGCTTTTTCAGTATCTATGGAGATGATGATGTGGTCTTTGTCCTTTCTTTTGTTGATGTAGTGGATGATGTTGATGGATTTTCGAATGTTGTACCATCCTTGCATCTTTGGAATAAATCCTACTTGATCATGATGGATGATATTTCTGATGTATTTTTGATTTCGGTTTGCTAATATTTTGTGGAGTATTTTTGCATCCATGTGCATCAGGGATATTGGTCTGTAATTTTCTTTTTTGGTGAGGTCTTTGCCAGGTTTCGGTATTAGAGTGATGCTGGCTTCATAGAATGAGTTTGGAAGTATTCCCTCCTCTTCTATTTTTTGAAAAACTTTAAGGAGAATGGGTATTATTTCTTCTCTATACGTCTGGTAGAATTCAGAGGTGAATCCATGTAGCCCGGGGTTTATGTTCTTGGGTAGTTTTTTGATTACTGATTCAATTTCGTTGCTGGTCAATGATCTGTTAAGTTTTCTGTTTCTTGCTTGGTCAGTCTTGGAAGGTTGTATTTTTCTAAGAAGTTTTCTATTTCTTCTAGGTTTTCCAGCTTGTTAGCATATAGATTCTCACAGTATTCTCTTATAATTCTTTGTATTTCTGTGGGGTCCATCGTGATTTTTCCTCTCATTTCTGATTCTGTTTATGTATGTAGATTTTCTTTTTCTCTTAATAAGTCTGGCTAGGGGTTTATCTATTTTGTTTATTTTTTCAAAAAACCAACTCTTGGTTTCATTGATTTTTTTCTATTGTTTTATTCTTCTCAATTTTATTTATTTCTTCTCTGGTCTTTATTATGTCCCTCCTTCTGGTGACTTTGGGCCTCATTTGTTCTTCTTTTTCCAATTTCAGTAATTGTGTCTTTAGACTATTCATTTGGGAATGTTCTTCCTTCTTTAAATAGGCCTGGATTGCAATATACTTTCCTCTTAGAACTGCCTTTGCTGCGTCCCACAGAAGTTGTGGCTTTGTGTTATTTTTGTCATTAGTCTCCATATATTGATCTCTGTTTTAATTTGGTCATTTATCCGTTGATTATTTAGGAGCATGTTATTAAGCCTCCATGTATTTGTGAGCTTTTTTGTTTTGTTTGTACAATTTATTTCTAGTATTACACCTTTGTGATCTGAGAAGTTGGTTGGTAGAATTTCAATATTTTTGAATTTACTGAGGTTCTTCTTGTGGCCTAGTATGTGGTCTATACTGGAAAATGTTCCATGTACACTTGAGAAGAATGTGTATCCTGTTGCTTTTGGGTGTAGAGTTCTGTTGATGTCTGTTAGGTCCATCTGTTCTAGTGTGTTGTTCAGTGCCTCTGTGTCTTTACTTATTTTCTGTTTGGTTCATCTGTCGTTTGGAGTGAGTGGTTTGTTGAAGTCTCCTAAAATGAATGCATTGCTTTCTATTTCCTGTTTTAATTCTGTTAGTATTTGTCTCACATATGTTGGTGCTCCTGTGTTGGGTGCATATATATTTATAATGGTTATATCTTCTTGTTGGACTGACCCCTTTATCATTATGTAATGTCCTTCTTTATCTCTTGCTACTTTCTTCGTTTTGAAATCTATTTTGTCTGATACAAGTACTGCCACACCTTCTTTTTTCTCCCTGTTGTTTGCATGAAATATCTTTTTCCATCCCTTCACCTTTAGTCTGTGTATATCTTTGGGTTTGAGGTTAGTCTCTTGTAAGTAGCGTATGGATGGGTCTTTCTTTCTTATCCATTCTATTACTCTGTACCTTTTGACTGGTGCATTCAGTCCTTTTACATTTAGGGTGATTATTGATAGATATGTAGTTATTGTCATTGCTGGCTTTAGATTCGTGGTTACCAAAAGTTCAAGGGTAGTTTCTTTACTATCTAACAGTCTTACTTGACTTTATTGTTAAGTTATTGTAAACACAGTCTGATGTTTCTTTATTTCTCTCCCTTCTTGTTCTTCTTCCTCCATTTTTTATATACTAGGTGTTTTATTCTTTGCCTTCAGTTAGTATTTGGGTGGTCTGCTTTCTTTGCTATGATTTTATTTTCTCTGGTCACATCTTTTTAGCCTTAGGAGTGCTTCCCTCTCGAGCAGTCCCTTTAAGATATCCTGTAGAGGTGGTTTGTGGGAGACAAACTCCCTCAGCTTTCACTTGTCTGGGAAATGTTTAATCCCTCCATCATATTTAAATGATAATTGTGCTGGATACAATATTCTTGGTTCAAGGTCCTTCTGTTTCATAATGTTAAATATATCATGCCATTCTCTTTTGGCTTGTAAGGTTTCTGTTTAGAAGTCTGATGATAGTCTGATGGGTTTTCCTTTGTAGGTGACATTTTTTCTTTCTCTAGCTGCCTTTAATACTCTGTGCTTATCTTTGATCTTTGCCTTTTTAATTATTATGTGTCTCAGTGTTGTCTTCCTTGGGCCCCTTGTGTTGGGAGATCTGTGGGCTTCCATGGTCTGGGAGACTATTTCCTTCCCCAGCTTGGGGAAGTTTTCAGCAATTATTACTTCAAAGACACTTTCTATCCCATTTTCTCTGTCTTCTTCTTCTTGTACTGCTATAATGCCAATCTTGTTCCATTTGGATTGGTCACACAGTTCTCTTAATATTCTTTCGTTCCTAGAGATCCTTTTATCTCTGTCTGCCTCAGCTTCTCTGTTCTCCTGTTCTCTGATTTCTATTGCATTAACAGTCTCTTGCATCTCATCCAGTCTGCTGCTAAGCCCGTTGATTGCTTGTCTCATTTCTGCATTGTGTTTCCTCACTTCCCTCACTTCCTCCCTCAGCTCTTCCATATTTCTCTGTAGATCGAGCCGTCAGTATGGTTATGATTTTTATTTTGAATTCTTTTTCAGGAAGATTGTGCATGTCCATCACATCAGGCTCCCTCTTTGGGGTTGTCTGGCTGATCTTAATCTGGACCATATTCCTCTGTCTTTTCATGGTGATAGAAGTGGTCACTGCTAGGCGCCACATGTGTCAGGTGGGAGAACAAAGTCCCTTCCTGCTTGTTTTTCTCCTTACCCTTGTCCCGGGCCTGAGCTGTTTTCCTGCACAGCAGGAGGCAGTCTTTGGGATAATCCCCTGAGCTGCCTGTGTGCGGGGTCACCCTCAGCCTAGCTTAGAGCACTGCGGGGTTTGCAGTTACCCTGGGTGCCTTCTGGACCTGGTTCTGGGGCTCTTCCCCCTTAGCTGTGTGCCTTCTGGGAGTAGATTCTGTGAGGTTGCTGTGGGAGTGGCTGCTCCTCTGCTTTTCCTCAGCAGCGGCGGCTCCCTGACCCTTTGCGGCTCTGGCCGTGTTGGGGAGAATGAATGGTGGGCTGCTGATCTTTGTGGGAAGCCTTGGCATGGCTGCTTTGCCTGGCCACCTGTAAAGGGGTCCAAAATTCCCCAAGTCTCCCAACCTGCTGGTCTGGTTATTTAGCCTGCCTGTGCTTCCACTCCCTCCCTGCTCTGAATCCTTTCCTCCCACCGGTGTGCTGGGGTGGGGGAGTGCTCGTGTCCTGCTGGACTGTGGCTTTGCATCTTACTTGCTTTGTGAGGCACTGAGTTCTCGCAGGTGTAGCTATAGCCTGGTTGTTGTCCTGTATCTTCTGGTCTCTCTTTTAGGAATAGTTGTATTTGTTGTATTTTCATAAGTATATATGGTTTTGGGAGATTTCTGCCACCCTGCTCATGCTGCCATTTTCCCAGAAGTCCCCTCCAAATGTATTTTTTTCTAATTGGAGCTGTTTAAGGACACATCATAGAGTAATTGAATGCCATGTGAAAGGAAACTTCTTGGATTGGATTTCATACACTTCCATTTATTTTTAAAATTTCAGAATAATGTTCTAGTACAGGCTCTGAAAGTAACACATATTTTGTCTTTATAACTTCATGTACCTGATGTATTTTATTCAATTGTCAATGTATACTTTATACTAGTCAAGAAAAAAAACACATTAACCCATTAACCATTGTGCTGGAGGGTTTTCCAATGAGTATTTACATATAAAACTCATAAGCCTTGTATTTACTGAATACATATATGGGTATGTGTATACATGTATACTTATAAATCAGTTACACAAAAGAGCAATAAAAAACCTGCAGTTAGACTATTAATTAGTACAACTCTTTAAGAACAGTTTTGAAAAACACATAATTTCAAAGCAATACTAATGCTAGGAGTTGTCCCTTAGGAACTTCTTCCTTACAATATTATTTATGCACAGGAAAACTCTGAATATAAAGTAATTGCCTATCAATTGAGGATTGTTTAAATAAATTACATGACTCTCTGTTATGGAATTCTATATAACAAAGTCTTTATTGAGATTATTGACATTCTAGTATTAATGAAAATGTATCAATTATATACCATTTAATAAAAAAAGCAGGTTAACAAAAGTGTTTGGAGTATGTTCACACTTGTATAAAAAGCAGATTATCTATACTTATTCATGGACATTTTTGAATGAGTAAATGCAAATATGTCAACACTTTAGTTTTTATGGTGCTATTATGTGTTTACATTTTATTTAGATTTCTCTGTTATTTTTAATGAGAAAATCATGAATTAAAAAGTAAATTTATTTATTTTTGACAAGATACATGGGTATTTTAATTTCTAAAACTTTTATTTGGCAAATTTGTATGGATCAAAATGCCTTTTTCACCAAGAAAATAATTCAGAAAAATAAAAATCAAATGATTACCCTCTTCATGTAATGTCATGTTATCAAAGTTTATGTCACGAATCCATTTATCATAAAAGAGCAAATAATGGAAAGTGCATATGCATTTGGTAAACTAGAATTTATTAAAAGGATGAAATATTTTTAAAAACCCATAAAATTAAATTTAATAGGATAACAGATATATTATCAAGAGAAGAGTAATACTAGTACAAACTACCCAGTAAGAGAAAGTCAGAAACAACATTTATGGATTCAATCTGAACTCTTTTAAAAGTTTTCTTTCCTTTCTTGTTGGTGTTTTATCCCGCAGTTTTTTTTTTTAGCATTGAGCATCTGCAATTAGAAAACAAATGGTATTAACTCCCTAAGGGGCTTAGACATAGGGAATACACGTTTATATATCTTTGAACAAAGCATAATCTCTCTTTCTCTTCCAATAAATTCTAAGTCCCTCAAGGTCAAGTACTATCTTAGTTTTTGTGACACCAGATCCAAGATAGTGCTAGATACCCAGTAAGTATATTCTCTATTTGCTTAATGTATAGTGAATAAACACGTATGGAAACAAAGAATTTTTGAATATCAAAACTCTCAAGCAAGAAACAGTATGCAGTAGATGACAGATGGAGATGAGGATAATTGTACTTTAGAGAAGCCTTTATGTTTTAATAATTCAATCAAATTTGCTTCTTAAAATTATCCCCTGATTCTGCATCAAGGGCATTCTTTTTCATTGTTCAGTGTCCAGGCTAGGATACAACCAACAATGATAAGTGGGAAAGACTTGGGAAAGAATCAAAGGGATGGCATGAAATTAATTAGATTCACTTATAATGGGAATTGGAGAAAGGAAGAGAGATAAGAGGAATTACAGAACTTGAAAGAAAGAAGGCCTTATGGTAGTTAATTAGTGGTCTTTGTGGGTTTAAACACTTGAATGAGGAAAATGGTTCTCTGTGCTGAGTTGAAAGTATTGTGAGTAACGTTAATTAAAATGGCATTTTGAAAGATATGAAAATGTTAGCATTCCATAAATAAAAGATGTCAGTGAACTTGAAGAATTTATAAAACAAGGAATCCAAAGGCGGTATTAATATCTACATGGTTTTTTATCTACTCCCTGTGTTGTACAGATTTCACGAATAACTGCCGAGTCTTGGATTCTATGTCAGGAAAAAGAAATCAGTCATTATTTGGTAACCATGTATACCTAGGGTTGTGTCATCTGATGAAAGATATCAGAAGTGACTTGTTAATGTTATTACTCTGGGATTAATCATAAGAAGATAATTCTTTAGTTAAACAAAGACAATGATGATAGTTATTGTCCATTGAATTCTTAGGGAGGGAGGCAATTCGGCATAAAGTCAGATCTGGTTCTTCTATTTCTCAGCTATGTAACCTTGGTCAAATTATTTAACCACTCTGTTCCTGAGTTTCCTCATCTGTAAAATGCAAATCTACATTGTTATACCTACTCTAGAAATAACACACATAAAACCCTTAGAACATCATCTGGACAAGTCAGCAGTCTCTATACTTGTGAGTAGTTTTTATTGCTGTATTTCAGGCTTCCCTTTGAATACATTATATATTTAATGTCATGTTATAGAGTTCTTATATTACAGATGAGGGAATTGAAGCTGAAGCTAGTTAAATGATATGGATAAAGTCACACAACAATTAGCGTAATGATAGAGTTTTAATTCAAATCTTAGCCTGATTTCTAAGGTTTTATATTTTGAGCATTTTATATTTTGTGAATATATTTTATCATAAACCTCTACTCTTTTACACTCATCATTTTCTGATCAATATAATCAAGGATTTTTATGGTAAATTAAGATTAAATAATGTCTTGACTGCTATACAATGCTCTGAATCAAAGAAGTATGGAATTATTACTGGGTGGAACACCTCAGTAAATATCAAATCCCTCCACATCAACAATTTAAGGCTTTACTTGATAAACAATTACATCTTTCAGAGTTCTAGACAAATGAATTTTTTAAAAAATGCTACTTTCTGAAAGGATTCCATCTATTTTCCTGTGAAATACACTAACCCACTCCCACATCTAGACAATTACATCCTAGAAAATCAATTCCCCAGTTGATCACAAAAACCTCAATTCTTAATTTCTCCAGTAAGTGACCAAGTGAAACCTCTGACATGTCTGTGACTGCTGTGTTACCAGAGAAGTATAGTATATCAAAATTATGTCAGCAAGCACAACATATTAAACACATCTTACTAAGCAGTTTTGACTTGATTTCTAAGGAAAGCATTTCCTTATCTGGCGATATTTTGAAGAGGAAAAGAGATAAAGAGCAGATATTTGGGTGGGTCTCTCTTTAAATCCCTTTTCTACTGCAAAGTGTACATTATTTGTGCTCAGCATGAGAAAATAAGATGTGTAAACCAAAATTTCTCTGAGAGCAACTGAATGTGACGTGTCTGAAATGATACTGGAATTATTTCTGGATTCAATTGCTTAAGACTCCAATCCAGATAAACAAAGAAAAGTTCAACAATTTTATTCTATGCCACAAGCCACCTTCTTTGTCACCCTGTCCATTTAAGTTAAGCATATAGCATGGTGAGTAGGGCTGGTCAGTGTGATTGAAGTATACATTCTGGTCCTATGAACCATTTCAGTCATGTGACTTATATAATACAATATAATACAATCTTGTTTAAAGTAAAATTCATAATATGTTCCAAAGGAACAGGTTGGGAAGGATATTTTATGTATTTGCCTCTTTGTGTTTTAGTCTAAATTGTTTACTGACAACAATTATGCATTTTAAGCAGTAATGCCAGGCACTCGGAAAGTAATATTGATTGGCAGAAAATCATGAATTAAAAAGTAAAGTTATTTATTTTTGACAAGATACATGGGTATTTTAATTTCTAAAACTGAGTAACTGACAGAATGATTTCTCCTTCATTCTTTGCCTGCCATTATTAACACTTGTAGCCATACACACATTTAATCATACCGTGCATGTTATTTTATGTCTTGATACCAAGGTCTACATACCAATATGTAGGATTTTACCTGATTATCTTAAAATTCAAACATGTTCCCTGTTCTGAACATAACATTTTTTAAATTCAAATAGTCTTTTATTAATGAACACTCCAGTGGCATTTTTAAAATAATATGGCAACTGAGTCCTGGTACATACATCATTATTGAGGAATATTAGCATTTTTACCCAAGCTAACTTTGACCATTTTTTGACTATATTTTTACTCCCTTAGCAATTTTACAATCCAAATGAATTTATTTGGGTTTAATTCCCTCCCCTCCAGCACAGAATCTATGAAGAACTCTGCAGTGGGACCGTGACCAGGACATAGTCCTCTGCAGTTGGACTATGGGCTCACCTTTCAAGAAAGTTGCATGTTGCTAAAGTTTTATTAACAAGGAAGAAGACCACTTTACTATTTTACTTAGAGCTCTTCAATATTAATTTGTCTGTGAAAATAAAGCACACATAGGAATACTCAAATAATATATTTTTAAAGAATATGCATAGCCACAATATGCATGAATGTATGAATTGCACAAGCTGTAGAAATCCCATTAATATCCTGAGAAACAGTTGTAGCCTTCCAGTGGCTATGACCTGGCATTATAAAAACCACATAAAATGTGTACTTTGAATCAAAACTTTAATTTCTCTAGGTTTCTGTTTTCATATGAAAATAAATGAGAGAATGTTAGTGCCAAGAACTGTATCTGGTATCTGCCATAGATTAGGCACTTAGTAAATATTTGTTTATTAGTGAATGTCACATGTCATAGGCGATGATGTATTGAAAGAGTCAGGAATCTCCGAACCAGATACTTGTCAACTATAGGTGTACTCTAATAGCACATTATCATGAGTTAAACTATTTGTTGTAGTAGTAACAAGAGTAGTAGTAATTAGTCTCATCTGCTATTTATAAAAACACCATAGATGTGATTCATTATTCATAGTAATCAACCTTTTTATCTAAATGCATTTTCTTACTGAAGTGAAGACATTTTAAAAAAAAGAATCTTCTGAATCCTTGGCACTATGGCCTTAAACAATAGATGTGCAAACAAGGTAAAATATATGGTCTTTGCTTCAAATTTGTCTTCTTAATTCTCTGTTTCCACAGTGTGGAAAATTCTGACTTCATGAGAACCTTGTAGCTCACTTACTTCTGCTACCCCCTCATTCGTCTCTATTTGCTTCCTCAGGCAGGCTGGATTCCATGTTTCATCATAGGTATTACTCATTCTCCTTCCAATGTCATTCTCTCAGTGTTCTCTTTCTTCTCCTGTCATACACACTTGGCAAAGCTCAGCCCTAGTTCAAACTAAGAACCTGCTTCTCCATTCCTGAAGGAAGAGGTAGAAAACTCATACAGCAATTCAAATGAATGAGGCTTGCAAGCTGTAATGAAAATCAGTGAGTGTCTACTCCAAATGCAATCTTACTCAGCCTAGAAAATACGCTCTCCCACTCACCTCAATTTTTAATCTATCCTCCCCATTACCATCATTTCTCAGATGGTTCTCCCTCACATGTATTGACAAATCAGACATAGATTAGAATTTTTCCATCTTCCCATCACCAAATCTATGATCCTGATTTCATTGATACTCATCTTTTTTCCTCTTCCTTTATTTCATAATATCCCTTATCTTTTGAAAGTTCAAAGCTCTCATTTAAGCTGTAAAGTCTTGCTAGTTCTTAAAGTGTGACCCAAGAACCAATATGACATCTCCTGACTGCTCATTCATTTGGATTGGAAAGCTGGTTCACATCACTCTTACATCAGCATAATTAATATATTGCAAGCTGCCATGGACTGTTGTGGGCATTCTACAGAATAAAGGTAAAAAACTGATGCCCTTGAGGTTGTCAGACATTCAGAATAAATAACAATTAAAAACAAATTAAACACTCCACTAGTGGTTTATGACCTGATTTCTCTGTATTTTAAATGAGAAGATATTATTAGATCATTTCTAATTTCATGGCCTTTAGATTTTCCTAATCTGAAGCTCTGGAACTCTGGAAGACTAAAAAGGTGGCATGCAAATTACTGATTGAACATGTGAGCTCTGAGAAGACAGGTACTCTCTCTGTTTCATTTGCACTGAATCTGTACCACCTAGAGCAGTGTCCTGTGCATAGTGAGCATTATGTAGTTTCAAACGAAATGCTGTGAGAAGTAGTTCAATAAAGAAAGAAAATTGAGTTCTACCTCAGATTTAGAAAAAAAAGAGTGTTAGTGAGGTTGACCCCTTCTGTTTCTCTACTGTTGTCTCTTCCTTAGCAAAGAGAGATTGAAACTTTTTCCAACATTTTGACCCACCTATATTTTCCTACGACACTGAGGGAGAAGTAATGGTTTTCTAATTATTGGAAAACTGACATACTCTCGGCCATCTTCTCTTCTCAGTTGAGTTTATGAGTGAAAGGGAAATGTTCACGCACTGACAAGATGTACTGACTTTAGCTCTCTACTATTTTAGCTGTTGTTTTCCAGGGGATCTGCTCAAGGCCAAGCACTGTGAATTCTTGCAATACCTGTTTTCCTGTAAAAGGCACACTAGTTAGGGTTTATTTCATACTAGTTAGGATTTATTTCACCAGGTTAACATTTTTCTGTTTCACATGGGTATACAGAATGAGGTTGATTCTTGGATTCCTGGATGTATTCAGTGTAGGGTGAGAGATAGGACACTAAAGAGTGTTCTGCCATTCAAAAGTTTGCAGGGAGCTCTGCATATTGACTATTTACCTGATGCTATTAATTACTGATATTTTTATTATTATTTGGCTCTGTTTTTAATTTTGCTACACTTAGAATCTAGGGTGGAGGAAGAGTGATGAATACTAAAAAATTCCAACAAGTTTTATTTTATCTGAGGCCTCAGTTAGGAGCCATAGCCATCAGGCATACTTATTATATTTCTGCATATTTGGTACATGGGGGGAATTCAAGTTGCTGTATGGATTCTCCTTCTAACTGAAGAAATGAAGAGATTTCTTCTCTTTAGAGGAGCAGGCTCTCACAAGGCCACTGCTTTAAAGGGGGTTTTTCCCTCAAAGACATTCTTCTATTATATTATCCCCTTCTCTGAAGACATATAGCAAGCAAAGCTCTGTGATCATTTATGGCATTCAGCATCAAGATATGAGATCATGTAATCAAGTTCTCTTTGCAAGCTACATCTCTGTACTGTCATTACATTGGTTTCAGAGATAGTGACCATTGCTGGTTTTAACATTAAATAGGCTTCTAAAGTGGAACAGGAAGAAATTAAGTGCTAGGTATAAAAATAAGTGAAGGAACCAAAGATAAAATCCAAGACTAGAGTTTTTGCATTATATAATAGGAGTTCTAATGACTGGAAATAATATTTAAAATGAAGAAAATATGAAGGAAATATCTATAGGCAAATGTACAATGTCTAGTTTCAGATGGAATTAATAAACACCATCCCTGTTGTTATTTCAATCAAGAAATCTCGTTAATGAAAGAATTATAATGGGTACATAAAAAAAGCTAATATTTGTAATTTTCAAGTGACAAATTTATAGACACTTAGCCAAGTTCTGAATAACAACAAGCAGACCAGTATCTTCACATACTCACCAGGAATTTTCTGCAGCAGAGACAAGAAAATGCTTAAATAAGAAAATGAATGTCACTGAAGTAAATCAAAGTAATGTTTTCTTAATATTTTCAGTGTGTTTAGGACAACCCCAGTAATGCAGACTTAAAAGTATGTATATATGAAGAGCTTCATCAGAATGAATAAGGCAAAATAGCCAGAAACAGGCTCAATGATTAGCAATGACCCAGTGATTTTAAGGAACAAATCACATTATTTCAAGTTTTTGACAATTGGTGAAGGTCTTATAGCCTAACAACCATCTGAGCTATGCAGGATGACAGGTTTTAAGGCAGGCAAAGGAACTGCTATAATAAAGCCTTATCGTTTTGCAAACAGTAAAAATAAACACAAAGAAACTTCATTAAAAATTCTACACTCCCATCCTGTACATAGCAGAGCATAAAAGCCCAGTCTAGGAACAACTTGTTCCTACTGTAGATCAAGATGGGAGACTTAAAGAATAATGAAAATACCAACAATGGCAACAAGAGAGAAAATAACATCATGAGTGGCATAAACAATAAACATTAATAAAAAATTCATGCATGTATAGTAAATTAAAAGGAGAAGAGAAAGTTCAGTGAATTTCAGTAAAGTCATATGGTTTGTATTGATATCGCATGTAGAGTTGCAAATAAAAATAGATGCCATGTTTGCATGCTACCTTGTGTATGTCTGTGATCATTTTCATAAAGATCCTACTGACTTTGGGATGTTGAAATGTTTGACAAGAAATACAGGCTGAGGCAAATAGGAACTGAAATTTTTAAGGGAAGCTCACCAAGAAAGATAGACTAAAGCTGACAAACCACCAAAACAATCACCCACAAATTTGTACTCCTAGCTTGCGGGCATATTTCTTAACTTGGCTATGTGGCGTGACAGCAGAGACAAGCTTTGTTGCATTGGACAGTCTGGATATTATGGTCTAGTTTTTCTCAGTGGTTGTAGTAATAAGCATGGGCTTTGATTTTTGAAAGGGTAACTGCTAGCAATTAAGGAAAATGGAGTTTCAGGGATAAATAAATCAGCTCACTAATGTATTACTAAGCAGAAGAAACTCACTCTCCAAGTGAAAGGAGCATTATATATTTTGTGCACAGCGTTTATTCATATGTCCTCTTTCTCTCATTTTTTTTTACCTTGGCTACAGTTCCCACCTATTTTGGGAGAGTTCTCTCTGTCAATGTATGTGATGTTGGTGGGGCTTTGAATCAGAGTACCTGCCATGTACATTAATCAAGGACAGGAAAGCTGATGTAAACTTGCTAGATATGCAGAGGCTCAGGTCCTGCTCTGCCTGTACTGAATCAAAATCTACATTTTTAAAAGCCTCTGTGTGAATCATATGCACATTAGAATTGAAAAGTACTGCTTTAGAGTAGGCCAATATTTCATATTTCCTAAATTCTATAACAAAAGCTATGATGTTCATTATGAGATAACCTAATTATCTTTAGAGGGGTGTGGGTTTGCTTCAACTTTAGTCTCTATATGTCGTCTGTCTCTGCATCTATCTGCCTACTTATATCTCTATCTGTTATGACCATTCTTCAGAAGGAAAATGAAACTCCACCCAAAATTTGTTTCAGATTTTGAGATTGATGATCGTACATGCATACATGCATGCACGCACACGCACACACACACACACACACACACACACACACACATACACATACCCCAAGAGGGTATGAAAAGATTTATCAGTCACATCATGAAACTTTCTGGGAAGATCTAGGAAGCTCCAAACCAGGTCTAAAAGAGGCTGGAGATCTTAGGGAAAGAAAACTGACTTGGAGTTTTTATTGTAGTCAGGGGGTCTGATGGCATGAGGGTTCCTATGCAAGGAAGCGGCGTGAGTAGCTTGAACCTTACACAAGGGACAAAGGTGGGAGCACCTATACTTTCTTATCAGCTTTCCTATATGTAAAGAAAAAGAGTAAAAGGGAGGGCTGAGGTTTAAGAGCTGTCAACAAACATCTGAAAAATGGAGTCAGGCTCTTTATTACAATTCACTTCTGATATTTGGTGACTGAAATTCACTATTTTTTATTTAGATGAATTTGAAACTGTTTAAATAAATCCTTATGGTCTTATAAGGGCAGTAACTGAAGGCAGGTAAGTGAAGTAAAAGTTCTGTTAAACATTTTATCAAGAGCCCAGCATTCTGAGAAGTGAAATGGCTCTCTTGGTCACTCTCAGTGATATCCAGGACTTGAAATGGATAAAGAGTGTCCTCATGAGGACTTGCACTGTGGCTTTTGTAAGCATAGAGACATGTGTGACCTTGATTTTTATATTTTGGGTACTTGTGAGGTCAGACATTTTATCACTTGTTTTACAAATTCTTTCAGTATTTTTATTTCCAGTTGTGTCAAACTGTGGCTCTATCAGTTTTTTTTGTTTTCTCTCCCTATGTCTTAGTTTGCTTAGGTTGCTATAACCAAATACCGTAGACTGGTTGCCTTAAGCAACAGAAACTTATTTCTTCACAGTTCTAAGACTAGAAATCCAAGATCAGGGTCCCTGTATAGTCAAGGTCAGGTAAGAGCTGTCTTTCTTGCTTGCAAATAGCTGCTTTCTTACTGGCTGCTCATACGGTCTTTCCTCAGTGTGTGCACATGTATAGAAATCTTTCTCACTCCTCCTCTTAGAAGATCACCAGACCTATTGGCTTAGGACCCTGCTTCATGATCTCATTTAACCTTAATTACCTCCTAAGAGTCCTATCTCCAATTATACTCATATTAGAGGTTAGAGCTTTGACATACTGAGAGAGAGAATATATGTGATACATGTCTTGAAATGTAATTGTGAATATTGACATACAAAAATGAAGCTGTCTAGAATTAAATTGGTAAGAACCCAACTAAGTTTTTAAAAGAAATGCACTATCAAAAACACAGCCAGCTTGGGCCTGAAGAGACTGTTGCTCTTTGAGACTTGAAATGACTCTGGGCCCCCAGCTGTCTATAGATAGAAAGTAATCTGAGAACTATTTGCAGCTTTTAAGGAGAGCATATTACCTGATGTCCATTTCAATTGTGGCAAAGAGAGGTAGTGAAAAGAATAACTGGTTTCTGATTTGTGCTACATTCTTCCATTTTCCAAAAAAGAGTATTTATTGTGATTATCCAGGTTCTGTTCTCCAGCGTTCACTGGGGTGTGTTTGAAGGGGCAGATAACATGACTGTCTAAATTCGTAGGTCTCCAAAACAAAAATAGCCTCTGGCTTATCTAAAAATTATTATCCATCATTCTAAGAGAAAGACCTTTTTAGCAAGAAAACTGGCGCTTTTAGTTTGATGCAGTGATTCAATGGCATTTGCAGCTGAAGTGAGTAAACACTGTATTCAGGAAGAAGAGTGAACAGAATATTTGGTAACCAGAATAGATTGGAGTAGTTTTCATAAATATTCCAGTCTTTTTCATCCTGGAAAGAGAGTAAATTGGACATCCATCCCTTTGAATGCAGACATGAACACATGACTTGTTTGGCTGTGATACATGAGCAAAAGTCTTCAGGATTCAGTGAACAATTTTCTGTTTCTTTTCCTTTCCTGCCAAAATAACTCCAAATTTTAAAGGTTCCATTAGCTTGGACTGTGAATAAGGACAACATGATTGAAATCCTCTGCTGACCTGAGATGGGCATGAAGCCCAAAATGACACCAACTTTTGGTGTTGTAAGCAATTGGATGTTAGTGTTTGTTATTGCAGAATAATCAAGAACATTCTGTTACATTATTTGTGTCTTTTTCTCCTCCGGTTAGTTTTTGAAAAGTGTAATTTACATGTGCTACTTCCAAATTTTCACTTTTTTTTTTGGTCCCACAGAAATGTGGCTTCTTTTATTTTCACAGCAGTAAAATTGGCCCGTTAAGTTCACCCAACATTGATAATAGCTAAATTCAATGGAGGTTTTTTAGTTCATATCTTACTAATATAGCTGCAGCATGATTTTTATTCAGTTGTTTGACACGAAACTCTTTCCTTCTCTGGAATCTGGGACACCATTGTGTTTTCATGTCATGCTTTTTCTTAGATCCTTTATAAATTTTCTCTTCCATTTCACATTCCTTACAATCTAGTGTTTACCAGCATTCTGAAACTTTCATTTCTACCTGTTTCCTCTAAGAAAATCACTTAACTACAATGATGTCAACAATTGGAAATGGTTGTGTACCTCCTAAATTAGTATCCCTAGTCCAGAAAATTTAGTTAAGTTCCAGAGACTATGCTCACCATGCCCTGAACAGTACCACCTGTATCTGAATCTCAGCATGTCCAAAGTAAACTTATGTTTTTCTTCCAACAGGTTCCTTATTCTAGTTTCCCTTTCTTAGTGAATATTGTAATGTGTCAAAAACATTACCAGTATATCTCCATCTAGTTGTCAACCCTATCAACTTATAGATATCCACGATTTTTTGTCTTTCTCTACCACACATATCCAAAGGATTGCTAAGTGATGGTTATTCTAATACTCTATGTGAACAATCATCATATTTCTCTCTATTCCAATTAAAAGTATTTTGGCACAGTCTCTAATATTTTCTTGCTTGATTTACAAAACAGCTGTATTACCATTTTGTTCCTTTTTCATCCAGTTCATGCACTACATTATGGGCAAGTGATCTTTTTAATGTAATAGTTGGCACAAATCACTCTTCTTGAATTACTTCAAAGGCTCCCTCTTTTGTAAAAGGATTAAATCCATTCTCCTTACTGTACTTATAAAGATATCTTATATCTTCTTTAATTCCTTCTCAAAATTCATCTCATCACATTTTTTTCTTTGTAGCATATGTTTAATCCACACTGAACCGTTCATAATTCCCCAAAACCATGCCTTCTCATCTTGCCAATATCGTATACACCTTTTTCTGCTAGTTGGCATTAATTTTTTCTTCACTTGAATATAACCTCTTTTATACGAAAGATTTTCTCCTCGTGTTATTCCCCATTATGCTCTTTGCACATCGTTATTATCTCACATATCCTACCGTGTTGTATTCTGTAATTTTTTTTGCCACTTTCTGTCAATCTGTAGTCTATGACTGCAGAAACCACTGTTTATATTATTTGTATTCCTGGTGTCTAGGATACCAAGTGACTAATAGTATGTACTCAGATTCATTTATTAATAAATTAAAAGAATAAGATCTCTTGATACGGTGACTTTGTGTTCAAATCCACTTAGAGTTAAAAGTATATATTCTTTGAATTGGTTAACAAAATCATAATTATTCATCTATTGGTTAATTTTATCAAAAAGAGATAAAATATTCAGTTTTGAAATAATTTGGCCATCAGGAGTCTGTTTAAAAAATATTTCTTTATATATTATCCCTTCCTAGTTTTATTCCCTTACTGTGTCTGCCACAGACATTGGCCTCACAAACCTATCTTCTGGCAGGTAATTTATTCTTAGCTTTTTCCAGCACAATCCCAAATGAGAAACTTCTCACTATTTTCTATAAATTTATTCTAGGTTATTAAAATGATCCCCAGTCAAAAGATATGACATTCTGGGTCCAAAAATTTGATGAAACATCTCTAGTTAACAAACCAAAAAATAGGCTTACTACTTTTGTTTTCATACATTTGAAAAGCTTTTTGAGGAGAAATGATGTTGATCTCATTTAATTTTGCCTTCCTTCTTATCTACCTCCCAGAAAGAAAAATATCACTTATCTGATAATATTTAAGATCATAAATAAATTTATTTCAGTATGTTTGATAAATGGTTTATTGACAGCAAGAAATAACAGGTAAACTTTGAGTTATTGAATTATATTTAAACAATGTAATTTATATTTAAACAAGGTGTACATATACACAATAGAATACTATTCAGCCATAAAAAGCAGTAAATATAATTCTTGGTAAACAGAAATGACCATTAGAATTTCAAATGCATGTAGTTGCTGAACAGTTCAAGAAAAATGCTTATGTAGTTTAAGCTATGATGAATTAAAGTATAATGAAATGAAGATAACTAAATTTGTAAGATTCTATGATATAAACCATCTATAATATAAAATACTACCCTTAAATCTCAACACATAGTTAAAATATGGTGATATCCCCGCACATCTATGGTCAATTAATGTATGATAAAGGAGCCATGAATATACAATGGAGAAAAGATAGACTCTTTAACAACTGATGTTGGGAAAACTGGGCCCCTGCATGTAAGAGAATGAAACTGGATTACTGTCTATCTCTACACACAAAAGTAAACTCAAAATGGATCAAAGACCTGAGTGTAAGTGAAACCATGAAACTCTTAGAAGAAAACATAGGCAAAAATCTCTTGACTATAAACATGAGCAACATTTTCCTGAATGCATCTCCTTGGGCAAGAGAAACAAAATAAAAAATCAGCAAGTGGGACTACATCAAACTGAAAAGCTTCTGTACAGCAAAGGATACCATCAGGAGAACAAAAAAGCATCCTACAGTATAGGAGAATATATTTGTAAACAATGTATCCAATAAGGGGTTAACATCCAAAATACATAAAAAGCTCACACACCTCAACACCCAAAAAGCAAATAAACCAATTAAAAAATGGCCGACGTTCTGAACAGACACTTCTCCAAAGAAGAAATTTAGATGGCCAACAGGCACATGAAAAGATGCTCCACATCACTAATCATCACGGAAATGCAAATTGAAACCACAATGAGATATCACCTCACACCAGGTAGTATGGCCATCATCCAAAAGACTAGGAACAACACATGCTGGTGAGGATGCAGAGAAAGGGGAACCCTCCTACACTGCTGGTGGGAATGTAAATTGGTGCAACTATTGTGGAAAGCAGTATGAAATTTCCTCAAAAAACTAAAAAGAGAAATAATATTTGACCCAGGAATTCCACTCCTAGGAATTTACCTGAACAAAATCCCTGATTTGAAAAGATATATGTGCCCTTATGTTTATCGCTTCACTGTTTGCAACTGCCAAGATATGGAAACAACCTAAGTGTCCATCAATAGATGAATGGATAAAGAAAAGGTGTACATATACACAATAGAATACTATTCAGCCATAAAAAGAAAAGAAATCCTGCCATTGGCAACAACATGGATGGGCTTAGAGGGTATTATACTCATTGAAAGAAGCCAGGTGAAGAAAGACAAGTACCAAATGATTTTGCTTATTTGTGGAATATAAAAACAAATCAAAACAGAGGAAACAAAAGAGCATTAGACTCATAGACACTGAGAAGTGACAAGTGGTTACCAAGGGGAAAGGGAGTAGGTGGGGGTGGTGGGTGGAGGGGGATTGTTGAACCACTGTGATGTACATTTGATAAAAAAAAAAGAAAAAAGAAAAAATATGGTGATATCAAATGAACTTTGGAAGAGATAATAACTTCTTAAGAATGTCTTGAAATTTTTTAAAAACCCTAAAAACTCATATGAATTAAAAATCCTTATAAACACTAAAAACACAATAAAACAATAAAATGAAATTTATTAAGCATAGTTCCTAACACACTCATTAAGACTACACAGCTTCCAGACTGACATGAGACTGACTTTAGTAAAAAAAAAAAAAAAAAAAGAAAAAAATAGTAGTGATAAGTAATCCTGAATAAACCAATATAACTTTCTGAAGGCCTCACTGACAAAGGTGAACTATGAAGCAGGGTGAATACTTTCTTCTTTCTCTCTCTTTTTGGCATAAGCTGGAAAAAATAATTAGATTCTTTCCAAGTACAAGCACTGATATTGCAGAACTTGTATAGTATATGGAACAAGTTCTTTCAGAAGCATGTTTTATTATTTTTTCCTAAGCCACAGATGTTAGCTCTTTTCACATCAGAATAATGATGTTAGTCATGAGTTTCTTGGAAAAGCATTTTTAAAAAGCTTTTGAGTAGATGAGATGGGAGATGGGCTCTTCAGAGCAAATGAAAAGAGTCATATTTTCAGTAGAATATCATGAGCAGAAATTCTTTGGCAGTAGCCTATGAACAGACATTTTAAGTGCATGTTGAAAAGTTGGCATAGAAAGGCAAAAACTATAAACTAACCTACAAAAAGTGGGCTATCGAAAGGCCAAAACAGAACCTGAAAATGACCAACTTTTTAAGAAGTAGAATTGAAAGAAGAACATTTAGGAGAGTAACATGAGCTTGTATTCACATACCTAACACTTTTGGGTTAAAAAGTATCCCACATATAAAAAAAAGAATAAATTACATAATGTGTAACTTACTTTTCACTCTTTCAGTGGTAAGTCTTTTAACATACAGAAATCATGGCTAAGAAATCTCATTTGACCAAAGTCAAGAATATACTCTCCTGTTTCATTGTTTTATCTTGTATATTTATATCTGCAATAGATAAGGAATTGTATTTTGTGTACATCATGTGGATGGTTCAAGTATTATTACTTTTTTTCAATATAGCCATCATCAATTTTATTTCTTTTATGATTTTTTCAGATTTTATTATTAAATTTATGCTGATCTCATAAAATTGTGGATTTCCCTAATTTTTCTAATATCTGGAAGTATTTAAGATTGTTGCAAATTATTATGTAATGTTTGAAGTAATCACAGAAGTCATTTGGGTCAAGAACTTTATTCTGACTGGGTTTGTAGTTAAGGATTTAACTTCTTTAATACAGAGGAATTCAGATTTCTATTTTTTTACTGAGCTGTAACTGACATATAGCATTGTGTAAGATGAAGGAGTGCTACATTATGATTCAGTATATTTATATATAGAAATAGGCTTATCACTGTAGGGTCAGCTAACACCTCCAGCACATCACATAATTTTTTTTGTGGTAATAATGATGAACATCTAATCACAGAGCAACTTTGTAGTTTATAATACAATATTGCTTACTATAATCATTATGCTGTGCATTATATTTCCAGGACTTATATATCTACTAGTTGCTAGTTTGTACCCCTAAACGTACCCCAAATTCTCCTACCCTCCAGTATCTGGCAACTATTTTTCTACTTTCTAAGTCTATGAGTTTGACTTTTTTTTTTCTTTTTTTAGGATTCTACATGTAAGCAATGCTTTTCAGTACTTGTCTTTCTTTACCTGAATTATTTTACTAACATATTGTTTTCAAAGTCCATCCATATTATTATAAATGGCAACATCTCCTTTTTGTTCATGGCTGACTGATATTCTGTTGTATGCATATATCACATTTTCCTTATCCATTCATCTGTTAATGGACACCTAGGCTGTTTCCATATCTTGGCTATTTTGAATAGTGCTGCAGTAAAGATAAGAGTACTATTATCTTTCCATATCTTGTTTTCTTTTCCTTTAGATATATACCCAGAACAGGGATTGCTTGATTATATGGTAGTTATATTTTTAATTTTTGAGGAACCTACATTTTCCATGGTGGCTGTTCTAATTTACATTCCACTGACAGTGCACAAGCGTTCTTTTTTTGGTTTCAGAACTATTTTATTTACTTATTTATTTATTTAGCTAGCTAGCTATTTAATTAAAGTATCATTGATATGCAATCTTATATTGGTTTCAGATATACAACAGAGTAGTTCAACAGTTACCCATATTATTAAATCCTCACCCCCACTAGTGTGATTACTATCTGTTGGCCTAGAAAGATGTTACAGAATCATTGGCTATATTCTCCATGCTGTACTGCTATCCCCAGGACCAACTTATATTGTGATTGAGAATTTTTGTGGCCCTCTATTCCCCTCACCCTCCCCACCTGCCCACTCCAACACCTCACCCATGGTAACTACTAGTCACTTCTCAGTGTCTATGAGTCTACTTCTGTTTTGGTCATTCTGTTTGGCTTTGTTTTTATATTTCATGTACTTGTTGGCCATATGAATATCTTCTTTGGAAAAATGTCTATTAAGTACCTCTACCCATATTTTAATTGTTTTTTTTGTTACTATTGAGTTAATGTCTACTTATTCTTGTATCAGTTTTATAGGTTGTGCTTTTGAAAATCTTTGTCCATTTTATCTAAAATTTCAAATTGTTTTTCAATGTTTATAAATGTTCTTTTAATATCTTTATGAAATCTATAGAATCTGGAGTGATATTTGTAATCTGTACTTTATTTATCAAGTTAGATTTTTACTCAATCTTTCATATAACCAACTTCTGGTTCTGTTAGGAATGTTAGGTAGAAAGATAGATATAAGTAGCCAAAAAGGGAAGATAAGGTTCAAAGAGAAAGTCCCTAAGATTTAAGGAAAACGCCACCCAAACTATGCCCAGGTAGGGGGTCCCATGTGGAGACAGCAAAGGCTTTGCAGGAAGATCCCAGTGGGGGCACAACCAGATCCCAATAGGTGCACAATCGAATGGGACTACGAACTTCCCAAAGCGCACCTCAGTTTGGTGAAAGGATATGCTCATTGAGAGGGATGATTATATAGAAAGACCTGTAAATCAAATAATACCACCTTGTCAGTCAAAGAGGCACCTCCTAACCAGAATGGAGGCCTTTGTCTATCTTGACTCTGGCCTGCTCCTCCCATGGAGTGTATTCAAAAAAAACTTTCCTTCTGATTCACTGTGTCTCTGCCTTTCAACTTTTTGTTGTGGCGGGGACAAGAACTGAGGAGAACAAACTCAACCCTGTAACAGCTCTACTGATTTTTCTATTGCTTTCTGTTTTTCTATGTCACTGATTTCTGTTCTTATCAATCTTTCTAGTTCATTAAGATGGACACTAAAGTCCTTGATTTCTTCTAATGTATGTGTTTATGGCAATCTTTTGAAACTCAGCTTTAACTTCATAACACACATTTTGATATAATGCATTTTCATAATAATTTAGTATAGAAAATTTCTTTGTTATTTTGGCTTTGAGTTATCAACTATTTAGAAGTATATTGCTATATTTTCAAGCATTCTGGGATTTTCTACTTTTTTTTTCTACCTTAATTTTTTCCTGTAGACAGAGAAAATTGAATAATTTCAGTCATTTGAAATTCGTTGGTACTTTCTCAATGGTCTAATGCATGTTTAATTTGGAAAATGATCTATGTGCACTTGGAAATATGAAGTGTTCTGTGAATCTCAATTCAGACAAATTTGTTAATCATTCTGTTCAAAGTTTCTAGTTCTTTACTGATGTTTATGTCTACTTGCATCATTTACTGAGGAAATCTTGCTAAAATTTTCATTTGGACTACTGTGTACTTATTTTTTATGATAACATTGAAGTATTTCGTAGCTATGTTTTTTACACATGTACAAACAGGATACATTTAGTTCCTATTGAATGAACTCCTGTATCATTATCCCATATTCATTTACACTGATAAAAATAAATCTTGCTTCTAATTCTAGTTTACTCACATAAATGTAACTATACAAGCTTATTTTTTATTTCCATTTCATGTTACATAGTTTTGCATAACTTTCAATTTTCTACGTCATCTTATTTAATGTGTGTCTAATGTAAGGAACATAAATTTGACTTTTGCTTTTTGTACAGCCTGAAAAGTTTTGCTTTTTATTTGAACCATTCTGTTCATTGACATTTAATATTTAATTATCCCATTGATTATAAATCTCTTATCTAATTTTTTTACCTATTTCTTCTATTTTTATTCCTTTTTTCTTTTAACCTGTCCATGAACTTTCTAGTTATGCATTATTTTATTATTATTTTAGTGACTGCTGTGGATATTTCAAAATGCTACCTTGATTACTTCTTGACACACACAATCCATACAGTATTAATAATCCCATTGATTCACCATTTATATTATTTCACCATTTATATTATTATTACATATATTTAAATATTATTTTCCAAAACACATAAAACATAATTACTATTATAATTATTATGAATTTAAACAGTCAATATTCATTATATTCATCAAATAATTGAGTATTCCATTCTACTTCACTGCTTAGTGATTACTTTATGTCCTTTTGGGATCAATTTCCTTCTACCACAGGAATGATCCCAAACCCACCTTTTGTGTGTTTGGCAATGGATGCTGTATTAGTTTTTGCTTTTCTGGAAATTTATTCAATTAACCTTATTTTTGAAGAATACTTTTGTTGGATTTAGATCTAGCCTGACAGTTATTTTCCTTAAGCACTTACAAATTCCATCCCAGTGTCATCTGGTTTCATGATTTCTGTTGAGAAATCAGTTGCCTGTCTTCTTTGTAATCATTTGAAATATGTCAAAAACAAAACCACTTTTCTTTTCTTTTTGTATATCACTTTTAGTAACTTTGCTGTGATTGTCCCAGTTGTGGTTTCCTTTGTATTTATTCATTAGAGGAGAATTTCTGGAAGCTATAAAGAACACTTTCCATCTACCTGTTTTTTTCTCCTCCACAATTCACAGTTATAATCAACAATGTTGATAACTGTACCATCTTATATATTCTGGGTTAAGCACATTATTTTAATTTTCTCATATGATACTCAAGAAAACCCTATGCAGTTGCTGCTATTAAGTAATTCCACTTTAGGAGAGGAAAATGAAAGCTAAGTAATTAGATGAAGGTCAAACATCTAGGTTATAGTAGAAGGACTGAAATTAGATTGTCTTTTACTGAAGCCCATGCATTTTAATAGTAGGAAGGCTCAAAATGTATTTGGAAAAATTTAATAATGTGGCACTTCTAATTCAGTGAAATTAGCTAGAGATACTTGAAGTATGTGACAAATTAGAAAAAGCTCTTTATTACCATGAATGCAGGTTTTGATATTGGGTTTGACACTGCAGGCTCTAAGGACTTGTTTAGGATAACAATATTGAGTCCTAAACCTCGTTTATAAATAAGGGTGTTGGATAGATGATCCTTATTGATACTTTCTGGTTAGAACAGTCTATGAAAATAATCTTATTTTATGCAACTTTTTTTTATCAAAACACTTACACAAAATTCACAATGAGCATATATCTCATCATGTTCTAGAGATGTGAGAAAAAACTGCTGTGAACATTGTCTGATTAAAAAATATTCTCTCCAGATTTCTGGGGATTATTGTTGGTCTTTTCAGAAACCTATCTGGGTTTTTATACTTTGTTAGAAATGACTTGCCTAAAATTAAATTCAGTTTCCAGTTTCCATAGTGCAATACAACAAAATAATGGACCCTGGGAGAGCAAGGATCCATTATCTTGCAGGCTCATGTTACGATGCCTCTGGATATATAATCCAAAATCACAAAAGACCTTCCAAGTGCCTTTGGAAATTTTGTGTATAATTCTATACACTTTGATTTTAAACATTCTTTAAGATTTATTTTACACAAAGTATTTTATTTCTATTTATCAATGAATTATTTAGCAGCATTTCATTTTAAATACATTTTTTAGCTTTTTGGTGGTATCTTGATATCCAAATTTCTTATGAAAATTATTTTTTCTGCATTTTGTGCAATTATGTAGTTTTTCAATTTTCTTTTTAATAAATCAAATTGTCTTGACATGCTACTGAGCAATTCTTATTTCAGCTAAACATTGATTTAGAATAGTAATAAAGTGCTGTCCTTTATATTCTAAAATGCAACAGTGGAAAAAATCAACTTAACATAGCAGTGTAGTCCTCATAGCAAATGACTTGTGCTGAAATGCTGCTTGGAGTTCCGCAATGTTTTTAATTTTCTTGTGCAAAGTTCTAAATAAGAATAATAAGCAGATTGAAATTATGTATATGTGATTGTAAGTGAAAGAAAAATCATTTGTTTTCACTCATAAAAAGTTCAGAAATAGTATATTTCAGTTTCATATTATAGTTGGTGAAGTTTTAGAGCTTAAAGACTGTTTTGATTACTTTTCAGCTTTCTCTGTCAACCATCCATATTCTGGAAATGAATATATTAAAGTTGGATTTGGAACTCTTGCCACTAAAATGCATTGACTATTTTAGTTTATCTTATGAGTAAATTGAATAATCAATATTATATTACATAGAACTTTAAACACTGTTTCAGAGAGCATTTTGAATACAAGATAGTTGATAATACATTATTTTGTTTTTTCAAATGGGAATAATGAAGAAGTTATATATCTATTATTAAATGTTAGATGCATAGTAATGTATTACTTGGCAATATCAAAACATGTTCCTTAATTTATTGAAGCAGTAAGTTTCCAAGGGGATATAACCATGTGGTGTTTGAGAGACCAGTTTATTACTGGAGCAACTGGGCACCCATCCTATTATTTTTATTATTATAAAAATGATATTTGCTCTCTAGAGCCTCATTTGGTCCTCACCTTTAAGCACTATTTGTCTCAGAGTCTATCTGCACAATCATAGAGCATGGGGGAAATCTGACCATTAAAACCCAATGCTAGGGAAAATAGTCAGAGTAGCTTTAAAAAATGGTGGCAGGTCCAATTCTGGAGTGTCAGAGTTTCTAATTAGGATCCCAAGTAGAAGGAACTTTTTATAAAAATGTTAAAACAGTTTGTAAAATGGACATTAAAGCAATGGAGGTACAGTTTTACTACAAATGTGTAGGAGTTACTTTTTCCTCCGAAGACTTACAGTGATATTACATTTTAGCTGTGATCAGCTATAGTTTGAGTATTCTGTCAGCCAGTTAAGTTCTGAATTAGGAGGAAATAATTTTGAGTCAAGTTCCATTGCATGACAACAGTGACCATGAACATAACCTGTATTTTCTAAGTAATAATTATTTATGATATAAGAAAAAATTGTTTTAGAAAAATAAGCAGCAGTTATTTTTCTTATATTTAGTTGAAATAAGATGAATAATATAAAGACATGACTTTAATATCATGTTTACACAAGACTAATATAATTTGAGTGTACTATGTATTTCATAATATTTTCATATTCTCTTCTCTTCATTTATTCTTCTCCATGCTGATATGAGATAGCCATTATCCAGATTTGAAAAATTAAGAGAACATTTCATTAGTAAGACATGTCTGGAGAAGTTTCCCATCATATTTTAAAATGATCCTTACCCATATGTAAATTAAACCAGCTAAAATTAAAATACATGCCTAAATAATATAAAAGCAACTTTCTACTATCATGGTTTTAGTGTAAGTGTACAGAGTTCAAAAGTTGTTTTTACTTCAAATTAACATCCATTTGCTTAAAAAGTTAATCATGAGATCAAACTAGGTGTGCGACATATACAAGTAAAAACATACCCTAGTGATAAAGTGGTTCAGGAGTAAGGAATTGACAGTAATTGAAAGAACAATTAAGCACACTATTCTATTTCCTAGGATCATGGCCCTCTCACAAATATGCATCTATGCTTTAATTTTGAGTTATATGTTGGCCAACGCATATGAATTAGTCAATAATTATTGAATGTATTAGGTTCTGGGAATGTTGAGCTAAATAATATATACATGATTTCTTACCTCAGAGAACTTAAAGACTACCTATGAAGATATACAATAAATACATATTTACAAATAATTTATTAAGTGATAACAAAGCAGACGCTGTGAAGGGAAGAAGTGTTGAGAGTCATTTGAGAATTTACCCTGGTTGGTATGACAAGGAAGCTTTCTTTTAGGAAGTGATACATTAGTGATACTCATACCTCAGAAATCAGTACAAGTTAAAAAGTAAATTAAAAAGGAAAAAAGTTACAGATTCAGCTTTAAGGGTATGAGACAGTGACCTTTGTAGATCTTAGGAGAGATTACCATGGCTGAACTGGAGAGCGCAAAGGGCAAAGAGAATATGCAGTGAAGTGAGTGAGGTGAGTGTTATTGGTGGTACTAAAAAGCATGGCTATGTTAGCCATGTTCAGATTTTTTTACATTTTTAAAGTACAATTAAAAGTTATTAAAAGGGTTTAAATAGAGGTGAATGACCTGATTTGTTTAGGGTTAAAATATACATTTTATGAGGGGTTAAGGAGAGGCCAAATAAGGAGATATTAGAATAATTCAGTTGAGAAATTCTGGTAGCATTGGGATAGTGTTGGTAAAAGATAATTAGGAAAAGTTTATAGGACCCAGTAATTCATTAACTGAGTGGTAGGAGGGGTCAAGGATGATTCCTATGGTTTTAATAACTGAATCTCAGTATGTGATAATGCATTTCATGAGAGAACATCTAAAAGGAGAATTGTGGGGACAAAGTTTGTGAGTTCAGTTTGAGGAGCCTTAGAGATATCCATGTCTGGAAGAGAGGTCTGAACTGGAAATATAGGACAGAGATCATAGCATTTAAATTTTGCATGAAATAAAGCTAGAGATTAGTTTTAAATGAAGGAGATTATTTAGGAACCAAATATAGAGTATTAAGAAAAAAACGGCCCAGAGCAGCATCATGAATGAAGTAAAATATTCAAAATTTGGAAGAGAAAGAAGAAACTTGAAACAAAGGAGAAAGTCCAAAAGATTATGACCTTAGCCTGAATGATATAAATATTTAAAAAGAATAATTAACCACTGAAATGCTGCTAACACAACAACTAAAAAGAGGACTCAAAAGTACCCACTGGATTTATGTACCTGGAGATTATTGGAGAATTGACAGAAGATCCCATCAAGTGACGATGGTGCACATCCCAGTGGGGAGGTTTGATGAATGAATATGAGCGGAGAAAATTAGTAGATGTAATTAGCAACAGTAAAACAACAGCAACAAAACAATTTTGAGAACTTGGATTTTGAGAAAAGTTATTCGATTGATAGGTCCATACCTATTCATCTTCTACAAGTTATATAGGTGTGAGAAACCATGAAGAAGAAAATGGCAATACGTGTGCAGCTTCTTTCCCTATAAATAAGGAGAATCCTGATTTTTCTCCTCTTGAATGGGTGTTATAGTCTAAAGGTCCTAAAGACAAAAAAGCTTTGGGTTCTGTGGGAGTTCCCTGGTGTAAGCTAGTTGGGACTTTCACCTTTTTGTGCAAACCCTAGCAAAGCCTAATGTCGGAGCCCCAGATGAGAATCATTAGGCAAGCAATACTGGAAGCATGTAGGCCATTAGAATTCCCTGTAATTCTTGTTAAATTTTGGCACTGGCCCTTATGGAATGTATTTAGTCTCAGTTCCATGAGAAGAAAAAGAAGAATCAGATGAGTGATCTGATGGAGGCTGGCTCAGTGCTCCCTACATTTGATGTTAGGAGTATGGTGGGGCATTGCTGTACCAGTGGGCTCTCTCCAGGTGCTACAGCAGAGACTACCTTGAATCTTGCTTCTACAACAGTAGTCCAAAGGTGAAGAAATAATTTCATGATCTGACACTTCTGGAACTGACAATATCAGTGATATACCATCACCAACACGTACACCTAACTGAGCTGACAAAAATAGCATGCTATTTAAAAGGGCTCAAGAACTAGAGTTTAGAAATTAGAACAGAAAACAAAAAGTAAAATAGAACTAATAGGAGATAAGTTGGTGGACTCATTGGGTTTTCTATATAGTAGCCAATTATATGTATATAGAGACAGTTTTACTTCTTCCTTCTCAGTTTGGATATCTTTGTTTTCTTGCCAAATTTTCTCTGGCTAGGACTTCCAATAAGCTCTCAAGAGTGGGCATCCTTGTCTTCCTCCTGATCTTTGAGGAAGAGCTTTCAGCTTCTCACCATTTGGTATGATGTCAGCTGTGGTTGTGTCATAAATGGTGTTTGTCATGTTGAGGTACCTTCTATACCCACTTTATTCATAATTTTTATGATAAATGGATGTTTAATTTTTCAAACTTTTCCTGCCTGTGTTGAGAGGATCATATGATTTTTATTCATTTTCTTAATGTGGTATCACATTGTTTAATTTGTGGATTTTGAGCCATCCTTGCCTCCCTGGGATAAATCATACTTGATATTTTCCCCACATACTTCATTTTATTTCTAGTTATGTCTTTTATTTTCCACAAAAATAAAACCCTCTAACTTTTCTTGTGAGGCCAGTTTAGTGGTGATGAACGCCTTTAGTTTTTGCTTTTCTTGTAAACTTTATTTCTCCTTCATTTCTGAACAATAATCTTTCAGAGAAGAGTATTCTTTGTTATTTTATCCATTCAGTACTTCAAATACATGCCACCCCCTTCTGGCCTGCAAAGTTTCTGCTGAAAAATCAACTGGATATCTCTTGTAAGTGACTATTTGATTTTCTCTTACTGACTTTAAGATTCTCATCTTTAACTTTTGCTATTTTAATTACATTATGTCTTGGTGTGGACCTCTCTGGATACACCAAGACATAATGTAATTAAAATGGCAAAAGTTAAGGACCTCTCTGGATTTACATTGTTTCCGACTTTATGTGCTTCCTACACCTGAATATCTGTTTCTTTAGCCTATTTTAGGGAAGTTGTTAGCTGTTATTTCTTCAAATATCTTCTCTGCCCCTTCCTAATTCTCTTGTCTTTCTGTGACCCCTATAAAAGAATGTTAGGATGCTTGATGTTGTCCTAAAGGTCCTTTAAACTGTCATTTCTTAAAAGTCTTTTTTCTTATTATTGTTCTTTGTGTGATTTTCCCTATTCTGTCTTCCATATTGCTTATCCATTCTTCTACCTAACTAATCTGTTGTTAATTCCCTCTAGTGTATTTTTAATCTCAGTTCCTGTATTCTTTGGCTCTGATTGGTTCTTTTAATATTTTCTAACACTTTGTTGAAGTTCTTACTGTATTCTCCATTCTTATTCTGAGTTCAATGAGCATTTTTATGACCACTACTTTGAACTCTTTATCAGGTAAATTACTTATTGCCACTTCATTAGGCTTTTTATCCTGGTGTCTACTTTTGTTCTTTCATTTGGGACATACTTCTCTGCCTCTTCATTTTGTCTGAACTTATGTGTTTGTTTCTATGAGACAGGTGGAACAGATACTCTCACAGTCTTGAAGCAGAGGCCTTGTGTAGGAGCATCTTCTGTGTAGACTGTGTATGTCTGGCATCTTTGGCTGGCCTGCTGATTATGAAGGCATGGGCTTGTGGGGGTTCCCACCATGCACTGCACTAGAGCTGTCCTGGTGGGACAGCTGTAGATGAGTCAGGCAGGGACTGGGGGTTTCTGAGGCCCATTGTGGCGACCCACAGCTGGAGATGGAGCAGGCACTGCCCTGGTAAGACTTCTGGAGCAGATGACCATTTGGGGTCCCAGGATGCTCTGCACTAGGGTTGCTTAGGAGGAAAGCTGAAACTGGAGCATGTGCAGGTTGGTGGTGTGGTCCCAGGGTGCACCATGCTGAAGATGCCTTGATGGGATGGCTAAATCAAGTGTAGGCCAGGGTGGGATCCTGGAGTATGCTGTACTGGGGCTGCCTTGGTGAAATATGTGGCACTAGAGTGGGCGCAGGCCAGGAGTGTTCCAGTGTGTGCTGCTACTGGGCTGTCCTGGTGGGATGGATGGAATAGGCACAGGCTGGTAGGTACTGGGTCACACCACACTGAGGCTGCTTTAGCCAGATGTCTAGGTAGGGCATGGGGGTGTCTCAGAGCATGTCATACTAGGGCTACTTTGGGGGGACAGCTGGAGCTGGTGTAGGCTGGAGGCCTTGGCTTACTTGGTTGTCCCTACCTGGCAGAGTATAGTGCATATGTCATGTTTCACTCATGCTATCAAGGTGGAGAGGGAGCTTCAACGATGGTGTCTCCAGCCCTTGGGAGAGTTCCAGCAGAACCCTACCCATTTGACAGATACTCTGGGATTAGTAAATGGATTTCCTTTTCTAGTCCAGTTGCCATTTTTTGATTATGCCTCAGCACAGGTGAGTACACATGGGTAACTCAGTTATATCCCTTCCTACTGTAGGCTGTTTTGTCAAGGGTGAGGTTCCTATCTTTACAGGTTTTCATGTGCCCCTTCTCTATGGGATCCCTCTATTGCTTTCTAAATCTACTATTTGAAAAATGCTTTAGACATTCCTCATAAAGAAAGAAGGTAAACTAGAAACTGTCAGGAATACAACTGAAAATGAAAGCTTTATTTTCTATGTGTTGTTGAGTTACCTACAAAATTACCCAGACATTCACATTTCTTGACTTCTGCTGAGTTCTTGAACTTTTTCATGATTTTGGTGGCACTATTACTGCAGTACATAAGTGATTTGCTTGAGTAGAATTTATTTTGTATCCTGTTTTTGAAAAACAGTAAAATAAGAGAAAAAAAAATGTCTTACATTTCCACTTTACTGAAAATGTTCTTATTTGCCACAGTCTTTCTATAAATTGATAAAAACAGATATTTTCAAGTTATTTTATCAGAGAAATATATGAAATTTTAATCTCTTAATTCTTATATTCAAAGTAATGATAAAAGTGGAAGCTAAAACAATAATATGAAATAAAAGGAACTTCAGATTTCTGTGAGCCAGATATTTGTTTTTATAAAATAACATTTGTATAATTCCTAAATCTTATATATGGTTTAATTAATGCTATAGTGATTTTTGCCAGAAGCAAAGACAGGTTATTAAACAAGAGGCTATATCTTAAATATATTTACTATATGACCTCCTAAAATATTCAAAACTACTTAAATGAAAATGTAATTTGCAAATACTGGATATTTAATGTCTATATATTTTTTCCACAATTAGAATTAAAACTTTTTGAGGCAGGTAGCACACTTTATATATTTTAGTGTATACTGTATTTCTAATAGATAACACAGTATTTATCAGAATACATTTATTGATTGATGTACACGCAGCCCCCCCACACAAATGCATTTAATTGGGCTTTATCCCTCCTCCCTCAGAGAGAAAAAAATTACTGTTATCTAAATAGCTATACACTCCCCCATATTTTCCAATCCCTGTATTTTCAGGAGAGATAATGTGGCTTCTTTTGGACAATGGGTTCTAAGCAGCAGGTATTCATCACTGAAGCATAGGGCTGAAGTATAGGATAGCAAGTATGCTGCACTCTTATTTAATTATTGTAATGAAAAAGGAGGTCACATGGTCCATATGGAATTTTCAGATGTAGACATTCCATCAACCTGTGTCTGTGAATGGCTGTGTAGAAAGAGGGACTTCCTCCCACCCTACCAACATTAGCTATATGCCATGGTCTTGGCTTGGCTTATAGTTTCCTTTTGTTAGGAATATATTGTCTTTTTACAAATGATTCCATTTATCCAAGTATTTATTGAATATTTGTAGGAAGGTGTTACAGGAATCACCCAAGCTAAGTTGCAAATATTTGCATGTAAGGAGTTGAGTACATCATAAGAAAAAATAAAAAAAACATACAGAGTTATGACACAAGTTGGAATTTGATTAATACCATACAAGACCACCTATATAAAGAGTTTAATAACTAGAATAATTTTTAAAAGTGGCATGTAGGTTGATCCGTAATAAAATCCCTATTATGTATAAATTTTAAACAATTTCCACGAAAGTCCCTCTAGATATTACACGCCCTGCTTCCGCCCTCTGTTTGACAATTCACTTTGATTACTCACCTGTCCAAAAGACAATGAATAGAAGTGTTCCAATTATGGAGGAAGTTGCCAGAAATATTTCCTTCAACATAGACCCTATCCTCAGCATGTGCATCTGAGGAGAATGTGTCCAGAGAATAGATGCTCTGACTTAAAGATGCTATGACTTCCCTGGGGCACAAGCTATGGACCCTGTGTGATATTCAGACATAAGTACTTTAACCCATTGAAGAGCAATGAAGGGCTGCTTTTCCCCAAAAGTTATCATTAAATTTTAATATAATTATCAAAACTAAATAAATGAATTCTAAACTAAGAGGGATTTTCAATAGGGGTTATAGACTTGCATACTCTTTTTTGGGGGGTAGAAAGTTATTAGAATTGAAAGTTGTTTGCTCTTCTGATCAGCTGCCTTTCAGTTGGTAGGCTGGATGATTGTTGCTGTCATAAATGCCCCCAAAATATAGTCTTTTTTTGTACATATGCAGCCTGTATTTCAGCAATGGACACAGATTTTGCTTAAACATAGTAGACAATTGCCATGATTTTATTTACATGGTGAAGTCAACTCTCACTAAAATTTAAGGCCATTATTTCTGGGGAATCTCCCATAGCTTATTACTCTTCAAAAACAGAACAACAATTAAATTTTCGCCCAAAGTAGCATCAGTTCCAAAATGGATATGCAGTGGACCAGTGGTAAGAGTGATAAAATCTAGGACCAAATCATTGGAACAACTTAGATAGGCTCTGCAGAATGGCCTGGAAGGTGGTGTCAAATGAAAATCCATATAGAAACATGTTCTAATCTAGCCTCCACTGAGGGAGACAACCGGATGTAAAGCAGGGAGATAGAGGAAAAGAGGCCAAGAAACCTAAATATCAATTCAGAGAGACTGAGATATAAAGGACTATGCAGTGTTTCACAGATTTTAAACAGAAAAATAGAGAAAGATGTTTCACCGAACAAAACATATTGCTAAAGGGAGTTTATATAATATACCAGAGTTGAAGATGAGAATGGCCCATTTCACTCCTCTTTCATGTCAACAAATAGTTGGCTCCACTACAAGATGTATGATAAACAGAAAAGACCCAAGATATGACCTGTCATTGCAAAAGGGAAAACAAAGCAAAAGCAAAGGAAGATACTGCATCCCAGGACATTTATCTACAGAAACAGGATTAATAAGCATAGCTTCAAATGATATTAATGATAAGAGCTTAAAGACTAGGTAGAGATAATGAAAGCAGAGAATACAGAAACATGAAAGAGATGTAAAGGAGCTAGCAGAAAAACTGGACAAGAAAAATATAACATAGGTGGGGATCAAGATGGCAGAGTAGGAAGATGCTGAGCTTACCTCCTCCTGTGGACACACAGAAATACAGAACATATAGAATGAACTGAAGGCCAGCAGAACAGACCTTACACAGCTAAGGATATAAAGAAAAAGCCCCATTAAGATGTGGGTAGGAGGGGTCGAGGCACAGTCCTGTTAGGACCCACATCCCCTGTGCAGCAAATTACAGGAGATTTATATAATATATATCCCATATCATAGAGGCCCTGCCTGAGGAAAGAGGGGTCCAGGACAACCACTGGAGAGACAAGAACTAATAATACCTGGCTTTAAACCAGTGGGGCTTATGTCCAGGAGAGCCAAAGGGCATGAGGGAACAAACAGTACACACTGAAAGGGCACATGCATGAGCTCACTCATGTCTAGTCCCAGCACAGAGGCAACAGTCAGAAATCTCCTGGGTGAAAGACCTCCACTGAATAATTTTAGGGCATACGCTGGAGGGGTAGGGATCTCGGAACAATCTCTGGAGAAGTGCTGGGGCATACCATTTTCTTTTCACCTTCCCTCTGCCTAGATGGGATGGCTCTGGGGTGCAGTTTCTGACTCCTCTGCCATGCTATCACCACCCACCAGCCCCAGCCTTCCCCTGCTGACTTGCCCTGCCCAATCCTGCCGTCCTGGCCCAGAAGTGCTTCCAAGCTGCCTCTAGCCCTGCCACACCCATTGGGTCGACTTGGCGGGCACTTCAGTCCCTTCCAAGTGGCTTTTCTTTATGCATTCATAGATGAATTTCAGAAACAAAGTACAACAGATTTTTACTATATAAATATAAAATGGGTTTTTAAAAATCTGAAACTTCATATTTTAGAAGTGACACTGGTATTATCAAAGCTATATCTTCCCATACAGTTGAACCAATGAAAGCATTCATTAAATACATAACATCATTTTACATAGATGAATATCAATCACATGGGTTAACCCATGTAATGAAAAAAATGTATTACATGAAATATTAATCATATAAAAACAAGGACAGTTATGCTAAACATACTAAGTCATATAATATTTTTAAAAAATGTTTATTTGCAAAATACTTCCCTAATTTTAAGAGAGCTTGTTCAAAACCATATTCCCTGAGGGTCTGTAGTACTTGCAGTAGTATCCTGCTTAGCATCTGAGAGGCAATGACAACAATGTCTTTTTAAGTTTCAGTAATGTCACCTATGACACCTTTGTTTTTCAAACTTCTTTCACCATGTCCATCTATGACATCTCTTGCTAGTTGTAAATTGTCTTGTTTCAATGACATTTATAACAGTTTCAAAACAAGAAATAGCCTTGACAGAGTCATTTTCCAATCATTCGCTTACCATCAGTACTGCTGTCTATGCTGTGTGGATCAAACCATCACTGCTGGACATTGGCCATTGACAGCCTGGAAAGTCACAGACTGTCACAATCGACACAATATAGAAAATCCTCCTTCAGCTAATATACTCTTACTGTTTTAGAAATGGATGATGAAAAGATTTTTTTATTTAAAGTATGTCTCCTCTTCTTCCTTTCATCAGACTCTTGAGGAAATGATTTCTACTATTATTAAGACCATAGATAAATTTAACTGGATTTTGCAACTATACACTTAAAAACAAGACAAAATTAAATAGGCACAATCATAGCTCTTAAATAGTAATAATACATCCATTTAAATTATTAAATTATTAAAGCATAAATTATTAAAACATAACTTTAATAGGATGAGTACATACACAGCGATCAAATGAATGAGTAGACTGACCCATAAGAAACGTAGTAAAAGTGGTCAAAGTAATTGAAAATGTAACAGAATTTAATATATACAAATGCTTTAAAATTTCTGAGTAAAAGAATAAAGGGAAAATGGAGAGAAAAATAAATATAGAAGAAACTTTCTGAAAGTTACGTATCATATATATTATATATATATATAATGATAGTATATATATATACATATATATACTAAATATCAGAATTCACAGGTTAAGAGGAATTGATAAAGACTTTATAGTAAAAGAATCAAATTATCCACTATATGAAGAGATTTACATAGGCATCAGAATTTTTTTCTGATCAAAAGGATGGTGTTTTTAAATGTTAGAGGAAATTATTATGTACTTATAGGTCTGTACCTTACCAAACTATTGAGTAAATATGAGGATTAAATTAGCCAGTGGTGATCACAGACTCAGAAATGTTATAATCAGAAGGTCTTTTATAAAATAACATTACTTACAGACAATCTGCAGAAAATAGAAAATTCTATTTGCTCCTTCCTATAATCTGGATCTTTTTGTAACATATTTTATTTAGCTTAAACCCCTTCTCTGGACCCCATATTTTTCTGCCAAATGATTTGAAAGGAAACTCTCCAAGTTTTTGAGAGGTTCATATACTCCATCAGAACTTTGTCTCATAAATTAGAGAATTGTTCGTTTTCTCATCAGAAAAGTATGAGAATGTGTTTTATTTCAATTTACTGTATATAATCATTTAACTCAAGCCTTGCCCTTCATTGAAGTTCCAAACTCAGAGAATATTCTAAGAGTAAACAGCTTTTTGCTTATGGCTTCTTTAGTTTCCATGCCATCAAGAACTCACCTCCACTCATCCAGCAAAGCCTCTGTGGGTTTTGATTCCCTTGTAGTATCTTACCGGATCAGGCCAGATATTCAGCCTCCCTAGAAAATAAGCTTCTGGATCCAAGAAGGAAATGGCTGGCCATATTTTACTCATAACAGTAGTGTTTCCTCCTCTTGGAATTTTAGTTTATCATATTTCTATTGCTTTCATAATGATTTCATCCCTTTAAAAATATGATTTTCCTAGATGTTGCAAGGGAACATTGGTCTACTGTGATCTACAACATACTACTTAGAAGCAAAAGACCTCTTTTCAGTATGTGTTGGTAAAAATGATTATAGTTCAATTTGTTGTAATTAAAAATATAATTTCATTTAAGAGCTTTATTTATGTAATCCTGTCTTTTCCTTTTGCATTCTCTCGATCAAAATAATTACTGTATGAATGAGGTGATGGTGTTTAATCATTCCATAGTGATAAAATTTTCTTCCCATATTGACACAGTTTACCACTTTAAGTGAACATAAATCATTTCTTTCAAAACCATTTAAACCCAAATAATTTCATTCTCAAAGTTAAAAGTCAACAGTACTTGGACCTGTTACAAAAATTCTTTCAAAATTATAGGAAATTATTTGCTTTTGTATAAGCATTTATAAACACAAACCAAATTCTGTGACACTTGGATAAGAAGACGTAAAATTAACTAAAACTCAATAGATAGACTATAAATATTTGTCAAACTGCATGACTAATGAGATGTAATGACTAGTTGAACTCTTTATTAAACTGTGTCAACAAGTTCCCATCTTTCAAGGTTCCTAATTAAATTACTGATTAAAGTACCATAAGGGGGACTTCCGGGAAGATGGCGGTGTGAGCAGGGCAGCAGAAATCTCCTCCCAACATTATATTTATCTACGAAAACACAGAAAATACATCTATTCCTAAAAGTGAGACGAGAATACACAGGAAAGCGCACAGCATGCAGCTACACCCGAGAGGACTCGGCACCCCAAGAGGCGGGTAAGATACGGAGCCGCGACCCGGCGGGACCTGAGCCCTCCCCCACCCCAGCGCACCGGCGGGAGGAGAGGATTCAGAGCCAGGAGGGAGTGGAAGCACACCCCGGGAAGTAGCCAGCCCCGGTGATCTGCGCGGGGAGCGCTGACCCACATTGCGCAGTGCAGCGGAGATTGGAGAGACAGAGGGGCAGGATCTGAGCGGGGAAGGCGCCAGGGTGCTTGCAGCTGGCTCCCGGGAAACAAAAAAAAAAAAGCGTGCGCTTTCTTCAGCGGTCTTAAAGAGACAGGAGCCCAGCAGAGGAGCCGGATCGCCCCAGCACACTCAGCCCAGCAGGCTGGGAGTCCTGGGGAGTTTCAGACGCCTTAGCTGGCGACTGAGGAAACGTAGCCATACTTAACACTTCTCACTGAGATCAACAGCCTCCTACTCGTTCCCACCCCTGCCAGAGCGATAAAGGGCCCTGCGGAGCGGCACAGTCACAGCTGTGGAATAGTGGGGCAATAGCGCCACCTAGAGCATTCCCACAGAATCTACATCCAGTGGGCATTTGTTTTGTTTTGTTTTGTTTTTGTTTTTGTTTTCTTTTCTTTCTTTTTTTCTTTTTTTCTTTCTTTCTTTTTTTTCTTTTTTTCTCTTTTTTTCTCTTTTTTTTCTTCTCTTTTTAAAGTCTTAAAGAGCCCAGCTGACATACGTGGCAACTATCAGTGACCAAATTATACAGACATGAAAAGACAAAGGAATATGGTTCAGACCAAAATCAACCAGACAACCCCAGAGAGGGAGTCTGAAGGGATGGAAATGCACAGCCGCCCTGAAAAAGAATTCAGAATAAAAGTCATAACCATGCTGATGGACCTACAGAGAAATGTGCAAGAGCTGAGGGAGGAAGTGAGGGAACTGAAGAAAGACAATACAGAAATCAGACAAGCGATCGATGGGCTTAACAGAAGAATGGATGAGAAGTGAGAGATTGTTGATGGAATAGAAAACAGAGAACAGGAGTACAGAGCAGCTGAGGCAGAGAGAGATAAAAGGATTTCAAAGAATGAAAGAATATTAAGAGAACTGTGCGACCAATCCAAACGGAACAATATTCGCATTATAGGAGTACCTGAGGAAGAAGAGAGAGAAAAAGGGATAGAAAGTGTCTTTGAAGAAATAATTGCTGAAAACATTCCCTCGCTGGGGAAGGAAGTAGTCTCGCAGTCCACCGAAGCTCATAGATCTCCCAACACAAGGGACCCAAGGAAGACAACACCAAGACACATAATAATTAAGATGGCAAAGATCAAAGGTAAAGACAGGGTATTAAAGGCAGCTAGAGAGAGAAAAAAGATTACCTACGAAGGAAAACCCATCAGACTATCATCAGACTTCTCAACAGAAACCTTACAGGCCAGAAGAGAATGGCATGATATATTTAACGTTATGAAACAGAAGGGCCTCGAACCAAGAATATTGTATCCAGCACGATTATCATTTAAATATGATGGAGGGATTAAACAATTTACAGACAAATGAAAGTTGAGAGAGTTTGCCTCTCATAAACCACCACTACAGGATATCTTAAATGGACTGCTCTAGATGGAAGCACACCTAAGGCTAAAAAGATGTCACCAGAGAAAATAAAATCATAGCAAAGAAAGCAGAACATCCAAATACTAACTAAAGGCAAAGAATAAAACACCTATTATAGAAAGAATGGAGGAGGAGGAATAAGAAGGGAGAGAAAAAAGAAACATCAGACTGTTTACAATAACTTAACAAGAAAGTTAAGTTAGATTGTTAGATAGTAAAGAAGCAACCCCTGAACCCTTGGTAACCACGAATCTAAAGCCAGCAATGGCAATAAGTACATACCTATCAATAATCACCCTAAATGTAAATGGACTGAATACACCAATCAAAAGACACAGAGTAACAGAATGGATAAAAAAGCAAGACCCATCTATATGCTGCCTACAAGAAACTCACCTCAAATCCAAAGATATACACAGACTAAAAGTGAAGGGATGGAAAAAGATATTTCATGCAAACAACAAAGAGAAAAAAAGCAGGTGTTGCAGTACTTGTATCAGACAAAATAGACTTCAAAACGAAGAAAGTAGCAAAAGATAAAGTAGGACATTACATAATGATAAAGGGGTCAGTCCAACAAGAAGATATAACCATTATAAATATATATGCACCCAACACAGGAGCGCCAGCATATGTGAGACAAATACTAACAGAATTAAAGGAGGAAATAGACAGCAATGCATTCATCTTAGGAGACTTCAACACACCACTCACTCCAGAGGACAGATCAACCAGACAGAAAATAAGTAAAGACACAGAGGCACTGAACAACACACTAGAACAGATGGACCTAACAGACATCTACAGAACTCTACACCCAAAAGCAACAGGATACACATTCTTCTCAAGTGCACATGGAACATTTTCCAGAACAGACCACATACTAGGCCACAAAAAGAACCTCAGTAATTTCAAAAATATTGAAATCCTACCAACCAACTTCTCAGATCACCAAGGTATAAAACTAGAAATAAATTTTAGAAAGAAATCAAAAAGGCTCACAAATACATGGAGACTTAACAACACTCTCCTAATTAATCAATGGGTTAACGACCAAATCAAAACAGAAATCAAAGAATATATGGAGACTAATGACAACAACAACACAAAGCCACAACCTCTGTGGGACGCAGCAAAGGCAGTTCTAAGAGGAAAGTATATTGCAATCCAGGCCTATTTAAAGAAGGAAGAACATTCCCAAATGAATAGTCTAAAGATACAATTACTGAAATTGGAAAAAGAAGAACAAATGAGGCCCAAAGTCACCAGAAGGAGGGACATAATAAAGATTAGAGAAGAAATAAATAAAATTGAGAAGAATAAAACAACAGAAAAAATCAATAAAACCAAGAGCTGGTTCTTTGAACAAATAAACAAAATAGATAAACCCCTAGCCAGACTCATTAAGAGAAAAAGAGAATCTACACACATAAACACAATCAGAAATGAGAAAGGAAAAATCACGACAGACCCCACAGAAATACAAAGAATCATAAGAGAATATTATGAGAATTTGTACGCTAACAAGCTGGAAAACATAGGAGAAATGGACAACTTCTTAGAAAAATACAACCTTCCAAGACTGACCAAGCAAGAAACAGAAAAACTAAACAGACAAATCACCAGTGACGAAATCGAATTGGTAATCAAAAAACTACCCAAGGACAAAACCCCTAGACCTGATGGATTAACCTCTGAATTCTACCAGACATATAGAGAAGAAATAACACCGATTCCCCTTAAAGTTTTCCAAAAAATAGAAGAGGAGGGAATACTTCCAAACTCATTCTATGAAGCCAGCATCACTCTAATACCAAAACCTGGCAAAGACCTCACCAAAAAAGAAAATTACAGACCAATATCCCCGATGAATGTAGATGCAAAAATACTCAACAAAATATTAGCAAATCGAATTCAAAAATACATCAAGAGGATCATACACCATGATCAAGTGGGATTCATCCCAGGGATGCAAGGATGGTACAACATTCGAAAATCCATCAACATCATCCACCACATCAACAAAAAGAAGAACAAAAACCACATGATCATCTCCATAGATGCTGAAAAAGCATTTGACAAAATTCAGCATCCATTCCTGATTAAAACTCTCAACAAAATGGGTATAGAGGGCAAGTACCTCAACATCATAAAGGCTATATATGACAAACCCACAGCTAACGTCATACTTAATGGCGAGACGCTGAAAGCTTTTCATCTAAGATCGGGAACAAGACAAGGATGCCCACTCTCTCCACTGTTATTCAACATACTACTGGAGGTCCTAGCCAGAGCAATCAGACAAAACAAAGACATACAAGGCATACAGATTGGTAAAGAAGAAGTCAAATTGTCACTATTTGCAGAGGACATGATAGTGTACATAAAAAACCCTAAAGATTCCATTCCAAACTACTAGAACTACTATCTGAATTCAGCAAAGTTGCAGGATACAAAATTAATACACAGAAATCTGTTGCTTTCCTATACACTAATGATGAACTAACAGAAAGAGAAATCAGAAAAACAATTCCATTCACAATTGCATCAAAAAGAATAAAATACCTAGGAATAAACCTAACGAAGGAAGTGAAAGACCTGTACTCTGAAAACTACAAGACACTCCTAAGAGAAATTAAAGAGGACACTAACAAATGGAAATGCATCCCATGCTCTTGGCTAGGAAGAATAAATATTGTCAAAATGGCTATACTACCTAAAGCAATCTACAGATTCAATGCAATCCCTATCAAACTACCAACAGCTTTCTTCAATGAACTGGAGCAAATAATTCTAAAATTCATATGGAACCACAAAAGACCCCGAATAGCCAAAGCAATCCTGAGAAGGAGGAATAAAACAGGGGAATTACACTCCCTGACTTCAAGCTCTACTACAAAGCCACAGTAATCAAGACAATTTGGTATTGGCACAAAAACAGACCCACAGACCAGTGGAAGAGAATAGAAAATCCAAACATTAACCCAAACATATACAGGCAATTACTATTTGATAAACGAGCCTTGGATATACAATGTGGAGATGACAGACTCTTCAGCAGCTGGTGTTAGAAAAACTGGACAGCTACATGTAAGAGAATGAAACTGGACTACTGTCTAGCCCCATACACAAAGGTAAACTCAAGGTGGATCAATGACTTGAATGTAAGTCATGAAACCATAAAACTCTTAGAAAAAAACATAGGCAAAAATCTCTTGGACATAAACATGAGCAACTTCTTCATGAACATATCTCCCCGGGCAAGGGAAACAAAAGCAAAAATGAACAAGTGGGACTATATCAAGCTGAAGAGCTTCTGTACAGCAAAGGACACCATCAGTAGAACAAAAAGACATCCTACAGTATGGGAGAATATATTCATAAAAAACGTATCTGATAAAGGGTTGACATCCAAAATATATAAAGAACTCATGCACCTTAACAAACAGAAAGCAAATAATCCAATTAAGAAATGGGCAGAGGACATGAATAGACACTTCTCCAAAGAAGAAATTCAGATGGCCAACAGGCACATGAAAAGATGCTCCACATCGCTAATCATCAGAGAAATGCAGATTAAAACCACAATGAGATATCACCTCACACCAGTGAGGATGGCCAACATCCAAAACACAAACAACAACAAATGTTGGCGAGGATGTGGAGAAAAGGGAACCCTCCTACACTGCTGGTGGGACTGCAAATTAGTTCAACCATTTTGGAAAGCAGTATGGAGGTTCCTCAAAAAACTCAAAATAGAAATACCATTTGACCCAGGAATTCCACTCCTAGGAATTTACCCTAAGAATGCAGCAGCCCAATTTGAAAAGGACAGATGCACCCCTGTGTTTGTTGCAGCAGTATTTGCAATAGCCAAGAAATGGAAGCAACCTAGGTGTCCATCAGTGGATGAATGGATGAGGAAGATGTGGTACATATACGCAGTGGAATATTGTTCAGCCATGGGAAGGTAGCAAATCGTGCCATTTGCAGCAGCATGGATGGAGCTGGAGGGTGTTATGCTCGGTGAAATGGGCCAGGCTGAGAAGGACAGGTGTCGGATGATTTCACTCATATGTGGAGTATAGGAACAGGGAAAAAGACTCAGGGAACAGAGCAGCAACAGGCTCACGGAACCCAAGAACGGACTAATAGTTACCAAAGGGAAATGGACTGGGGAAAATGGGCGGGAAGGGAGGGATAAGAGGGAAAAGGGGGCGTTACGATTAGCAGATGTAATGTTGGGGGGGCATGGGGAGGGCAGTCCAACTCAGAGAAGACAAGTAGTGATTCTATAGCATCTCACTACGCTGATGGATGGTGACTGTAGTGGGGTTGGTGGGGGGGACCTGATGAAGGGGTGGTTTGGTGGTCGTAATATTGCACATGTGATTGTAAATTAATGATAATAAAAGAAAATAAAAAGAAAAAATAATAAATAAAGGGAATCATCACCGACAAAAATAAATAAATAAATAAATAAAGTACCATAATTCTAAGACTATGCAAAAGAATAGAGGGCTTAGCATTTTATGTTTTCACAGTATCAAGAGGGTGACACAATCTTCCAATTTTCCTAGAACTAAGGATTTTCCTGGGATTTGGGTCTTCTAGTTTATTTATTTTGATGTTCTTATTGGATAATTTATGTCCAATATTATATTGATTTCAGGTATACAACACAGTGATCCAATTGTTTTCTACATTATTAAATGCTTACCCCAGTAAGCATAGTTGCTGTCAACATACAGGGATATTACTGTAGTATTTCTTATATTCCCTAGCTTTACTTTCATCCCAGTCTAACTTACATTGTAATTGGAATTTTGTGCCTTTTTATCCCTTTCACCTATTTAATCTACCCTCACCCACTTCCCTGCCCCTGGCAACCACCAGTCTCTTCTCTGTGTCTATGAATCTATTTCTGTGTTTTGTTGTTTTGTTTTGTTCTTTGGATTCCACAAATAAATGAAATACCTTTCTCTGCCTGGCATATTTCACTTAGTATAACACCATCTAGGTCCATCCATCTTACTTTGGCTATTCACGGTCTTTGTGGCTCTATACAAGTTTTAGGGTTATTTGCTCTAATTCTGTGAAAATGCCATTGGTATTTTTTGATACATATTGCATTGAATTTTTGGATTACGTTGGGCAATTCTGACATTATTTTTAGTAATATTATTTTTTACTATCCGGAGCATGGAATCCTTTCCATGTCTTTGTGTCATCCTTGATCCTTTCATCAATGTCTTACAGGTTTCAGAGTACAAGCCTTTCATCACCTTGGTTAAATTTATTCCTAGGTATATTATTATTTTTGATGCAGTTTTAAATGGGATTGTTTTCTTACTTTCTTTCTGCAAGTTGATTATTAGTATATAGAAATGTAACATTTCTGTATATTGTTTTTGTGTCTGTGACTATAAAGAATTCATTTATTAGTTCTAGTTCTAATCAGTTCTAATAGATGGCCATATGGTTTTTATCCTTCCTTTTGTTAATGTGGTGTATCACATTGATTGATTTATGGATATTGAACCATCCTTGCATTCCTAGAATAAATCTCCCTTGGTTGGGGTGAATGATCCTTTTGTTGTATTTTTTTAATTTGGTGTGTTAATATTCTGTTGAGGATTGTTGCATCTATGATCATCAGGAATATGGTGCATAATTTTCTTTTTTTTATTGTGTTTGTCTGGTTTTGGTATTAGAATGATGCTGGCTCTTAGAATGAGTTCAGAAGTATTCCTTTCTCTTCTATTTTTTGGAATATTTTAAGAAGAATAGTTATTTGTTCTTCTTTAAATGTTTGATAGAATTCACCCACAAAACCACCTGGTCCTGGTATTTTGTATGTAGGGAGCTTTTTGATTACCAATTCAATTTCATTACTGGTAATTGGTCTGTTTAGATTTTCTGTTTATTCCTGGGTCAGTCTTTTTAGATTGTATATTTCTAGGAATTTATCCATTTCTTCTAGGTTGTACAGTTTATTGACATATCATTTTTCATAAAATTCTTTTCAATCCTTTGAATTTCTGTGGTGTCAGTTGTGATTTCTCTTTTTGTGCGTGTGATTTTTGCTACTTGAGTGTCTTCTCTTTTTTCTTCATAAGTCTGCCTAAGGGTTTGTCAATTATGCTTTTATTTTCAAAGAATTAGATCTTAGGTTCATTGGTGCTTTGTATTGTTTTTTGTCTTGATTTCATTACGTCTGCTCTGATCTGTATTATTTCCTTCCTTCTACTAAATTTGGGCTTTGTTTATTCTTCTTTCTCTAGGTCTTTTAGGTGTAAGATTAGATTGTTTCTTTGAGAGTTTTCTTGTTACTTGAGGTAGACCAGTAATGCTAATAGCTTCCCACATAGAACTGTTTTTGTTGTATCCAAAGATTTTGAACTGTTGTGCTTCTGCTTCTATTTGTATTAATGTATTTTTTATTTCCTCTTTAATTTCTTCATTGACTCATTGCTTATATAGTATCATGTTGTTTATCCTTTGTGGTTTTTTTTCCATTTTTTTTCTCCTGTAATTAATTTCAAGTTACAGAATGTTGGGTTCAGGAAATATGATTGGTATAATTTCAATCTTCCTAAATTTATTAAGATCTGTTTTGTGGCCTAAAATGCGACCTACCCTGGAGAATGATCCATGTGCACTTGTGTATTCTGCTCATTTGTGAGGAATGTTCTGTATATATCTGAGTCCATCTGGTCTAATATGTCATTCAACACCACTGTTTCCTGAAAGAATGTCTGTCTAAACGATCCATCCATGGGGTGTTAAAAGGCCCTACTATTATTGTATTATTATCAGTTGCTCCATTTATGTTTGTTAGTATTTGTCTTATATATTTACATGCTCCTATATTGCATGTATAGATATTTACAGTTGTTCTACCCTCTTGTTGGACTTATTCCTTTATCATTATGCAAAGCTCTTCTTTGTCTCATAACTTTCTTCATTGTGAAGTTAATTTTGTCTGATGTAAGCTTTGAAGTTTTGTTACTTCTTTTTCTTTTTTTTTCTTCTATTTGTGTGGATTATTTTCATGCTTTCACTTTCAGTCTATATGTGTCTAAGTTTTATAAGCAGCATATAGATGGCTCTTGTTTCTTTATCAAGCCACATTATTTTTTGTTTGGAACATTTAGTTCATTTACATTTAAAGTAATATTGATAGGTGTGAACTTATTATCATTTGTTTAATTGTTTTTTTTTATTTTTTATAATTTTTCTCTGTTCCTTTCTCCTTTTGTTCTCTTCCCTTGTAATTTGATGCTTTTCTTTAGTGTTATGTTTAGATTCCTTTCTATCTGTTCTTTTTTTTAATGTACCCATTATAGGCTTTTTGTTTATGGTTACCATAAGCTTCAAATATGAGATAATATTTAATAAAAAAGTCTATATTAAGTTGATGGTTACTTAATTTCAAACACAGTCTAACAGCATTACATTTTTATTATTCCCTCTCCATGATTTATTTCTATGATGTCATAATCTACATCTTTTCATTTTGTGGATCCCTTATTTTTGTGTGTAATTGATATTACCTTTGTCTTTTGAATTTTATATATGCTTTGTAACTGATTGTTACCTTTATTGTAGGTGTGTTTTCTCTCATGAAAATAAAAATTTTTCACTTAAAGAAGTCCTTTTAACATATACTGTAAGGCTGTTTTAGTGGTGATGAGTTTTTTAACATTTGTTTATCTGGAAAATTTTATGCCTCCTTCAGTTCTGAATAATAATCTCGATGGGTAGATAATTCTTTGTTGATTTTTCCTTTTCAGAAATTTGAATATTTCATGCTACTCCTATCTGGCCTGTAAAGTTTCTGCTGAAAAGTGTGCTGATAGCCTTATGGGGTTTCCCTTGGACGTAATGTCTGCCGCTCTTGTTGCTTATAAGATCCTCTCTTTATCTTTAACTTTTGCCATTTTATTTACTCTCTGTCTTGGACCTCTTTCAATTCATCTTGTTAGGGGCTATCTGAACTTCTAAGACATGAGTATCTGTTTCTTTCCCCAGGCTGAGGAATTTTTCAGCTATTATTTCTTCAAATAGGTTTTCTGCCCTTTTCTCTTATCTTCTTCTGGGTTCCCTATTATGCAAGTGTTGTCTCATTTGAAACTGTTGCAGAGGTCTCTTAGCATCTTCTCACTTTTAGAGATTCTTCTTTTTTTCTTTGGCTCAGCTACGTTACTTTCCACTACACTATCTTCCAGATCACTAATCTGTTCTTCTGCATCCTCTTAGATGCTATTAATTCCTTTTATTGTATTTTTCATTTCAGTTATTTTATTCTTCAGCTCTGTTTTTTATATTTTCTTTCTCTTTTTTGAAGTCCTCCCTGAGTTTGTCTATTCTTTTTTCAAGTCCACTGAGCATCTTTATGACCATTACTTGGAACTCTTTTTCAGGTAGATTGTTTTATCTATATTTCATTTAGTCCTTTTTCTGGTATTTTGTCTTGTCTTTTGTTTGGAACATATTCCTCTTCCTCCTGAGTTTGTCTGCATATTTGTCTATGAGATAGATCAGCTATGTCTCCTGGTCTTCAAAGTAGTGGCTTATTTATATAGTAAGCATCCTGTAGTGCCCAGAAGCACGAAAACCTTCTGTTCACCAGAGCCAGCTGCACTAGGGGTGTTCTTTATGTGGCTGTGTGTACCTTCCTGTTGGGGCTAAGCATGACTGCTGTTTGTGGGTTCTGCTTCAAAAGTGGTGTATTCCTGCCCTTTCTCCCACAGAGAGACCCCCTATCCCTCTGGCACACATCCTCAAATTAAATTATTTTCAAACTGTTGCATCAGGATTGGATTTCATAGAAATCAACACTGTTTGCCAGCCTTCCACAAGCTGATACTCAGCCTCCATTTCTACCTGCTGTTTAACTCCATTAATTTTCAAATCCCACTACTGTGGGGACTCATCTTCCTGAAGCAGATCCCCAGGACCATGCTGTTTCCCAGATATTTATCTCCTCCCCCAGTCTGGTCTTTACTCCCCTCTGCTTATGGGTTAGGGTAGAGGAAGGGCTTGGATCCCTACTTATCACAGCTCTGCCTCTTTACCATTTTCAATGTGGTCTTATTCTTTATGTGAAAAATGTATGTTCTGCCAGGCTTTAAGTCATTTTGAGAGTTTGTTGAATTAGATATAGTTTCTTCCTTATTGTAGATATGACAGGTGGTTATCACAATGACCTCTTATTCCACCACCTTCCCAGAATTTCTGTTTAAAACTTCTAGTTTTAAAAGCAGGAAAGTCCCAAGCAAACTAGGATGGCTTGGTTATCCTACCAAGGATAGAGCAACTTAGAACATGAATAGAGAGTGATACATAAACAATAAATTATGTTCATGATATTTCAGATTTATATAACATTTTCAAAATAATTATAACTCAATAACACTAGTTACTAATAATCATGAATACTCAGGAGAGCAATTATATAATTATGTTCACAAGAGTCTAAATTATATAGAAAACTAAATATTGATTTGGAATCAAGAGGTCTACATTTAATTTTCAATTTTACCACTCATGAACTATGTGAAATTTGACATATCTATTAATCTCTCTGAACCATACACAGTTCTATAAAAGAGGGATAATATTATTTATTATATTTACCTTACTAGATTATTTTAAAGATAAAGTCAGATACTGTGTGATAGCAAATTGAAATACTATAGAGCTACACTAATGTTATTTATAGTCTTATATAGTTAAAATTGTGAACAATTATCCAACATTACTTGGTAATATTCATGTCATCATGACAGCATATAACAATATCTAGATTACTTATTCACAGCTCCACTATTATCTCTTCTATGGTGGCTGAAGTTTCATAATTTAACCAAGCAAAACATTTTCTTTTATTTAACATTAAACTTCCAGCACAGAATTGTATATTCTTCCTTGTGGCCACAAGCAAAGAACTGATAAAACTTACTTTCAAATGTTCAATGATACATGTTGCTTATCACTTATATGAAAGCAAGTTTTGTACGTTCCTTCCTTTTGGCTACAAACTGAATATATTCTAAATTTCCGGTTATTAATTTAACCACTTACCCATAATAATGGAAGCATATATGAATTTCATAGCATGATGTGATACAGGTGAATGGTATTTTATTGGGTATTTATGAGAGAGACTATTCAACTTCTTATAGAGTAGAACATGCTTGAATTGACTTCTAGGTAAAGATGAAACTTAGCGAATATGTCAAGAAGACAAAGAATTTCAAGTCAAAGTTACAGTAAATGCAAAGGTAAAATAACAGGGAAAGTACATGGACAATTTAGGGAACTTGTTTAGTTAAACTGGAGTACAGAGTAAATATAGAGATATGGCTGGATAAGAGATAGAATAATTGGAATAGACTAGATTATATAAAGTACCCTAAACAGGAGCAATTGTGATCCTTTGTAACTCCAATGATGAACACATTTTTTTCAACATATAAGGCTGGTACTGCTAGATGTCAGCCCAAAGTTGTTTTGCCATTCTTCCTTAAAGATAGAAAATTAATTATTTTTGGTTCTCAGTGTGTCTAATTAGAAGTCTATTTTGTAGCCTCCATCTTGAAACTAGAGGCAATTAATGAAATAGCTCTAGTTCTGCTGTACAGTCTGCCTGTAATGTTTTCCTAATATGGGCACAGCTTTCTCCTCCTGTTCCCCCCCTTTTTTTTCTGTTTGACTGTTATGAAGGCATGTGCCTGGAGAAGAACGGTCATCTTGTGACCATGAGATGATAAGCACTGAGAGGGAAGATTATATAATATGTATAGCAGAGCTGAAAGAAGGAAAGAACCTGGAATCATGGCTGATGTCATTGAAACTTTGTATCAGCCCCACAACAGCCTAGTTATGGATTTTTTAAATTATATAAAATCAACAAATATTTATTCTTTAAACCATGATAACTAATGTGGTAGGTATCAATAGATGTTTGTTGATTAATCCAAGGGCCACATATTCAATGCTTAAAGTCTTGGATTGTGTTTTGTAACCAATAAGAAGGCATTGAAATATTTTAAACTGAGGATCAATATAATCATGTCTTAGAAAGGTCACTCCTGCTGCACCAAACATCCAAAGTAACTATTTACACTATAGGAATTACACACATAATATTTCATCCTATGTTTAAGAAAATGGTTTTCCAAATAAATGTATGTGGGATTAAAATACCCTAGCTTGACCAAATTACAAGAATTTCAACAGATTCAACAAATATACATTCAGTAAATATGTATTCAAGATTTATGGTACTTCTGAGTAGGTTATGCTGAGTGGTATAATTCTACCTACCATTCCAGACCTATGGCAACTTGTTCATATTTCCATCTTTTCCCCTCATAAGTGAATATCCAGGGAATGGCTTAAACATGAATACAGACATCAAAAATATCTTTTGATTGGTGCCTTCCTGAAAGGCTAGAATGAAATGATATAGAATCTTTACAAATATCTCATTGAGTTTATTGTTAAAAAGTACTTTAAAATCTTAGTTTTTATATGCTAGCGATGTACCACAACTGCTCTGGTATTATATACAGAGAAACAAGCAAACAATAACAAAAATCACCAAACATGCTATCAAATGAACTGGATTTCAGCACCACTCATGATCATATGTTCACTAAGAATATGGGCTCTGGGCTCACAAAGACCTACATATCCTAACTCTGCCTTATGGTAGCTATATTATCTAGGGAAAGTTTTGTTAATATACTTAAGAATGGATTTCTCTCATCTTAAATGGGCATTATAATGAATATGTATAGGAGTATTATGAGAATTAAATGTAATATTTGTAAAGGGTAGCTCAGAGTAATCATTTATTCAATGGTGGTTGCCATTAATAGTATGATTATTACCATTATCATTGTTATTATCATTATTATTGCATTTCATTAAAAGAAAAACAACTAACTTAAATGGAAGTGGCTTTTTATATTTTCTTTACTGTGTATTTCACATTATGTCCATTCCTAATTATCTGTGACAGAATTTGGCTGAAGTGATTTATTTTTGGAATAAATCTGTTTTTAATTCTAGGAAAACTTCTTCAGTGAATTTCTGGGCCTTCTGCCTGCCTGTACCACTTATTTTATATTTAGGAAATACAAAACTGATTTTTGATGGTTAATTAAGATAAAAAATATGCAGGTAACTACAAATGCAGAAACTTACATGATGCATTTTAAAGCCATCATGACTTGCATAACTTGAGTGACTCACTTTTTAAAAAATTTCATAGTATTTGTAATCAAGAGAATGCTATATTGAAAGACTATAAGTATTTTGCAGATATGAATTAAAAGGGGGTTGAAATTGTATTATAGAGCCATTTAATTCACCAGACCACTGCTTCTTACTAGGTGGCTTAGATCTCTACTTTCAGATAATACCTAAAATTCATGAAAAAGGAAACAACATGTATCTAGGATGTTTATTTTCATTTTAGCATATGAAAAATTCAACTTTGAGAATATATTCTGAAAATTAAAGTATATCCAATTTCTTTAAATATTTGTTGAAAATACAATAATTAACTGAAAAGTGTTGTTGCAAGATGGTCTCAGGTAGGCTTCTGTCTGAATTGAAAACTATAACAAAATACACATTTCATACAAGTCTAGTGTAGAAGTATGCGTGCACAAATGGCCGCTTTCTAGACAATGGAGACCACATGCTAATCATCGTTTAGAAAAGTCTTATTATAGTTACATATTGGATATTAAACCTTGGTAACTGCTGTTTTTGTTGTTGATTTGTTTTGAGATTTAAAAAGGTTCATCTTTATTTCAAATGAGAGAATGAAGATTATCCTTCAGAAATAGTACCTTGTAGTTAGGGGTTTGATGTGACAGACTAAGCTCATTCCTTCCTCTCGTGTTTTAAAAGGGACATCACCACCACTAGGAATAAATTAGAATTGTAGAGACAGGGAGGGAGAGAGAAGAAAATTAAGATTTTCAGGATAATTATAGAGCTTCCAGAGATAGAATTTCTGGGGAGCAGAAATTTTGCAATCATTTGAGATAATGACTTGAGGCACTGGATTTGGAATGCCATATACCTTTCATCTTGTCTGCCAGCTCAGATTGACAGAGGGCTTTATGGAGGAAGATTGAAAGGTTGCATCCAGACTTTGTAAGAAAAGAGTACCAGCATATACACAATGGGATATTCTTCAGCCATAAAAAAGAAATCCTTTCATTTGCAGCAACATGGATGGATATAGAGGATATTATGCTAAATGAAATAGGCCAGGCAGAGAAAGACAAATGCCATATGAGTCCACTTATTTGTGGAATATAAAAACAAAACAAATGAACAAAATAGCAGTAGACTCATAGACACTGAGGAGAGACTAGTGGTTACCATGGGGGAAGGGTTGGGGTGAGTGGGTGAGGAAGGTGAGAGGGATAAAGGGGCACAATAATTATCAATCATAATATAAGTTCATCACAGGGATGGTAGAATACAGCCAATGATTCTATAACATCTTCCTATGTTGACAGATAGTCACTGTACTAGGGGTTTGAGGATTAATAATAAGGGTAACTGTTGAACCACTTTGTTGCATACTTGAAATTGATATACGATTGCATATAAATGATACTGCAATTAAAAAATAAAAAGTATCAGTATCACTTGGAGATGCGAATAGTGACTTCATATGGTTACCAAATTGGCCACCCTGTTTTGAAGCCATGCTTGCCTTGGAGCAGTTAATGTATTCAATTCAATGATGTGAAGGAGTTACAAAGTTGTATCAGTATTTGTAGAGATAGTTGATGTGCATAGTTTGTTAGTAATCATGAATTGTGCCCATATCTTAAAACTTAGTTCAGTTCTATAAGATAACTATGTGTCCTTGGAAAGTTAGAACATGCAGGCATACTAACCCACAGAAGAGTGTTTGCATGCTTTCAGTAACTAGCTTGAATGAAATGCAATTGTTGACTAGATACATAGACCACAGGGGAAGGATTAACCATTCTGATATGTAAATTATTCTGTTAATCCTTGGTTTATATGTTTCACATGTTGGAAACTTTATAGTGAGAAAACGTTGAGGCTGAGAAGATGCAGGATCTTGATTCATTAAAAAATAATGAATAAATGTACTTGACTAAATCAAGAAAGAGTAGATAAAAATCAAAACAAATATTCACAGAGACATCTTTGGTTAGTGTCCAAGTTACTTGGAGTAGAGAGATTCCATAATTTGTAAAGACAACATTATTGTCAACATTATTATTATTCATATCTGCACTGTGTCTGGATAGTGGGCCTAAAGGCCTACTTACCCTAAACAATTGCTCTTATATCAGTGATTCAGTTTACCATGCTTGGGAGCAATTTTGTGAGTAAAGGTCAGTTATCATGGCTGGAAAGCACTTTATAATCAAATAGAATAATATTCAATTATTTATGATCTCAAGAGATTTTTTTCCAGCTTTATTGAGATATAGAGATATAATAACATTCTGTAAGCTTAAATTATACAATGTAATGATTTGATGTATATAAATATTGCAAAATGATTATCATAAGGTTAACACATTGTTCACACTGTTACAATATTTTGTGTGCAGTGTTTTAAAATCTACTCTCTTAGCAACTCCCAAATATACAGTATTGTAAACTGTACACACCATGCTATACATTAGATCCCCAGGACTTACTCATTTTATAACTGAAAGTTTGTACCCTTTAACCACCTTCATCCATTTTTCTGCATTCCCAACCCTTTGCATTGGCAACCACCAATCTATTCTCTTTTTTTACAAGATTTTTTGTTTTTTAGCTTCCACATATAAGCGAGATCATACAGTAGTTGTCTTACTCTGACTCATTTTGCTTAACATAATTCTCTCAAGTTTTATCCATTTTGTCAAAAATGACAAGACTACCTTCTTTTCCACTGAGCTTTTTCTGAACATTATGTGTGTGTGTGTGTGTGTGTGTGTGTGTGTGCATGCACATGCGCATATGTGGACACAACCACGGTAAAAACAATACAAATAAAGTAATATTTAATATAAACATGATGAACTTCACAAAAATATGGAAAGAATCCAGAATTAATAATAAGTCATATATAAAATAGCATATACTGTGAAACCACATTTACATAATGCTTAAAAATATGCAAAACCATTCTGTAATATTAGAAGTAGGGTTAGTGCTGACCTCTGGTTAGGAGGGAGACTGAGATCTGGTTTGTGCAGACTTCTGGAACGCTTTTGACTTCATTTATTTTAATCTGGTTGGGGTTCCACATGTGTTCCTTTTATAACTCAAGTCTTCACCCATGATCTGCACAGTTTTCTGTCTGTAAGTTATACTTCAACTAAAATTTTATATTAAGAGCTAATTGTCACACTGAAGGTCCTCCAGTGATTGCCTTCTGTTTATATTCCTTCTATATATCTTTCTCTCCTTCACTCTCAATGAACTTCAGGTCATACAGATCTTTTTTTCTGACCCTCAACATGTGTAGATAGCTGATATATCAGGATATTTCCTGGAATTTTCTTTGCCAGATTTTTACAAGTGCGTAAACTTATCATTCTGGCCTTAAATTTTACTATCTTATGTATTTTACCATCCTTGACTACTCTGAATTCTAAAGGCTTACATGATTTCTAGAAAACAAACAAGCTGTTTCCTCCTTTGTGACCCACAAAGGTCAGTGTATAGGTCTCTACTGCCTTTACCTTTTCCTAAGCGTGCTCTGTTTTACACACTAACGCTCCTGCACTGGCCTTCTTGCTGGGGCTTTAATAATGCCAAGCTTGCCCTGGACTAAAATCCTTTGCTCTAAGGACTCTCTTTCTCTCAAATATTCTTGACTATGTATTTTCACCTACTTTTTTCAAAGTGATCTTTCCTGACCATTTTTCTTCATTTCAACTTTCATTATAGGGACATAATTTTGTTTTACTGTGCTTCTGGTGTCCCTTCTATCCCTAGAATGTAAGTTCCATGATGGCTTAACTTTTCATTGTTTTTTCACATATAGATAAACATGCAATAGGACAGTACCCAGGGCAGAGTAAATATCAAAATATTTATGGAAGAGAAAAATAAACATGTTAATGGGTAGTCCTCTGATTAATAGAGTTCTGCTGACCAGGAACCTTATGAATTATCACATCTTCAGGAGCAAAGCACTGGGCAGAAAGCTGAGAGGATATTTTACTAAATGCTAGTAAGGGTTATAAATTCAAGGGAAATGGAGCTGGCTCTGGTGCCATATGTATCTGACACTTTTTTTCAGATACTTTCTTTGAATCTGCATCTAGCAACATTAATTTTCATTCAAAAAAAAAATCACAATAGCTTATGAAATAGTTCAAAGTACTGACATAATGGTCGCCAGATCTCTTCCAGGATAGTCTTCTAAGATGTCCAAATAGCACTTAAAATAGTGACAACAACACTTGAATTAGTCACGATTTTCCAGACAAACAGAACCCATAGGATGGGTATATATAAAGATTTATTATAAGGAATTAGCTTACATGATTATGAAGGCTGGTAAGTCCCAAATCTCCTGTGTGGGCTGATAGGCTAGAGACCCAGTAGAGCTAATGGTGCAGATAAAGCCTAAAGGCAGTTGGCTGGAGAGTTATCTTTTGCTCTGGAAGGCAGATCTTTATTCGTTGTATTCAGGCCTTCAACTGATTGGATGAGGCCCACCCATATTACGGAGGGCATTCTGCTTTATCCAAAATTCACTAATTTAAATGCTAATCCATCCAAAAACCACCCTGCAAGTGAACACATAAATTTAACCAGCACAATGGTCAAGAAATATTTCTGGACTGATGCATTATAAATATAAAAACACTACTTACCTGATAGTGTCATGCTCAAATGCACTGAAATGGTATCAAATTGTCCACACTATTTTATTCTACTGCTTTTAATCGGTTTCTACTAATTACATTTAAAATCACACATGTAAATTTGTGTTTATGATGTGAAATAATATTTTTAAATTGAATAATGATTTATGAATATAATTTTTGATGCCATAAAAAACATTTTTCCTTTCTGTAGGTAATATCAATGGCACAACATTCAAATGGTGACCATTTAAATATGAAACTCAGATACTTGCTTCATGAAAAAGTTATACTCCATTTTAGAGGCTTTTAAAATTATTATTGTTTTGTAAGTCAAAAAGCCTTTTCCACTTAAAAACTGTTCAGAAAAATATTTAAAAATCATGTAAATTCAGAAGATTAAGAGATATTAAGCATCTTTAACAGTTTTCACACCAGGATCCTTAACACTTTACTTATGAAATATTTTCAAATAAATTTGTTGATTTTTGAAACCCTCACAGGTTTCATATCTGATTACGTGGAATTTTAATTAGGAGAAACTATTAATGGAAACACTGACATTTTTGTAGTATAGTAAAAATGAAGAACATTTTGGGAATTTTCCTTTGTTAATATATTCACAGAGAATCTGAAGTAAGGTTTCGATTTCCCCCGAAACAGGAATACCAATTTATTTGATGTATAGGAATTTAGTCATGTTTATCCACAAAATATTCTGTGTCCTAGAACATTATTAATTCTCCTTTCAAAGTGTTAATTTTGAATTAATGTTAAAATGTATAAGCCTTTCAGATTATATAAATATTTGGCATCATAAAATATTTAGACATTATGATGTAATACATTTGATAGCACACACACACACACACACACACACACACTCACACTGTAGAAGCTGAGGCTTGTAACATCCAGTATAGCCCAGTAGAGAGAAATTTAGATAAAATCACAAGGAAACTGAATTGGTGGTGCTCATAAAAGCTTACAAGAATCTAAGAAAAGTGGCTGTTCATAGAAAAAGAATCACAGCTTGAGCTATAAATTTAGAAAGATAGGTTTCTGAGGAAAGTAACAGATGCTGTTTCTTTCAAATTATTTTAAAATGGCATACACATTTTTTAAAAGAGAAAAGTGTGTTAAAAATTGTAGCACCACTAAAACAAAGAATATTATAAACCTCATAGGTCTTCCAATGCTGTCAATCTATTTCTCAAGGGCACAAAACTGTTTCTTTCAATTTTTCTTATAATATTTTCTTGCGGTTTGACCATAAGACCAGTTGATTGTTAAAATTTCCAGAAAAGGATATTCCAATACTTCATATGAGAAGTTGATAGCTCTTGCTGTCAAGTACCTACCAGAACCGAGGAAAATGATGCTGCCTCCATCATCTCTTCTCAGAAGAGTTCAAAGTCCATTAAAGGCATCATAAGTTCTGTTCACCATAGAGGACATCAAGGGCAGAGTTACTTAGCAGCTAAACCAGGAATAAAATATATATACACATATATTTTCACCACCAGGACCACTACACAAGACTACCTGCCTATTCCAGATTGAAGTTAGTGCTTCAAGTTATTCCCTCCCTCCTTTGTACTCTCTTTCTTTCTCCCTCCCTCTCTATTCACATCTCTCTTCCTCTCACATTCCAGGTTTTGGTGCAGGTTTCACAATCAAAAGCTTCATCAGCTTTCTTCCCACCATTGTCATGTTAGTAAAAAATTCCTTTAATTTGAATCCCTTTTTAAGCATTATATTCTTCATAAATTAGTAATAGAATCTCACAATATCTAGCCTTACATATACTGTGTGTGCACAGATGTGTGATTCATGTAATCAATATCGTAGTGGCTAGAGTGGAATAAGCAAAGAAGAGGAGAAGATGAAGGAAAGAGATGTAGACAGAGGCAGAGAAAACAGGGTCTTGTAAATTAAAGGGAGGACTTTGGACTTTAGTGGACTTGCTTTGTGAGAATTCATTAATATGTACTGTTGTGTTTTGGTTTTCTAAGACTTCAGGAAGACTGCATATTCAGCATGTCACACTGGCTCCTCTGTGGCAGACAAACTAGAGGCCAAGAGCTGAAACAGGAGTTATTTGAAAGGAGAGCCATCAGACCTTACTGGAATATTCTAGGCAAGAAGGGATGGTGACATGAATTAGGAAAGCAGCATGGAGTAAACAATGTTAAATTCAAGATATTTTAATTGTAGAACCAATATTTGCTGATAGATTGGTTGAGGGGCATGAACAGAGTGTAGAGTTTTACATGATTCCCGGTTTTGGTCTGAATAAGTTGACATGATAGGTCATTATTCACTGAAATGGTAAAGAGTGAGAGGGGAACAGATTTTGAAATAACAAATCAAAATTTTTAAAATACAAAATGATAAGTTACTATTTAAAAAAGGCTGATTTGTCACGCACTTTTGTGCAAATTAGAAACAGTGGCAACAGTCTGTCTATGGGTAGTTGTCTGAGTCTTCAGCACCAGCAGTTTGCCTCAGCTGCCTTTGTGATACATGCAGAAGTCTCTCCTGGGATCACAGTGGGTGGGGCAACCCTCTGCTTGGCCTGTAGTAATGCAAAGGTTGCAGGATTAATGGAGTGGGTGGGGCCATTGTGCAGATCTGGAGTAGGGTGTGATCGCAGCACCAGGACGGGCAACCTTAGGGAGGAAGGAGTACTTACAGTTGGCTTATGCAGGTACCTCCCCAGTTGGCCCAAAGTGGGCCTGAGAAAGCTAGGAGAGCCTCCCTCTGCCTGCCAGGCAGCAAAGTCTGATACTGCTGGTGGGATGAGTGGGTTGCTCACTGTCAGCGCACAGGGAGATGGCTCAGGGCTGAGTTGCCAGTGAAGGGGATGTAGCATCTGGGGCTCGCAAGATATCCTGACCTGTTGGGGCAAGGAAGGACTGGGGAGGTACCATCCATCTGCCCTTCCTCCTGAAGAGAGAGCTCTGTCAAACCCTTGTCCCTCTGGCACCCCACCCACTGCTGGCAAATCTTTCAAACTGCCACCTCTGCTTTGGGTCTCAGGACCAGCAGCGTGCCTGTTTTCCACAAGCAACTGGAGTCTCAGCCTCCCAGAGTTTTCCACCTGTCCCTGGTGTCCAACCCCACTAATAACCAGAACCCAGTGTAATGGACTCATGCTCCCAGAGTAGATCTCCAGAGCCAGGTATGCAGTGTTCCTGGGCTCCTATCCCCTCCCCACCCTGTTTCTCTTTCTCCTTCTATGGGCTTGGGTGGGGGAGGGCTTGGGTTCTGCTGGATCACAGATCTGCCACTTCACCATTTTCTGTGAGGTCTTCTCTTCTTCCCCAGGTGTAGGTAGTCTGTTCTACAGTCTTCAGATCATTTTCAAGTTTAGTTGTATTTCTGTATTGCTCTGTTTTCTTCTTTTATGTATTTTTTGGAGGAGGTTTCTGCCTTGACTTCCTACCCTTCCATCTTTTTCTGTGCCCTCCAAGATAGTGCATATTTCCAGGCTTATAATACATTTTGAATATTGGAAAAATGAACTATAGCCCTTTGTTTCTTTGAATGACCTCTGCATACAGATATCTTCACATTCTTGTAGTACCTAGATCAGTCAATAAATAAATAAATAAATAAAAGACTCTTGTGTATGTGGTCATTTTTTGGAGAAGTATAATTTTTGTTGAATATAAAATTTTAAAATATTAAATGCAATATGTAGTTGGATTTAAAGAAATTGAAACATTCATAATGTCTAGAGATAGGTAGGAAACCCTTCTTTTGTATAAGCCAATAATGGAACTCTATTTGTTTTCCATTTGGAAAGTTACAAATTAGAATAATTTTATTCTTTCCCATATTACAAGGGAATATAAAATGAATTTTTGTCAAAGTAATATTCATATTTATGTGGCTTTAGAAAACAAGGAAAGAATTCAAAGTTTTAAAATATATTTTTACTTATATAAATGGCCTTAAATATTTTTATATACAGAACTAACCTTATTCCAGGCAAGAACTGCTAACTTGTGGAGGGCCAGAAGTGATATCAGCTAGCTAAGAAGTGGGATCACCAGATCCAGAGGAGAGATCACCGCAACTGAGATCACTGGATATAAGATCAACCCGGAACTGGTAATACTGTGAGCCAGTATATAAGCTGTGCTCAAAAATAAAACTGCGCCACGATTCCATGACCAGAGTCAGTCAATCTCCTGATCCCAACTTTGGTTTCTGTGTCTTTTTTGTATCTATTTCTGTGTTTTCCTAATCTTCCATCCATCCCCTCTCAGGTTCAAGTTCAGCTGGATTACGGAGCTGGCCTCCGCAGGGGGCGCCCGAACACGGACCTGAGAACCGGGGTGACGGGAACCTTAAGTGAGGAGACTCCCCGAGCGGGCTCTACAGGGACGGTGCGCGTCGATTCATAAGGTACCACAATACATGTAGTGCGGAGGGCGGCACAGGAGCAATAGAGTCAGGAGTAAAACCTGGGACAGACAGGGTTGGAAGACTGTCTGGGTCAAAGGACCGTAAATTTTTTAATATATATTCTTAAAGTTATAAACATGGGACAGTCTGGGTCAAAGGACTGAGAAAATTTTGTACATAATGCTTAAAGCTATGCTTTGTGCCTGCGGCGGTAACATATACCACCGGCAGCTGGAATCTCTTCTTGCCTTTGTGCGGGAAACTTGCCCCTGGTTCCCCGAAGAAGGGACCATAAATGAGAGGACTTGGCAAAAGGTGGGGCTGCAGCTTAAACAGCGCTTCACCCTTCATGGGCCTCGGGACTTTCCTGTTCATACATTTGCTGTGTGGAATTTCGTGAAGGAAAGTTTGGGTCCACCTCCCGAGGTTACCCGTTTGCCTGACAGACTTTCAGAGAGAGGCTCTATAGTCAGAGCACTGGAAACAAACAGTTACCAGTTATGAGGCTTTGGTTAATGTGACAGCCCCCGTGGACTGTGAGCAGTTACCTCCCAAATATGAACAAGACAATGAGCTACCACCACCACCTCCTGAATCTGATCAGAAGTTGTTAATAGACGTATCGAAGTGTGAGGAGGAGCTCCCTGGGAATAGGCCACATGGCGACCATGGCGTCAAAAACGGTGACCAGGAAGACTCACATTGTGAGCAGGAGGAGTTTGACTCCTCGGAGTCTGAGATGGAAGGAGAGGGTGACACAAAATCCTCTAACACCTTGACACCTCCTTCCGACACTCGATCTGTTTTGACTGCTTTTCAAAAACTGAAAGTGTCTTCCCCTAAAACCCTGCACCATCACTCTGTCCTAATCAGCCTTGGAGCCGTAAATTGCAAGCAGGGATCCCCTCCACACTAACTGTAATAAGTATGTTTCTAGTTTTGCTGTATTTTTGCTATAACCAATACGGGAAGAGATGATTCACTTCTGATTTGTCAAATTTAGGTATAATAGACTATACAATGCAAGATCCAGTCTGATGAAAGTACAATGGAAAATTACAAGATTATATCTAGTAACAATTTTGTTCAAATGAATATGCTTTCAGAGGCAACTTGATTTTTAGTTTCCCCAAATCAAGGTAGACGATAGATGATTGCTAGCTAGTTAGACACAGAGACATAGATAGACACTGATAGATATAAAATAAGACAGAGGCCCAGTTAGTCCACCACAATAAATTATTATGTTAAGCTACTAAAAAAAGTACACAACTCCTTTATTTCAAGGAGTAATCTTTGAAAGTTTTGGAGTCCTGCCTGAGGCACAGGGTATATAGAGACAATTGTAAGGAATGTTGGTTAGGGATAATTGCTTGTGAAGAGTGTTGCCATTAATTCCTACTCTGTCCATTTTAGTAAGTAGATTTCCTGCCTAGGAAGCAGTTGTTAATAGCTCTTAATTGGAACCACCCACATAGAGAATTGATGCACACTAATAACCCCAACACACACACACACACACACACACACACACACACTGCCCTTTATTTCTCCACTTAATTCAGGACTTACCTATAACAGAATCAGGATAATATGAAGTACAGACCTGATTTTGAGTCATATCTCCAAATATATTGTATAGATTAAAGATAATATATATCAAGTTTTTGACCTTGGCCCTAATACATATTAAACAATAAATATTTTAATTGTATTTATTAATATAAAAATCTATTTGCCATTTTTACCTTCTAGAACATTGTTTCTTGTAAGATTTTCAGTTATAGCTTTTATTACTTAAGGATATACTCAGTATTTCACAAGGGTAATGTTTCCATAGTTGTAATATTTATTCTATTCTGTCTTAAAGGTTTTTGCTACAGCCAAGGGATTTTACTGTACCAAGTAAGCCATTAGTTAATCCAAGAGTCAATCACATAAATTTGAACTTGTTTTCAACATATTAGCCAAATATTCAATAACCTAAGTAGTTCATTTAGGTAACAGTTAATCCATAAGGAATAGGTTAACAGAAGACAAGCAGCCTCAGGAATATTGTCCAAATTTTAATATTTCTTTCAACTGAGAAATCTGCAGTTGAGTGAATAAAATATAAAAGTTTAGGTATCAATCTCAAGAATACCTTTGTGCTGCTTCTTTGTTATGAACAATTTCCCACATGGGAAATGTCTGTGGGTATTGTAAGTATATATGGTTTGCTCTTCAGGAATGAGTCAGGAATGACTTTTAGTTTTTAAATTTTTTACCTTTAAAAAATTTTAATTTCAATTTAAAAAATTTATCTTTTTATTCCCTTCAACCAATTCTCCCACCTCCAATCTCTGCCTCTGGAAACAACCGATTTGCTCTCTGTAATTATGAATTTTTTTGTTTTGTTTTGTTTTGTTTTGCTTGTTTTTAGATTCCACATATAAGAGAGATCTTATGATATTTGTCTTTCTCTGCCTGACTTACTTCACTTAGCATGATGCCCTCAAGGTTTATCCATGTTGTCACAAATGGAAACATTTCATTCTTTTTGATGGCAGAATATTTCACTATATATATATATATGTATAATCACAATTTCTTTACCTGTTTACCCATTGATGAACACATTGTTTCTATGTCTTAGTTACTGTAAATAGTGCTGCAAGTAATATGGGGTTGCATATAATTTTTTCCAGTTAGTGTTTTAATTTTCTTCAGATGAATACCCCCAAATGGAATTGTTAGATCATATGGTAGTTCTATTTTTAATTTTTTGAGGAATCTCCATACTGTAGCTATACCAATTTACATTCCCAACAACAGTGCACAAATGTTCCCTTTTCCCCACTTCAGCAGTACTTGTTATTTCATATATTTTAATAATAGCCATTCTAGTAGATATGAGGTGATATCTCATGGTGGTATAGATTTGTATTTCTCTGATTATTAATGATGAGGATCTCCTCATGTTGGCTATGTGTATGTCTTTAGAAAAATGTTCATTCAAATCTTCTCATTTTTAATTAGATTATTTTTCTGCTGTTGAGTTTTGTGAGCTCTTTATATGCTTTGCATTTTAGCCCCTTCTCAAATATGTTATTTGCAAGTATACTCTCCCATTTAGTAGTTTGTCTTTAAATTTTGTTGATGGTTTCCTTTGCTGTGCTGAATCATTTTAGTTTTACTTAAGTCGAACTTGTTCATTTTTGCTTTTGTTGCATTTATTTTGGTGCCACATTAAAAAAAATAATCACATAGACTTTGTCAAGGAGTTTATCAACTATAGTCTCACCTAGTTTTATGGTTTCAGGACTTACATGCAAGTCTTTAATCCATTTCAAGTTTATTTTTGTGTATGGTGTAAGACAGTGACCCAATTTCACACTTTTGCATGTAGATATCCAGTTTTCCCAGCACCATTTTTATGAAGAGACTGGCCTTTTTCATTTGTATATTCATGGTTCCTTTGTCATAAATTAATTGACCATATAAGTATGTGCTTATTTCTGGGTTCTTTATTCTGTTCCATTGATCTATGTGTCTGTGTTTTTGCCAATACCAAATGTTTAAAGTAGAATAACTTCGTAAAATAGTTTGAAATTAGGGAGCCATATCATCCAGTCTTGTTTTTCTTTCTCAAATGGCTTTGGATATGTGGGGTCTTCTGTGGTTCCACATGGATTTTAGTATTCTTTTAGTTCTGAGTATGATGTGATTAGAATTTTGATTAAGGCTGCACTGAATCTGTAGATTGCTTTGGGTGGTACAGACATTTTAATGATATTAATTCTTCCATTCCATGAGCAGAATACCTTTCCATTTATTTGTGTCTTCAGTTTCTTTCATTAATGGCTTGCAGTTTTCAGTATACAGGTCTTTCAACTCTTTTGTTAAGTTTATTCTTAGGTATTTTATTTTTTTTGGTGCAACTTATAATGGAGTTATAGTCTTTATTTTTTTCAGGTATTTTGTTAGTAGTGTATAGAAATGCAACAGCTTTTTGAGTATTTTCTATGCTGTAACATTACTAAATGTATTTATTCTTAGAGTTTTTGGATGGGGTCTTTAGGGTTCCTATATATAATATCCTGTCAACTGCAAATAGTGACAATTTTAATTTTTCCTTTTCAAGTTGGATGCTTTTAATTTTGTTTCCTTGACTAATTTCTCTGGCTAGGGCTTCCAATACTATGTTAAATAAAAGTGGGGATAATGGACATCCATGTTTTGTCCATGATCATAGAGAAAAAGCTTTTATCTTTGCACCACTGATGATATTGTGAACTTGTAAATATGGCCTTATTTTGTTGAGCTACATTCCTCCATACCTTTGTTGAGAGCTTTAATCATAAAATGGAAGTTGAATTTTACCAAATAAATTTTCTGCATCTATATGATTTTTATTCTTTATTTTGTTAATGTGGTGTATCATACTGACTGATTTGTGAATGTTGAACTATGCTTGCCTCCCTGGAATAAATCCCATTTGATTGTGGTGTATGATCCTTTTAAAGCATTGTTGAAATAAGTTTGCTAATATTTTGTTGAATACTTTTGCATCTGTGTTTATCAAAGATATTAGCTCATAATATTTTTATGTGTTGTTCTTTTCTTCTTTTGGTATCAGGATAAGCTGGTCTTGAAAATAATTTGGAAGTGTTCCCTTCTATTTTAGAAAGAGTTTAAGAAGGATTCTTTGACTGTTTGGTAGAATTCACCTGTGGAGCTGTCTGGAGATAGATTTTGTTTTATAGGAGGTTTTTGATTAATGATTCAATTCCATTACTAGTAGTCCATCTGTTCAGAATTCCTATTTCTTTATGATTCAGTCTTTGTAGGTTGTATATTTATAGGAATTTATCCATTTTTTCTAGGTTGTCCAGTTTGTTTCTTGTGCTCTATTACATTATATCCAAGTATTTGTGTTGTATCAATTGTACTATCTCCTCTTTCATTTCTGATTTTGAGTCCTTTCTTATTTTTTCTTGGTGAATCTAGTTGAAGGTTTGTCAATTTTATGTTTTCAAAACCAGCTCTTACTTTTACTGATCTTTTATATTGCCTTTTTAGTCTCTATTTCATTTATTCCAGCCCTATATTTATTTCCTTCCTTCTACTAACTTTTGGTTTTGTTTGTTGTTCTTTTTTAGTTCCTTGAGGGGCAGAAACTTCTCCTGTTTTTTTGATGTAGGCATTTATCACTCTGTCCTCCCTTTTAGAACTGTTTTGCTGCATTTCATAAATTTTACTGTTTTATTTGCATTTTAGCTTTCCTCAAGGTATTAAAATTTTATTTATTCTTTGATCCATAATAGCATGTTGTTTAATCTCCACATACTTGTGAAATTTTCCATTTTTGTGTAATTCATTTCTAGCTTCATACCATTGTGGTCAGAAAAGATGCTTCATATGATTTTAATACTCCTAAAATTATTTTTGTCTTGTGGCTTAACATATGGTATATTCTGGAGAATGTCCCATTTGCACTAAGAATGTATATTGTGTTATTTTTGGAATTAATGTTCTGTAGATATCCATTAAGTCCATATAGTCTAACATCATTTACAATTTTTTTCTTCATTGATTTTGTCTAGATCACATATCCATTGATGAAATAGGATATTAAAGTCCTCTACTATTATTATATCATTGTCTATTTCTCCTTATGTCTGTTCAATAGTTTGCTTTATGTACTTAGCAAAGATATAACTATTAAAAACACAATTGAAACATTGGGACTCATGAGGAAATGATGATCCCCACTTGAATAGCAGACATAAGTTATCACTCATTAGGAAGATTTGGCGATACTAGTACAAGTATTCTGCAATTGTCTTTTAATGATTGGTTGACACTGGAGAACAAAGATACAGCAGCAGGTTTTCTCCACCAATGTTTCAGGATAAGATGAGATGTTGGCCCAAAGTAATAACAACAGTAGCAAATATTGTGTTGAGACACCTAATAAAGGTGTTATCTTTGACTCGAGTGAATCAGGAGCAAGAGTGGACCCAATATGAATATTCAGAATCATATGATGGGGCAATTCAGTACTCTCCCCAATTCCTATCCAATTCACTTTTGAATTAAAGCATATGACTCCAGATCTGAATAAGGGGTGTGCTAAGAATCATTTGGAGCTGGAATGACACAAGAACTGAAGTTAAGAGGAGGCCAAAAAAAATTATTTAACTTTTTACTTTAAATACATACACATAATTCACAAAATCACCATGAAAGTCACAAATACCTTTCTCCTAGCTTCTGCTAATGTTAACAGCTTACATAATTATATTATACCAATATTAATTTCTTTGTGCTGACAAATTTAGTATAATTAACAAGTACAGATTTTTTTTTTCAAAGTTTACAATGTTTTCCACTAAAGCTCATTTGATATTCCAATTTCTAATCAGGACTTTACTTTGCATTTAAAATATGTTTTTTGAAGAGTAAGGATCAATTACTTTATAGAATATCTCTCAATTTTTGATTGACACTTTCTTATCATTAGGTTGAAGTGTTACATTTTATAGAAGGATAACAGAAATGATGTATCATTTTCAGTGTATCATAAAAGGTGTATATAGTGTAAATATGTTACTGCTGATGGTATTATCTATAATCACCTGGGTTAAGGTAGAGTCTCTTGGGTTTCACCATTGTCAAGTTATTCTTTTTCCTCCTAATTATGAATATTTTACCATGAGTCACTTTTGAGACTATGAAAATGTCCTGCTCCTTTTCAACTTTATTTCTACCAATTTTAGTATCTTTTGATGGATCTTTTCTAAAACAATTTTGCCTGTAGTGTTTAATTGTGATTTTTTCTACTTATCTCTATATGCCTTCTACATTTATAAATTGTAGTTATTCTATAAAGAAGACTATCCAGTCCAAATACTATTTCCCAAAGTAACAGGTTAGTTCTATACTTCCCTATCTCATTCAGTACGGTATATTATTCATATGTAGTCCAGGTGGTTTCCATATTAATTTTAATTTTCTCTCATGCTGTTTGTTTTTTCATACCTTCAGAGTGTGGCTTGTTACAAATGTCAAATTATGGATGGATTTTCTCTGTTGTCTGGTCTCCTAGATCATATGCCTGTTCAGTGATTAATAGAAGTGTTTTGTCTTATTCTTTGGACATCATTGGAATTGGATATGTCATCTCTCAGTATTCTGTATGTGTAAGTGTGTATGAGAAAGGCAGAGACAAAAAGAGAGAATAAGCATACAAGAGATAGTAGGAGAAGAAATGCTCCAGATTCTGATGTTTTTCTCATTCATTGCATCTGCTGGCCAAGTGCCCCCAGATCCTCTGTGCTGTTTCACAGGAGCATTTAAAGTTTGCCTCACAGGGTGTATCATTTTATTTCTCCTCTTATACAGACTCATGCACTTAGAGAATTGTTACTAGGTTTCAGACTTAGTTATCTATGTGAAACTTCCTACTGACATTGATAAAATATACTTCTTCTGAAACTAAATTGCAACATTCAATAACCTCAGGTGCTAAACAAGACAGTTTTGAATGCAAAACTATGAGTAAATAGAAGATTAATTTTGCTACTTCATATCCTTGACTTCCAAAGTTTGTCAAGAAGATAGGAATTTAGATCCAGTAAAACTAATATGATGAGAGTAAGGCACTAGCTTTGGGCATAAAATTTAAGGAAGGAAGAAAAAACTCAGTAATGAGGTAAGTATTTTAATGTAATATCACTGGATATTCTGTTTGCCTCAGGCTCAAATAAGGTTTATCAAGTTATAGTTGCTGATTCTGCCTGAATCTAAAATCTTGATATTTTTTTCATTATGATCATGATCTATTTTACATTAATTTTTATTGTAAATATATATTAAATAGTATCTATCTTGATTATTGAGTTTGGAGAATATATCCTTAAATTTTGCCTGTGAGTTCCTCACCTACCTTACTCATCTCACTTGAGACAGTAAGTGGTGACATAAGTCACAAGGTAATCCAGAACACATATGTGTGAACATGCATGTGCATTTGTAAACACATAACACTAAAGGGAATAGTATCAACATAAACCAATATATACAGCTTTTCTCTTAATCTGCTTCTTAGAGAATATGTTAAAATGTCAAGTATTTACAAAATATTTGAGTCAATTCTTCCTACATCATCTAATAGTAAAATCACAGTATCCCAAATCAAACAAAGATTGTAAAAGAACATGTATGAGACTTTTATAAATTAGTTGACAGAAACATATGAAAATTCTATTATAGAAGTAAAGACATTAATAATAGATTTCTTGTCAGGAGAGATGGATGCATGTGTAACCATTATATAAGAGGGTTTCTGCATTAGTCACATTCTTTTATCCTATCAAGCAAGGATTTTCTATTAAGTTTTATATTATTAAATATGAAAGGAATACAAATCCCTGACTCCTCATATTGCTAAATCTTACTTTAAATACCACCCAGGTATTTTGAAATCTCAAGTGTCTTATGATTAATATCTTTCTCTGATGAAGTAAATTAAAAAGTTGATACTGACCCACTGCGCTCCATGCTGGCCCAGCTTCCCTCTTTACAGTCCAGCAATGTTGCCTTAAATAAAACCATATACACTAAATTGGTTGCCAAAAAATATCCAGAGAGAAAAATACTTTTTTTCTGATTCTGTTGTTGATCTAATCTGATACAACTGAGATACCACTTACTGTTTCCATTCCAATATTGGAGAACCCTAGTTTCAATTTAGAAATGAATTAAAACCAAAGTGAAATTTGAAAATGTCCCAAATTATCTCTAAAAAGAATAGTTCAATATCATCATTACATGACACCAAGACATGGCAAATTAGGAAGCATCATGGGTTGGTCCCTCCACTGAGGCACCTATTTTGGAACCCTAGAATCTGGTTGAATACTTGCAGCACTCACCTTGATGAAGAAAAACTCCTATATTTCAGTGAATTTTGAGTTTTATTTTGCAGCTACTATCCCTTGTCCACTATATCTTTATGGGTACATCATGCCACAATCTTAGTGTGACTTCTTAATAAAAGGCTGGGAAATAAGGATCTTCCCCTCCCAAATTTTGGTTTTCACATTTTGATTGATGCTATTGATTTCTGAGATGCTGGCACAGGGGAAGGTCATGAATTAACCAGTATGGGCTGAAGGGTCATTGGTGGGAGGGAATTTAAAGCAATAGAATTTCCCCTTTTTTATTGGACCCAGGAATTTAAGGAAATTTCAGACAGCTTGCTGGCTGGGGAGATAATAGAACAGAGATTTCAGTAACCACACTCAACAATAGATTCTTTGCAAAAATAGTTTGGAATTGTCACTGAACAAACTGATGTCTACAACCTTCATCAGGTAACAATAGCAATTCCAGGGGAAAGGGAGGATGTGATGTTCAGAGGTGACACATTATAATATTAAAAATGTCCAGTCCTCAACAAGAAATTACAAATCATACAGAGAAACATGAAAATATGGTCCAGACCGAGGATAGAAAGAATTTGGTAGGAACTGTCCATGAAGAAGCCCAGATATTTGAGTTATTAGATAAAGACTTTTAGCAGTTTAAATGTGCTAAAAAATCGGAAGGGAACTATAAACAAAGAGGTAAAGGAAATAAGAACAATGCATGGACAGCTGTGAAATGTCAATAAATGCATATTATAAAGAGAAAACAAACAAATTCTGTAGCTGAAAAATAAAATAGCTTAAATAAAAATGTCACTGAGGGCATCAAAAAACAGACTTGAGGAGGCAAAAGGCAGAAGCAAAGGGCTTGCATATAAGAAAATTGAAATGAATAATCAGAGGAACAAAAAGGAAAAAAGCCTAAAGGATGTACAGGTAACTGTCAAGACTATCATCATGTGCATGATTGGAATCCCAGAAGGAGGAAAAAGAGAAAAAGGCCCAGAATGACTATTGGAAGAAACAATGAGTGAAAACTCCAATGTGTTTAAAATGTGACTGTATATCTAAGAAGCTCAACAAATTCCTAGCAAGTTAACTCAAAGAGATAGCATATCAAGACTGATTATAATAAAACCATCAGAAAACAAAGAATCTTGAAAGCAGCAAGAAGCATCTAATCATGTTCAAGGGATCCTCAATTAGTTTAACAGTTATTTTGTCAGAAACTATGGAGGACAGAAGGTAGTGAGAATACATATTTAAAGTGATGAAATTTTTAAAGAGCATGAAACAAATATTCTATATCTGGTAAAATTGCCCTTCAAAAATGAACATCAAATAAGGATCCCAAGATAAACAAAAGCTGAAAGAGTTTGCCAATAGTAGACCTACTCTAAAAGTAATGCTAAAGATAGTCCTTAGGCTGAAGAAAAGTTGCTTGAAGCTATATAAAGAAGTAAAGGTAACTGCATAGGTAAATATAAAATATAAAAGCTAATACTGTTTTAGTTTTGGTATATAAATCCTCTTTGGTTCCTATATTATTTAAAACACACATGCATAAAGTGATAAGCTTATGTTAATGGGTACACAAATATGTAATTTGTGACCATAACAGTATTAAAGGGAAGGGATGGAATTTAATAGAGGCAGAATTAATGTATGCTATTGAAATTAACTTGGTAAAATTGAAACTAGATTGTTATAAAGTTCAAACATTAACTGTAAATCCCCATAGTAACCTATAAGAAAATAACTAAAAAATGTACTGAGGAGGAAATCAAAATGGTACAGTAGTAAAAATTGATAAAACTAAAAAAGAAAGTGGTATTAGAGGGACTGAGGGGGTAAAAGAGATATAAGCATAAGAAGTACAAATATCACAATGGCAAAAGCAAGGCCTTCATTACAATGGTTGTTTTAAGTGTGGATGGATTAAACTCAATTAAAAGATATTGGCAGAATAGAACTTTAAAAATGATTCATCTATTTGTAATTTATAAGATGATCAGTTTAGTCCCAGAGACTCAAAATAGATTGAAAGTGAATAGGCAGAGTAATATATTCCATGCAAATGTTAACAAAAAGAGAGCTAGGGTGTCTACCAATATAAAAATAACATAGTATTCCAGTCAAAAATTTTAACAAGAGACTAAGAAGAACATTTTTATTCATAAAAGTTTCAATTCATCAAGAGGATATATTATAGACATATGCACCAAAAAAGAGCCCCAAAATATAAGAAGCAAACATTGACATAATTCAGTTTTTAGATAGCTCTCCAATCATAGTCAAAGTCTTCAGTACCCTACTTTCAAGAATTGATAGACTGTCTAGAAAGATTGAGAAGAAAATAGAGGACTTAATTCTATAAGCCAACTAAACCTAATAACCTATATATACTACACTGCATGTACATTATTCTAAAATGCACTTAGAATTTTCTCTAGTATGGACTATATATTAGGCCATAAAACAATTCTTAATATAAAAGGACAGAAATTGAACAGGGTATTTCTTCTAACAACAATGGAATGAATCTAAATCTCAACAGAAAACTAGAAAATTTGAAAATACGAAGAAATTAAACAACATGCTATTAAAATAGCAAATGAGCCAACAAAGAAATGATTATGAAACTTGGAAAATACTTTGAGACAAATGAAAATGTAACACACCATAATTATAGAATTAATTATAAAAATTACTCAGAGTAAACTTAACTGTAAATGCTCCCTTAAAAAGGAAGAAAGCTTTCAAATACACAATCTGACTTTATACCTTAACATAGTAGAAAAGGATCAAACTAAACTCAAAGGTAATAAAAGAAGGACATAAAATAGAGAACAGAAAAGCAAGAGAAAAGTTGATTCTTTGAAAAGATTAACAAACTTGGAAGACCTTTAGGATGACTAAAAATAAAAGAAAGAAGACTCAAAAAACTAAACTCAGAAATAAAAGCAGGGACATTATTACTGACCTTACAGACATCAAAAGAATTATCAGAAATTACTTTGAATAACTCTGTACCAACAGATGTAGGTAACTGAGATGAAATGGACACATTCTTAAAAACACACTAATTACCAAATTACCAATACTGACCCAGGAAGAAATAGAACTTCTCAACAGACTTAAAACTAATAAACAGATTGAATAATCACAACCTTCCCACAAAGAAAAGTACAGGTCCAAATGCCTTTGATGGTGAATTCTCTGAAACATTTAAAGAAGAATTAACACCAATTCCAAACAAACTCTTATTGAATAGGAGGGACCAGTCTAACACATTCTAACCCAAACATAAAAACCTCAAGAAAAGAAAACAACAGATCAATATCCCTTATAAATATTCTCAAGAAATATATCAGAAAACTGATTCAACATCACATTGAAAGGATTATACATCATTTCCAAGTGAGACTTACCAAATAATGAAATCACAGTTCAACAAACAAAATAAAAATGAAATAACAATATGTAAATTGTAATACCATATACAAAAACTGTAGAGGAAGAACAAGAATAAAAAATAGTACTTATAGAATGTGTTCAATATTAATTGACCAAGAAATTAATATGGACCCTTTTATACATACAGGAAGGTATATACAAAATGTGTGTTAGCCACAAACCTCAAATCTATAACAGATACACAACAAATAAAAAGGAATCTAAGCAAACGCCAAAGAAAATCACCAAATCACAAGGGAAGAGAGGAAGAAAGAAAAAGAGAGGAACTTCAGAAAAAAACAGAAAACAATTAACAAAGTGGCAATAAATACATACCTATCATTATTACTTTTAATATGAATAGATTAATGCACCAACCAAAAGACATAGGGAGTCTGAATGGATAAAAAAAAAAGACACATCTATATGCTGCCTATAAGAAACTCATTTCAGACCTAAAGATATAAAAGATAGAAAAAAGCAGGAGTGGCAATACTTATATCACACAAAATCAACTTCAAAATAAAGAAAGTAATGAGACAAGGAACCACATTACATAATGATAAAGAGATCAGTCTACCAAGAGGGTAGAACAATTGTAAATATCTATGTGCCCAACATAGGAGCACCTAAATATATAAAACAAACACTATCAGACCTAATGGTAGAAATTATCAGTAGCATAATAGTAGGAGACTTTAATGTGCCTCTTATATCAATGGATAGATCATCTAGACAAAAAAATCAATAAGGAAACAGTGGCATTGACTGACACATTAGGCCAGATAGACTTAACAGATATACATAGAACATTCCACCCAAAGGCAGCAGAATGCACATTCTTCTCAAGTGCACTTGGAACATGTACCAGAGCAGATCACATATTAAGACACAAAAAGAGCTTCAATAAAAAAAAAAATTATATTGTATCAGGCATTTTTTCAGACCACAGTGGCATGAGACTAGAAATTATATGAAGAAAACAAATAAAAAAACCACGAATACATGGAGTTTAAGAATATGCTTCTAAATATTGAATGGATCAATGAACAAATCAAAGAATACTCAAGACAAATGAAAACAAAAAATGGTTCACACTATGTGGGATGCATCAAAAGCAGTTCTAAAAGGGAAGTACACAGCAATACAGGCCTACCTCAAGAACAAGAACAATCCAAAATAAACAATTTAACCCCACAACTAAAGGAACTAGAAAAAGAAGAACAAGCAAAGCCAAAAGTTAGTAGAAAAAGGGTAATAATAAATATCAGAGCAGAAATAGAGACTGAGAAAACAAGAGAAAACTCAGTGAAACCAAGAGGTGGTTCTTCGAGAAGATAAACAAAATGAACAAACACCTAGCCAGACTTATCAAGAAAAAGAGAGGACTCAAACAAAATCAGAGACAAAAAAGAAGTTATAACTGATACCACAGAAATTTGAAAAAATTATAAGAATTCTATGAAAAATTATATGCCAATAAACTTGACAACCTAGAAGTAATGGAAAAATTCTTAGAAATGTATATTCTTGAAGATTGATGCAGTGAGAAACAGAATATCAGAGCAGACTGATTACCATTAGTAAAATTGAAGTAATAATAAAAAATTCTGAAAAAACAAAAATCTAGGTCCAGATGGCTTCATGGATGAGTTCTACTGAACACTTAAAGTATTAAAAAATAGAAGAGCAGGAAATACTTTAAACTCATTCTACAAGGCCAGCATCACTCTAACAGAACCAAGCACAATACAAAAAAGGAAAATTACAGACCAATATCCCTGATGAACACAAATGCAATATCCTCAACAAAATATTAGCAAACCAAACTAAAAAAATATGTCAAAAGTCTCATTCAACAATCCACTAGGATTTATTCCAGGGATTCAACAATGTTCTATATGCACAAAGCAATCAATGTGGTACACCACATAGAAGGAAGGGAAGTATAATAACCATATGATCATCTCAGTAAATGCTGAAAAAGCATTTGACAAAATCCAGCATCGATTCATGATTAAAAACTCTCAACAAAATGGGTACAGAAGGAACATACCTCAACATAATGAAGGTCACGTACAACAAACCCACAGATCGTATCATACGCAATGGGAAAAAGCTGAAAGGTTTTCCCCTAAGATCAGGAACATGACAAGAATGCCTACTGGCTCCACTTTTATTCAGCAAGTACTAGATATCCTAGTCATAGCAATCAGACAAGAAAAGAAATAGAAGGCATCCAAATTGGTAAAGAAGAAATGACTGTCACTGTTTGCAGGTGATATGATGCTGTATACAGAAAACACTAAAGATTCAAGCTACCCCATCCTCATGTATAGGAAGAAATAATATTGTCAAAATGATCATACCGCTCAAGTCAATTTACAGTTTGAATGAAATACCCATCAAAATACTAATGACTTTATTTTTCAGTGAACTAGAGGAAAATCCTAAAATTTTATGGATCCAAAAAAGACCCCAAATAGCCAAAGCAATCTTGAAAAGGAAGAATAAAGCTGGGGGTATCATTGTCCCTCATTTCAAGCTATCCTACAAAGCTAAATTCAATCAATTGAATTTTGATTACTAATTCAATTTTATTAATGGCAGAAGAGTAGATTCATGGATCAATGAAACAGAATAGAGAGCCCAGAAATAAACTCATATATATATGGTCAATTAATATATAACAAAGGAGCCATGAAATACAATAGGGAAAAGACAGTCTCTTCAATAAACTTCATTGGGAAAACTGGATAGCTACATGCAAGACAATGAAACTGGATCATTGTCTAATATTCTACACAAAAGTAAACTCAAAATGGATTAAAGACCTAAATGTAAGACATGAATCCATAAAACTCTTAGGCAAAATCTCCTGAACGTAAGTATGAGCAAATTTTTTCTGGACACATCTCCCTGGGCAAGGAAAACAAAAGCAAAAAATAAACTGTGGGACACATAAAATGAAAAATCTTCAAAAAACCTATGGTTTGGGAGAATACATGATATATCTGATAAGGGGCTAACATTGAAAATATATAAAGTACTCAACATCAAAGAAACAAATCCAAATAAAATATGGGCAGAGGACCTGAATAGATATCTTCCAAGGAAGACTTACAAATGGCCAACAGACTCATGAAAAGATGGCTCAACATCACTAATCATCAGGGAAATGCAAATCAAAACATCATTGAGATATTACCTTATACACCAGTCAGAATGGCCACTATCCAAAAGACAAGATATAAAAACTGTTGGCAAGGATGTGAAGAAAAGGAAACTTCTGCCATGTTGGTAGGAATGTAAATTGGTGAAGCCACTATGGATAGGTGAAAGGGATTAAGAACCACAAAATCTCAATCTTCAGTTGGTCTCATGGACGAATGTACAGCATAAAGAATATAGTCAACAATACTGTAATATCTTTCTATATTAACAGATAGTAAGTACACTTACTAGGGTAAGCATTTAATAATGTAGATAACTGTCAAATCACTCTTGTATACTTTAAACCAATATGAGATTGTATATCTACTATATTCAATTAAAAAAAAGAATGAAAGCTTTATAAAGGCAGAATGTTTCTTTCTCTTTTAATTACTAATGTATCCTAAGCACTCGTACATTGTTGAATGAATGTTATAAATTTATCATGTGGGTGCTTATTAAAGTATCTTTTAGATATAAGATGCAGGGTAACTGAGGAATATATTAGCTACTTCACATTCCAGTATCCAGTAGGCCTTTAACCCTCCTTACACCAGTGTTCTTCTAACACCCTCAAGAACTAGACTTGAAAAAGTCAATTGCCCAATAAGCACTTCTGCCTGTGTTCTCTGTACCTCAGACTTAGTGTGTTTTTCTTGTGCTGGTGACATGGAGGGATTCAGAATTCAAGCCATGATATTTATTTAGTATTTTTTCTAGGAAGGGAGACACACAATAACTGACAAAAGAAAAGACATCTGTAAAAATTGACATCTAAATACATGAGGCTGTCTTGGTTCATATTCATACACCTTGTGTAGGAAAACTTCCTTGGCTTGGAAACATTTTCTGCTCTCAGTATTCAAAAGGACCATACTCTGTAGGCATTTTTTGCAGGAAGAAATCCATTAACACTGAATCATTAACACACAGTCTATTTTCCTGTTTCTTTGGAAGTTTCAAGTTCTCAGTATAGAAAGTTTCAGGAAAAGCTACCTTCTTTACTTCTAATTCTCTGTATTTGTTTATGGTAACAATGTGTTTAATGTATCTGAGCCTTCCATGACCATGACGCATCCAGCCTACTTAGTTGTTTAGTGGACTATCTTAGAGTAGAGAAGTTCAGAGACTTCTCAAGGCATGAACAAAATAATGGAACTAATGAATTACATGGCAGTTAGACTGCATGTATTTTACACTAAATGGAATGTATTATTTGGTTACTTCAGTCACAGCTAATCAATTCATGCATTAATCAGTTATATTTGACCCCCAATTGACTGGGTTACTCAGGAAAATAGCCATATTTACTGTCTGGTGTAATTTTTGAAGAACTATTTTTCTTGAATTCCAGATATTTACAAATATACCTGAAATTATAAAACTTTCTTTTCATGAAACATTTGTGTATATCCTAGCCTATGGTAAATACCATAACACCCTATTGGTAGTGCATCTTACTGTGCAGTATTCCATGCCCTTGAGAAAACCAATTTATAATATTGGTTGAATTTTGGTAAATTTAATAATGTTTCATTGTAAAATTTATATATTAATTTAACTCGAAAGCTTCTCTCATAGATTTTTGTTTTGCTTTTAATACATGCAATAAACTCAAGGAAAATTACAGGCATTTTAGATAGAATGATGATGAATTCCAAAATGCTATTGCCACTGCTGACTTCTAAAATATAAGCAATCTTAGCCCTAAAGATATTAAGAAAGTGAAGCCACAGGTATTAATAAAAGGAAATATCCTATGGATAATTTGCTATCACAAACATCACTGAACAGCCAAATTTCAGTTTTGTGCTTCTCTAAAAATTACTATGAAAATTATGACTTTCAGATATTTTCTTCTCTGAAGAGAGAAAAACAACAAACCACTTTTTAGATAAGTATATTTTTAAGGTTTAAGAAGATATATGCCAGCATTTCTTGCAGAGAACTGAAGCAAGATATATGTGAGTTAAGTAAAAGCATTGTGGAGAAATAAGTACCTTTCACAATATTTATTGATAGTATCTGGTATTATATTAATTAAATATGCATTGAATTATGGGTTCTCGTTTGGTAAATGCTTTACTCCCTTCCATATTTCATTAGTAAGTTCTAAGTTAGTGTTTTGCTTCCAAAACCTAATAGTCCATTTTAAATACTCTTTAAATACTCCTTCCTAGAATAGTACAGTCAGAAGAGAAGCTTGGTGTCTTAGACCTGGAGGAAGTTGTAAAGATCATTAGGTCACCTCTGATTTTTAATTGTAGTATAACCCAAGTCCCAGAGGGAGCCAATGAAGTACTCTTCACTAGTTAATGGGTATAAAGCCATAAGAACTCAAGCTTTTTCCACTCCCTGTCAAGTATCCTTTCCATTAAATAAAATAATTTTCAGAAATGGTTTAAAAAGATTTCTTCAGTGTAACTCAGCTAAATATTCTTAGGGCAAGGGAAGGACAGGTCTGTACTTCAAATCAGCTTTAGTCTCTGAGCTAGGAAGGGAAGTGATCGAGTTTAATAAAAGGCAAATAATAATGTACAATTTTCTTTCCTAAACTCTTTCTGTTGCTATTAAGTCTCAGAAGATAAGGTTTCATACCTTCTGTGTATGTGAGTGTATATGTACTGACTTGATTTTATGGATGATTATGAAAGCAGGCTATCCATTTGTTGGCAAAAGAATTTGTCTACTTAATTATTGATAATTATATTGATCAGTTATGTTGCTATCAGTTGATAGTCATGATCATTTCAGTAAATGTATATATCACAGGGGAGGGATAGAGCAAGACAGCATCTGAGATTAAGGACAAAAGAAACCCTTAGCATGAAATCAGTCATTTTCATGTCTGAGGGAATGTTATATTTACCTACACATGTACACATATGGAGATACCTTTTTCTATTAAATCAAAGTATGGATAGCGCACAGCTTTCCAAAGACACCCAAAAATTAATTCCATACAGAAAATTGAACATTTGTTTTTGGTTTCTCTAATGTTTAGAACTGCACTAACTATTATGAATACAATAGATTTAATCCAGAGAACCACTGGAAGAGTAAGCTCTGAGCTATACTTCAGAACACTGCAACTGACTTGATCAGCCAAGGGAAGCACGGCCTCTGGCAGATCAGCAAGGCGGACAAGCAGGAGGCTGCCACTGAACCACTGAGCTTGATACACTGCCTTGATGGATCAGGAAGTGGTTGACACCCCAAAACTGTACTTAAATACTAGTGAAGCTGGAAACTGGACCCAAACAAAGCTACAAAACAAAATCAAATCCTCACGACTTGTTGCCATAAACGAAAACAAACATGCAAAACCCAGCAGGAAAATGGTTTCCTCCCAAATTTCCCCTTCAGAATGCTCATAAAAGCATCTAATTGATGGAATCTAATTTGCATCCACTAAATGTAAGGAAACTTAGAACAAAAGTCTTTGGCTCTCTGTTCTTTCAGTACAGGAAAGCACCTTAGAAAGTGATAGGAATTGATCATGTTAATTGCCCATCTCCAATACAGCTTATCACAAAGTACTACAGTATCCCTTAGCTCTAAGGTCCAGTTTTGATTTGTCTAAATTACTGGTATCTGTTCAGCTGCTTACATTCCTCAAACACCAGATCCATTCCGTATGCATAATCAAACACAGTCCTAGTAGGAGTGGACGTATATCAGAATTACACATGATTTTAAGGTTTCCTACACTCTACTTTCAAATCCTCACAACATATGTAAAACTCTATTTTTTTTTTTGCCAAAGGTTTCCCATACTTCAGCCTGCTGCATTTTTGGAAAATGAACTAAAACACTAGCTTTCCCATCTCAGCCACTTGTTTTCAATTAAAAATTAATACCTTTAAAGTTTCAGGTAAATGCATAATTTGAATTTTTAGGCAAAACTTCCTCATTGTACATTTCTATATGAAATATCTTCCCTGTCCAAAAAGTTATTTAGGAAAGTTAAAAATTTGGTCTTAGAATTTATCTTAGTTTGCTGGGAAATGCTACAGGTTGGGTGGCTTAAACAGTGAATTTATATTTTCTCAGAGGTTCAGAGGCTGCCAATAGGGTTTGCTTCTCCTGAGGTACCTTTCCTGGACTTGCAGGTGGCCACCTGCTCACCATGTCCTTACAAGGTCTTTCCTCTGTCACACACACTTGTGATGTCTCTTCCTCCTCTTAGAAGGATACCAGTCAGATTGGATTAAGATGCCACTCTTATGACCTCATAAAACCTTAATTACTTCTTGAAAGACTCTATTTCCAAATGCAATCATATTTTAGGTTAGAGTTTCAACATGTGAATTGGGGGTACAAAATTTAGTTCATAGGAAATTTATATGGGATATTTATGAATAAAGTAAAAGTACAAATAATTATGGATACTGCATTTCGATTTAAAAAATTCTGAAAACTCATTAAATGCATGATTTACTATGATGCAAGATTATATTGGATAGATGTTTCGGTATAAGCTGGAATTATAATTTAATTTAAATTTCCACAAAACTTTTGATTATTTTTACTATTGCAATCTTTCAAATAAAGTATTTATCAAATTGAAAAATTCTGACTTGAATTTAATTAATAGTACCTTTTAAACAAATCAGATAAAAATAAGTGAAAGTCCAATATTTTTATTTTTATCATTATAGCTTCTAGCCTTATCACAATTTAAAATTTATTTCTGGTATGCTTAGAAGGATCTTAGATGCAATCTACCTTTGTAACTACTAATCTAAGGCAAATAGTTCCTATTGAATTACTAACTAAATAACATTCTGAATTACATATTTATTTGGACCACATTATCCACACTACTTTTTATTGTTTTCTTCAGATACTTTTTTCCCCCGTCATATATATATATATAAAAACTATTTTTGGGGGATCCAAGGATTAAAATTTAATTACATTGGAAATATGAATTTGTCCTCAGTTTCTTTAGATGAAAATTAGTTGTGGAAATATTTAAAAGGTTGATTTAAAATGAAGCATTGGTCTGATATTGTACCCTCTTGCTAACAACTCTGATTACAAAGTGTTCTATTTGAAAGTAAATTGCATATGTGTCTGTCTTGTTACAACCTTGTTCAGGCATTGGGAAATAGCAAGTGACACACAGTGTGATAATTTAGTAATGTGAGAAAATTATCTAGATTATTTCCTCTTGTCCATAGTACTAGAAATATTTTAAATTGCCACATGACAAGGATGTGTTACTTGTTACTAGTGACTGAATCCATCTGAGTTCTGACCTTTCTCTGCCCTCCCCGCACCATGCCCACATCACTTGTAACACACTAAGTATTTTAGCAATGTTTTGTAAATGTAAACTACATTTTCAGTTCATGTATTTTGAAGGTAATCCTCAAAAAATTGTATTCATATGCATTGACATTCAGTAAACTAGACATTTGATATTCACAAAGGACATCCAAGGTCATGATTCCACAAAAACATATATTTAAGAATTTTACCATTGCAATATTTCAGAGAGAAGTACATTTTCAGAGAATTTATACGTACAATGACTACATTGTGAGAAAAGAAAAACAATAACTCTTGAACTATTTATTCTAGAAATCAACTAAATGAGTTCACCATTTGTTCTGGATACTTTCCTTGTAGTCCATGTGATTGAAATTTCTACTCCAAAAAATAAAATGATAAAAAATAAGAGTAGATACCTTCAGCTTTTGTCATAAATAGTTCAAAGCAATGCTTGAACAAAGATAAGATAAGGAAATGGGAAAGTAATTGCAACAGACTAATTTGGATATTTTAATAGTAGAAAGGGTTATACCTAAAAATTTTTATAAGATTCTGCTGTCAGGGGTATGGTTAGAAAAGTTTTAAATAAGGTTTTTCCTATAATAGTTGGTATTTGTGTATAACTTTGGTATTTGTGCATAATCACATCAAATTATGTTTTAAAATGGCTTATCATTTGGGAATGTATAATAGTGTGATTAAATAACGTAGCATAACATATCTGGGTCCTATTCTGGGGTGATGAGGATGGATACCTATAATAAAAAACAGTGATAATTTCCTGGCATACAATTTCACTGAAAAGCTTTATCTAGTAAATTGATCCTTTCTTACATATTTTCTAATTAACAACTGATCCTGAGGGGTAAAAGTCAGTTTTCCAAACTTTATCCTGCTTGTCTTCATAAGCCCTGAATCTTATTCATTGTCATTTTGACAGTATTGCCCCATCAACTATTTTCTTGAAAGTTGGGCAAAGAAAAGTTGGAAAAAAGAGGCAATGAGCTTCTCAGTTCAGGCAGTATTCAAGCAAACACCTAATTAGTAGGGTTTTCTGACTAAGAACATGGAGATTTCTAATGGTGAGATCATTTTTATGGTTCTGATGGAACTTATTAATTCTGCTCTTTACTTACATGACATTTATTTTCCTTGATAAGCCCTGTGCATTTTAAACCTTCTGTGCCTAATATAAAATGTGAACAATTGAGCATGTATTAAGATATATGGATAATATTTTTAAATATTTTTCTAATCTCAATATTATAAGTATTAATACTTTAAAGAATATCAATATTTCTGAAAGTTAAATTGAAATATGAGTTGAAACTTACATTGCATGTTAATTTAGTAAGAAGACTACATACTGGCAAAATAATAAGGGAAATTTTCAAGAAAATTCTATGGCAGAACATTAAACTCATTTTTATACTATTTTTTTCTCTAAAAAAAGGTCACAACTTTAAATAAAATACTCATACCCATCAGAAATACAAGAAGGTTGTTGACAAACTGGGTGATGTAATAGGCCATATAAATGATTATAAACCTAGAATGGCAGATTAATGAGGAAATACTAAAATTAAGTGAATATATGAAATAGTGATGAAAAAGGTGAAAATCAGATAAGCTTGATTTTCAATAAATACACTAATTTTGAATAAAAGTAAAATAAAAGCTTTAATTGAATAATATAATCTCAGAAAAATACCTAGAATTTATCATTTTAAATATGTCCTAAAATTGATGAAATGAAATGAGTATTTATCTTGAATATTACTCCTTGAAGTGTCCCCTCAATTTAACTGTTTATATAAGAAAAAAAATGGAGACTTTAATTCTTAGTCATGTGAAAAGAGAATTAAAATTTTTAAACACATTACATGGAATAGCATGCATTAACTTTCCAAACTATAAATAAGATGTTGAAATATGTCTTCTACTTCATTGCAATATACTTAAATTATGTTTTATTAAATTTTAATTGCCATGAAATGACACATATGACATTTAAATTCATGCAATACCTTACTTTCTTGTTATTAAATAAGATGTATGATAGTTGGTAGGGGAGATAAATATTGAAACCCATTTTAAAAGTCTAACCTTGCCTCAAAACAGTGAATACACAAATAAGGTTGAGAGAAAAAATAAATATGTAAAATAAACATCTAGAGAGAAAGCTATATAGAAAATAGACAAAATGAAAATCAAGTACAAATATTTGTAGTTCTTAGAAGAAAATAACAACTAATGGAAGGATGCAGGATCAAGATGATGGAGCAGGAAGATCTTGATCTCACCTCTTCCCACAGACGCACCAAAATATACAACTATATATAAAACAAATATTTCTGAAAATGAACTGAAGACTAGCAAAACAGTTCATACAGAAATAAAGATATAAATAAAAAGCCATATTGAGATGGGTAGGAAAGGCAGAGATGCAGGTTATCAGGACATACAACCCTGGTCCTGTGAACTCCAGTAGGAGCAGTATCACAAATATAGAGGTTGTCCTTGAGAAAAAAGGTGACCAGCCCCAACTGGCCTCCACAGCCCCCTGGAGCTGCACTGAGAAGATGAGTCCCTATACCTTCTGGTTTTGAAAATTGATGGAGCTTATGCCCAGGCAGGAGAGCCAGAGGGGAGTAGTAAACCAAGGCTCCACTCTTAAAGGGCATAAACACATCTCACCCACTTGACTACCAGCAAAGAGGCAGCAGTTTGAAAAGCACCTGGCTTACATACAAAGTAGAACCACTGACTAATTTTAGGGTGAGAGCTAGAGAGCCAGGGATATGCTGGAATGTGCTCTGGAGATGGAAGCACTGGCAAGTGCCTTTTTTTTTTTTTTGGTGGCACTACACTTTTACCCACCTGGCCCAGCATGGACAGGTGTGATTTCAGACACTCTCCATCTACAGTCCAAGCACTGTTCACCCCATCCTGTCATTTCCCTGTGGACTCACACAGTTCAACCCTCCTGCCCTTCCCTGAGCCAATTCCCTAGCTGCTCATCATTACACCACTGCCAGTAGTCACTGGCAGTTGGCCCTGGAACCCCTCCAAAGAACCATGGATTCCCACAAGTCCTTGAAGGTGCCCAGGGCTGGCACCAGGGCCCCTCCCAAATACCCTTACCATGGATGGCCAGCCCTGAACACTAGAATACCTACAACAGTCATAGCTGGACCTTGTAACAAAGCATGCTGGAGGCCTGTCCCATCACAGCTGGGTCTTAGAGCTAGCTTCACTAGGAAGCAACACTGCATATAGGTGTGCCTGTAACAGTAGCAGCCAGGCTTTTCAGCAAGATACGCTGAGGTCCAGACCTACACACCAGTGAGTATGCACCAGTCATGACCCAGCCACGATGGGGGATGCACACAGCCCACACAGTGGTCACAACTGGAGCACCTGACTCAGGTGACTAAGGGGTCTGTGCTACTGGAACCCGCAGGACATCTTCCACATTAAGTCACTCTTTCAAGACCAAGAGAAAAACTGACCTACTTCATAAATAAAAACAGAGTTATGTAAAATGAAACAATATGTTCCAAATGAAAGAACAAAACCTTAGAAAAAACAAAGTGGAGATAAGTAATCTACCTGATGAAGATTTCAAAATATCTGTCATAATAATACACACTGAACTCAGAAGAATGAATGAATACAGAACTTCAACAAAGAAATATGAAATAGAAATAGAAATAATCAGAGCTGAAGAATAATTGAAATGAAAAATGCACTAGAGGGAATCAATAGCAGATTAGATAATGTAGAAAACAGAACAGCAATTTCTGGAAGACAGGGTAATGGGAACCATCCAGTCAGAACAGCAAAAGGATACAATAATTTTTAAAAAATGAAGATAGTAGACTTCCAGGAAGATGGCGGTGTGAGCAGGGTGGCAGAAATCTCCCAACACTATATTTATCTATGAAAACACAGCAAATACATCTATTCCTAAAAGAGAGACGAGAATACACAGGAAAGCACACAGTGTGCAGCTACACCGGAGAGCACTCGGCACCCCAAGAGGCGGGTAAGATACGGAGCCGCGACCCGGCGGGACCCGAGCCCTCCCCCACCCCAGCGCACCGGCGGGAGGAGAGGATCCAGCGCCGGGAGGGAGTGGAAGTGCACCCCGCGAAGTAGCCAGCCCCGGGGATCTGCGCGGGGAGCGCTGACCCACATTGCGCAGTGCAGCAGAGATTGGAGAGACAGAGGGGCAGGATCTGAGCGGGGAACGCGCCAGGGTGCTTGCAGCCGGCTCCCGGGAAGGAAAAAAAAAAGCGCGCGCTTTCTTCAGCGGTCTTAAAGAGACAGGAGCCCAGCAGAGGAGCCGGATCGCCCCAGCACACTCAGCCCAGCAGGTTGGGAGTCCTGGGGAGTTTCAGACGCCTTAGCTGGCGACTGAGGAAGCGTAGCCATACTTAACACTTCTCACTGAGATCAACAGCCTCCTATTCATTCCCACCCCTGCCAGAGCGATAAAGGGCCCTGCGGAGGAGCGCGGCCACAGCTGTGGAATAGTTGGGCAATAGCGCCACCTACAGCATTCCCACAAAATCTACGTCCGGTGGGCGTTTTTTTGTTGTTGTTGTTTTGTTTTGTTCTCTTTTCTTTCTTTTCTTTTTTTTCTTTCTTTCTTCTTTTTTCTTTTTTTTTCTTCTCTTTTTAAAGTCTTAAAGAGCCCAGCTGACATACGTGGCAACTATCAGTGACCAAATTATATAGCCATGAAAAGACAGAGGAATATGGTTCAGACCAAAATCAACCAGACAACCCCAGAGAGGGAGTCTGAAGGGATGGAAATGCACAGTCATCCTGAAAAAGAATTCAGAATAAAAGTCATAACCATGCTGATGGACCTACAGAGAAATGTGCAAGAGCTGAGGGAGGAAGTGAGGGAACTGAGGAAAGACAATACAGAAATCAGACAAGCGATCGACGGGCTTAACAGCAGAATGGATGAGATGCGAGAGACTGTTAATGGAATAGAAAACAGAGAACAGGAGTACAGAGCAGCTGAGGCAGAGAGAGATAAAAGGATTTCTAGGAATGAAAGAATATTAAGAGAACTGTGTGACCAATCCAAACGGAACAATATTCGCATTATAGGAGTACCAGAGGAAGAAGAGAGAGAAAAGGGATAGAAAGTGTCTTTGAAGAAATAATTGCTGAAAACTTTCCCTCGCTGGGGAAGGAAGTAGTCTCGCAGTCCACCGAAGCTCACAGATCTCCCAACACAAGGGACCCAAGGAAGACAACACGAAGACACATAATAATTAAGATGGCAAAGATCAAAGATAAAGACAGGGTATTAAAGGCAGCTAGAGAGAGAAAAAAGATCACCTACAAAGGAAAACCCATCAGACTATCATCAGACTTCTCAACAGAAACCTTACAGGCCAGAAGAGAATGGCATGATATATTTAACGTTATTAAACAGAAGGGCCTCGAACCAAGAATATTGTATCCAGCACGATTATCATTTAAATATGATGGAGGGATTAAACAATTTACAGACAAATGAAAGTTGAGAGAGTTTGCCTCTCATAAACCACCACTACAGGATATCTTAAATGGACTGCTCTAGATGGAAGCACACCTAAGGCAAAAAAGATGTCACCAGAGAAAATAAAATCATAGCAAAGAAAGCAGACCATCCAAATACTAACTAAAGGCAAAGAATAAAACACCTAGGATAGAAAGAACGGAGGAGGAGGAATAAGAAGGGAGAGAAATAAAGAAACATCAGGCTGTGTTTACAATAACTTAAGAAGAAAATTAAGTTAGATTGTTAGATAGTAAAGAAGCAACCCTTGAACCTTTGGTAACCACGAATCTAAAGCCAGCAATGGCAATAAGTACATATCTATCAATAATCACCCTAAATGTAAATGGACTGAATGCACCAATCAAAAGACACAGAGTAACAGAATGGATAAAAAGCAAGACCCATCTATATGCTGCCTACAAGAAACTCACCTCAAATCCAAAGATATACACAGACTAAAAGTGAAGGGATGGAAAAAGATATTTCATGCAAACAACAAAGAGAAAAAAGCAGGTGTTGTAGTACTTGTATCAGACAAAATAGACTTCAAAACGAAGAAAGTAGCAAGAGATAAAGAAGGACATTACATAATGATAAAGGGGTCAGTCCAACAAGAAGATATAACCATTATAAATATATATGCACCCAACACAGGAGCGCCAGCATATGTGAGACAAATACTAACAGAATTAAAGGAGGAAATAGACAGCAATGCATTCATCTTAGGAGACTTCAACACACCACTCACTCCAGAGGACAGATCAACCAGACAGAAAATAAGTAAAGACACAGAGGCACTGAACAACACACTAGAACAGATGGACCTAACAGACATCTACAGAACTCTACACCCAAAAGCAACAGGGATACACATTCTTCTCAAGTGCACATGGAACATTTTCCAGAATAGACCACATACTAAGCCACAAAAAGAACCTCAGTAATTTCAAAAATATTGAAATCCTACCAACCAACTTCTCAGATCAACAAGGTATAAAACTAGAAATAAATTTTAGAAAGAAATCAAAAAGGCTCACAAATACATGGAGACTTAACAACACTCTCCTAATTAATCAGTGGGTTAATGACCAAATCAAAACAGAAATCAAAGTATATATGGAGACTAATGACAACAACAACACAAAGCCACAACTTCTGTGGGATGCAGAAAAGGCAGGTCTAAGAGGAAAGTATATTGCAGTCCAGGCCTATTTAAAGAAGGAAGAACATTCCAAAATGAATAGTCTAAAGACACAATTACTGAAATTGGAAAAAGAAGAACAAATGAGGCCCAAAGTCACCAGAAGGAGGGACATAATAAAGATTAGAGAAGAAATAAATAAAACTGAGAAGATTAAAACAATAGAAAAAATCAATAAAACCAAAAGCTGGTTCTTTGAACAAATAAACAAAACAGATAAACCCCTAGCCAGACTCATTTACAGAAAAAGAGAAACTACGCACATAAGCAGAATCAGAAATGAGAAAGGAAAAATCACGACGGAACCCACAGAAATACAAAGAATCATAAGAGAATATTATGAGAATCTATATGCTAACAAGCTGGAAAACATAGAAGAAATGGACAACTTCTTAGAAAAATACAACCTTCCAAGACTCACCAAGCAAGAAACAGAAAAACTAAACCGACCAATCACCAGCGACGAAATCGAATTGGTAATCAAAAAACTACCCAAGAACAAAACCCCTGGGCCTGATGGATTCACCTCTGAATTCTACCAGACGTATAGAGAACAAATAACATCGATTCTCCTTAAAGTTTTCCAAAAAATAGAAGAGGAGTGAATACTTCCAAACTCATTCTATGAAGCCAGCATCACTCTAATACCAAAACCGGGCAAAGACCTCACCAAAAAAGAAAATTACCGACCAATATCCCTGATGAATGCAGATGCAAAAATACTCTACAAAATATTAGCAAACCGAATTCAAAAATACATCAAGAAGATCATACACCATGATCAAGTGGGATTCATCCCAGGGATGCAAGGATGGTACAACATTCGAAAATCCATCAACATCATCCACCACATCAACAAAAGAAGAACAAAAACCACATGATCATCTCCATAGATGCTGAAAAAGCATTTGACAAAATTCAGCATCCATTCCTGATTAAAATTCTCAACAAAATGGGTATAGACGGCAAGTACCTCAACATCATAAAGGCTATATATGACAAACCCACAGCTAACATCATACTTAACAGCGAGAAGTTGAAAGATTTACATCTATGATCAGGAATAAGACAGGGATGCCTACTCTCTCCACTGTTATTCAACATAGTACTGGAGGTCCTAGCCACAGCATTCAGACAAAACAAAGACATACAAGGCATCCAGATTGGTAAAGAAGAAGTCAAATTGTCACTATTTGCAGATGACATGATACTGTACGTAAAAAACCCTAAAGATTCCATTCCAAAACTACTAGAACTAATATCTAAATTCAGCAAAGTTGCAGGATACAAAATTAACACACAGAAATCTGTTGCTTTCCTATACACTAATGATGAACTAACAGAAAGAGAAATCAGAAAAACAATTCCATTCACAATTGCATCAAAAAGAATAAAATACCTAGGAATAAACCTAACGAAGGAAGTGAAAGACCTGTACTCTGAAAACTACAAGACACTCCTAAGAGAAATTAAAGAGGACAGTAACAAATGGAAATGCATCCCATGCTCTTGGCTAGGAAGAATAAATATTGTCAAAATGGCTATACTACCTAAAGCAATCTACAGATTCAATGCAATCCCTATCAAACTACCAACAGCTTTCTTCAATGAACTGGAACAAATAATTCTAAAATTCATATGGAACCACCAAAGACCCCAAATAGCCAAATCAATCCTGAGAAGGAGGAATAAAACAGGGGGAATTACGCTCCCTGACTTCAAGCTCTACTACAAAGCCACAGTAATCAAGACAATTTGGTATTGGCACAAAAACAGACCCACAGACCAGTGGAACAGAATAGAAAATCCAAACACTAACCCAAACATATACAGTCAATTAATATTTGATAAAAGAGCCTTGGATATACAATGGGGAGATGACAGCCTGTTCAGCAGCTGGTGCTGGAAAAACTGGACAGCTACATGTAAGAGAATGAAACTGGACTACTGTCTAGCCCCATACACAAAGGTAAACTCAAGGTGGATCAATGACTTGAATGTAAGTCATGAAACCATAAAACTCTTAGAAAAAAACATAGGCAAAAATCTCTTTGACATAAACATGAGCAAATTCTTCATGAATATATCTCCCCGGACAAGGGAAACAAAAGCAAAAATGAACAAGTGGGACTATATCAAGCTGAAAAGCTTCTGTACAGCAATGGACACCATCAGTAGAACAAAAAGACATCCTACAGTATGGGAGAATATATTCATAAAAAACGTATCTGATAAAGGGTTGACATCCAAAATATATAAAGAACTCATGCACCTTAACAAACAGAAAGCAAATAATCCAATTAAGAAATGGGCAGAGGACATGAATAGACACTTCTCCAAAGAAGAAATTCAGATGGCCAACAGGCACATGAAAAGATGCTCCTCATTGCTAATCATCAGAGAAATGCCGATTAAAACCACAATGAGATATCACCTCACACCAGTGAGGATGGCCAACATCCAAAACACGAACAACAACAAATATTGGTGAGGATGTGGAGAAAAGGGAACCCTCCTACACTGCTGGTGGGACTGCAAATTAGTTCAACCATTGTGCAAAGCAGTATGGAGGTTCCTCAAAAAACTCAAAATAGAAACACCATTTGACCCAGGAATTCCACTCCTAGGAATTTACCCTAAGAATGCAGCAGCCCAATTTGAAAAGGACAGATGCACCCCTATGTTTATTGCAGCACTATTTACAATAGCCAAGAAATGGAAGCAACCTAAGTGTCCACCAGTAGATGAATGGATAAAGAAGAGGTGGTACATATACACAATGGAATATTATTCAGCCATAAGAAGAAAACAAATCCTACCATTTGCAACAACATGGATGGAGCTAGAGGGTATTATGCTCAGTGAAATAAGCCACGCCGAAAAAGACAAATATCAAATCATTTCACTCATATGTGGCTTATAAGAACAAAGAAAAAATACTGAAGGAACAAAACAGCAGCAGACTCACAGAACCCAAGAACATACTAATAGTTACCAAAGAGAAAGGGACTGGGGAAAATGGGCGGGAAGGGAGGGATAAGAGGGACAAAGGTGCATTACGATTAGCAGATATAATGTTGAGGGGGCACAGGGAGGGCAGTACAACTCAGAGAAGACAACTAGTGATTCTATAGCATCTCACTACGCTGATGGACAGTGACTGTAATGGGTTGGTGGGGGGGACCTGATGAAGGGTAGTTTAATAACTGTAATATTGCACATGAAATTGTAGATTAATGATAATAAAATAAATTATATTAAAATAATGAAGATAGTTTAAAGGAATTTTGGGACATCATTTAATATATTCATATTTGCATTATAGGAGACCCAGCAGTCAAAGAGAGGGACAGTGACAGAAAACATATTTCAAGAAATATTGGCTGAAATTTTCCTAAAGTAGTAAAGGAAATAGACAACCAAGCCCAGCAATCATAGAGTCCCAAAAAAGATGAACTCATAGAGACCCACATCCAGACACATAAAGTGTCAACAGTTAAAGAAAAGGAAATATCTTAAGAGAGCAAGAGGAAAACAACTATCCATGTACAAGAAAATACCCACAAGACTGATAGATGATTTTTCAACAGGAATTTTGCAGGCCAGGAGGGAATGGAATGATATATTCTAAATGCTGAAAGGAAAAACTTACAACCAAGAATACTCTACCATAAGATTATTACTCAGAATTTAAGGAAAAATAAGGATTTTTTTAGACAATCAAAAGTTAAAGTTCATCAGTACCAAACTTATGTTGCAAGAAATGTTTTACAGAACTCTAGAAAAAAGGCCATAACTAGAAATAAGAAAAATATGGAAGAAAAAAAAACTTCATCGGTAACGGTATGCATATATTAAAGGTTATAGATCATCATCTCAATAGTTAGGGTAAAGGTTAAAAATTAAAATTAGTAAAACCATCTAGACCTACCATAATGTCAATGGATAGAATAAGTTGAAAAACATGATCTCAATGACAAAACATGGAGAGGGGGAATAAAAATGTAGTGCTTTTAAACCATGCTTGAACTTAAGTGATCATCAATTTAAAATGGACTGCTGTATGTATAGGATATTTTATATGAATCTCATGGTAACCACAAATACATATTATAGATATATAGCAAAGATAAAGGAATACTAAAAACACTAAGGAAAGTCATTAAATCATAGAACAAGAAAACAAGGATGGAAGAAAGGAGCAGAGAATATATAGATAATTAGAAAGCAATCAATAAAATGGCAATAAGTACATATCTATCAATAATTACTTTAATAATAAATGGAATAAGTGCTCTAATCAAAAGGTATTTAAATGGAGTAAAAACCAAGATCTAGCTGTATGCTGTCTTAAGAGATTCATTTCATATCTAAGGATATACAAAACTGAATATAAAAGGTTGGGAAAAGACATGCTGTGAAAATGGAAACCAAAAGAAAGCTGGGGTAGTGATACTTAGGTACAATATAGACTTCAAAATAAGGACTACAACAAGAGGCAAAGAAGGACATTAAGTAATGATAAGGAGATCAACACAATAGGATATAACAATTGTAAATAGCTGTGCACCCAACATAGGGACACCTAAATACATAAAGCAAATACTTAGAGATATAAATGAAGAAATTGACGATAATAATAATAGTAGGAGACTTTATCACTTCACTTAAATCAATGGATCATTCAGGCAGAAAATACATAAAGAAACATTGACCTTAAATGACAAATTAGATTAGATGGTCTTAAGAAATTTTTACAGATCATGCCATCCAAAACCAGCAAAATATACTTTTTTGTTTTCAATTACATATGGATCCTAACCAAGGATAGATGATGTAGTAGGTCACAAAACATGTCTCAATAGATTTAAGATTGAAATCTTATCAAACATCTTTTCTATTCTCAATTATGTGAAACTAAAAATTACAAGAAGAAAACAGGAAAAAAACACAAACACATGGAGGCCAAATAGCATGCCACTAAATAACCAGTTAGCCAAAAAATGAAAAAGTTGAAATTTAAATAATTTGAGAAAAATGAAAATAGAAACACAGTAGTCCAAAAGAAGTTTTAAGAGGAAAATTTACAGTGATACAGACTCACCTCAAAAAATAAGAAATATCAAATAAACAACATAACCTTACACTAAAGAAACTAGAAAATGAGGAATAAACAAATCCCAAAGTTAGAAGAAGAAAAATAGTTAATATAAGAATATAAACATATGAAATAAAGACTGAAAAATAGAAAAGTTAAACCAAGAGCTGGTTCTTTGAAAACAAATAAGATTGATATATCTTTATCCAGACTCATCAAGAAAAAAAGAGGGCCACAATAAAATATGAAATGAAAAAGAAGTTATAATTGATACCACAGAAATACAAAGGATTATAAGAGATTACCACAAATAATTATATGCCAACAAGTAAATTTGTGGAAGCAATCTTCCAAGACTAAATCAAGAAGAAATAGAAAATCTGAACAGAATGATTCCTCATAATGGATTGATTCAGTAATCAAAAACTTCCAACATCTAAATCTAGGATCAGGTTTATTCAGTTGTATTCTACCAAATACTTAAAAAAGAGTTAATACCTACTCTTCTTAAACTATTCCAAAATATTCAAAGGAAAGGATAATTTTAATTTTATCAGATCAATGTTACCAATACCAAAAGCAGCCAAAGACACGACAAAAAAGAAAAATATATTACAACATCCCTGAAGAACACTGATGCAAAACAAACACCTCAGCAGAATATTACACATTTGAACTCAGTAATATGTTAAAAGGATTATACATCATTATCATGAGGGATTTACTCAAGGAATGCAAGTTTGGTTCTACATCCATAAATCAATCAACAGGATATATCAAATTAACAAAATTAAGAAGGATAACAATCATAATTTCAATACATATAGAAAAGGCACTTGACAAAATTCAACATACATTTATGATAACTTTCAGTAAAGTGGTATAGAGGGAATGCACCTCAGCATAATAAAAGCTGTATATGACAAACCCACAGCTAACATACTCAACAGTGAAAAGTTATGTTTTCTTCTAGGATCAGGGACAAGACAAGGATGTTCACTAGCTCTTTTTATTCAACATAATATTAAAAGTCCTAGGCATAGCAATCAGGCAAGACAAATAAATAAGGCATCAAATTGGAAAAGACAATGTAACTCTATTTATAGGTGACATGATACTATATGTATAAAACCACATATAAGACCCCAAAAAAGAATAAATTAATTCTCTAAAGTTGCAGGATACAAAATATACAGGAATCTGTTGCATTTCTCTACACTATAAAATACCTTAAAGAGAATCCAAGAAAACAATCTGATTCACAATTTCATAAAAAGAATTAAATGCCTAGAGATAAATCTAACAGGAAATCTACAGGGAAAGGCCTGTACTCTAAAAACTATAAGAGATTGATGGAAATTTAAAATGACACAAATAAATGCCTAGATATGCTATGCTCATATATTAGAAGAGTTAATATTATTCAAATGTCCATACTACCTGAAATAATCTACAGATTCAAAGCAATTCCTGTCAAAATACTAATAGCATTTTCCATAGAACTAGAACAAAGAATCCTAAAATTGTATGAAATCACAAAAGACCTCAAATAGCCAAAGCAATCTTAAGAAAGAATAAAGCTGGTGGTATCAAATTCCCTGAACTCAAACAATACTACAAAGGTATATATTTGGTTATGGTTCTGGTACAAAAACAGACACATAGATCAGTGGAACAAAATAGAGAGTCCAGAAATAAACCCAGACATATTCAGTCAATTAATCTTCAACAAAGGAGGCAAGTATATATGATGTATAAAAGAGTCTCTTCAAAAAATTATACTGATAAAACTGGATCATTATGCTGAAAGAATGAAACTGAATCACTTTCATTCACCATATAAAAAAGTAAACTCAAAATGGATTAAAGACTTAAATGTAAGACTGGAAACCATAAATCTCCTTGAGAAAATAGGCAGTAAGTGAGCAATATTTTTTTTGATCTGTCTAATTAGGCAAGGGCAAAAAAAGCAAAAATAAACAAATGGGACTATATCAAACTGAAAAGGTTTTGTATACTGAAGGAAACAATAAATAAAATGAAAAGGTAACCTATTGAATTGGAGATATTTTCAAGTGATATAACTGGTAAGGGATTAATATCCCCAATAAAGAATTTGTACAACTTATTATAAAAAAAATCCAATTAAAAAAATGGGTAAAGGACCTGAATAGACATTTCTCCAAAGAAGAGAAGCAGATGGCCAACAGACACATGCAAATATGCTCAGTATCACTAATCACAGGGAAATGCAAATCAAAACTATGAGACTTGGCCTCATTCCTGTCAGAATGGCCATTACCAAACAGGCAAGAAATACCAAGTGTTGGTGAGGATGTAGAAGAAAGTGACCCCTCTTATACTGTTGATGGGAATACAATGATGCAACCATTATGGAAAACAATATGGACTTTCTTCAAAAAATTAAAAGTAGAACTATCATATGCTCCAGCAACTTCATTTCTGGTATTTATCTGAATAAAACAATTTTGGAAAGATATATGCACCTCTATGCTCATTGCAGCATTATTTATAACAGTTAAGATATGGAAGTGTCTATCAATAGATGGAGAAAGACGATGTAGTATGTGTATATGTATGTGTACACACACACACACACTAGAATATTATTCAACTATAAAAAATAAACCTTCCTATTTGCAACAACATGGATGGACATAGAGGATATTTTGTATAGTGAAATAAGTTAGAGAAAGATACTCTATGATTTCACTTATATGGAAAATTTAATAAACAAAATAAATGAACCAAAAATAAAATCACCTCCCTCCCCCCAAAAGAAAACCACTTACATTTTGAAACAGAGAACAAATTGGTGGTTGCCAGAAGGGAGGAGTATTAGGAGATGGAAAAAATAAGGAAAGGAGATTAAAAAGTACAAACTTATATATACAGAATAAATAAGACATAATATACAGCATGGAGAACATAGTTAATAACATGTAACAACTTTCTATGGTGACAAATGGTAACTTGATTTATTGTGATGTCACTTTGTAACATATATACATCTTGAATTACTATGTTGTACACCTGAAATTAATATAATATTATATGTAAACTACACTTTAATTTAAAAAAATAATGGAAGAGAACATATCTTTAGAAATAAAATTTAATACAAATTTTAAGAAATGAGATTTATTTATCTTTTATTTTGAATGTCACTAAAGTGTGTCTGTGAAAGTGTCCTTGAATGGTCAATGCACACACTTCTAATCTATGAAAAGTTTTGAGAACATTTCTTATCCAGTTTGTATTCATCTTTCTCTTCCATAAGAGAGCATTGTCAGGTTGTGTTTGTTTACCCAAAGCCTGCCTTAAGGGACTGATTGACATTTTACTTGTGGGTGATGTAGTGGTTAACATGATTAATTCAGAGCCAGATTTCCCAGATTCAAATGCTAACCCTCAATGCTACCTATGTGATCTTGGCAAGTGTGTCACCTTTTGTGCATTAGTTTCCTCATCTTTAAATTGTGGAATATAATCATACCTAAGTTATTTGCTGGCATATAAAGCATGTGTTTGTTAAATAAGCAAAAATGAATACAAGTAAAATAGGTACTTGTGAGTAGCAAAAAATGAGATGGTATGTCTGGAACAGCTTTGAATATTAACAAGGCAAAATTAAACTGGAAATACCTTTCCTATTAAGAATAATAAGTAAAACTACCTGGTAAAAAAATTCCATCCTCATTAACTAAATACTTTTGGGAAACAAATGAAAAGGAATACTTGTTTTGATTTAGGATGTCTAATTTTTTCACTTATTACCAGAAGGATATTAAAAAAGAGCTTTAATCCTGTATCATCTGGAAAATGTCCAAAATAAAAATAAGATTTAATTACAATCTTCACTTTCATATATACATTAATACAGAAAAACATATATCACCTAATTTTAGCAAGTTATACAGATTTACACATTTTGAATCAACTTAGGAAGTTTGTGCTCGAAAGCAGTATAATATAGAACTCTTTTAAGCAAACTAACCATCACTTAAAATTATGCAGAATTATAGGCCTTCTGGAAAGAGAAGAGAGAGGGCATGGGGCAGAAATCTTATTTGAAGAAATTACATTTGAAGATTTCTCTAAAATGGGGAAGGAAAAAGACATCCAGATCCAGGAAGCACACAGTTACAAGCAAGACAAACCCAAAGACACCACACCAAGACAAATCATAATAAAAATGTGAAAAGTTAAAGATGAGAGAATAGTAAAAGCAGCAAGAGAAAAATAATTGTTATGTGCAAGGGGACCCCAATAAGAGTATCAATAAATCTGCTTTCAGTAAACTTTGCAGGCCAGAGGGAGTGGCAAGATATATCCAAAGTGCTGAAAAATAATCCCAACCAAGGATATTCTACTCAGAAATGGAGTTTTCCAGACAAGCAAAAGCTAAGGGAGTCCATCACAGTAAACAAACTTTACTAGATATATTAAAGGAACTTCTGAAAGCTAAAAAGAAAGTGTGTTAATTAGTAAGAAGAACACATGTTAAAGAATAATACTCACTGGAAAAGTAAATATATATACAAAAGGTAGTGGACTAGTTATAATGCCAGTATGAAGGTTAAAAGACAAAAACATTAAAAACAGCTATGATTACAATAATCAGAGGGATATACAAGACAAAAATATGTAAATTATGACATAAAAATATAAAGAATGGTAGGAGGAGGAAAATATTGAGCTGTAGAATGGCAACAAACTTAAGTTGTTATAGAGTTAAAATAGTCTGTTTTGGATATAAGTTATATGTAAGTGTCAGGGTCACCACAAAACAAAAAAATTATAGTAAATACAGAAAAGATAAAGAAATATAATCATACTACTAAAGAAAGTCATCAAACCACAATGGAAGAGAGCAAGAGAAGAAATGAACAGAGAGGAATGAAAAAAAAGCTAGAAAACAATCAACAAAATGGCAATACACATACCTATCAATAGTTCCTTTAGTGTAAATGGACTAAATTTTTCAGTCAAATGCCATAGAGTAGCTGAATGGTTATAAAGAAATGAGACCCATCTATATGCTGCCTACAAGAGACTCACTTTAGTTTTAAGGGCATAGAGTATAAGTGAACAGATGGAAAAATAATCTATACAAATGGTAATGAAAAAAGAGTTGGAATAGGTATACTCTATCAAACAAAATAAACTTTAGAAAAAAACTAATAAAAAACAAAGTGGGCATTACATATCATGTATCAAAACTGATAACAGGGTCAATGCAAAAAGAGGATATGACATCTGTAAATATTTAAACACCCAACATAGGAGTCCCTAAATATATAAAGAAGATATTTACAGACCTAAAGTGAGAAATAGCAATATGAATATCCTATTTTTACATCAATGGATAGATCATCCAGGCAGAAAATCAATAAGTAAACACTGGCTTTAAATGATATGTCAGACTAGAGGCCAGAGAGACAACAGATATTTACAGAACTTTCCAACTAAAAGCAACAGAGTACACATTCTTCTCAAATGCACATAGAAAACTTTCCAACATCAATGATGTTAGGCCACAAAGCAAGACTTAATAACTTTGAGAGGATTCAAATCATATCAGGAAACTTTCCTTACCATGATGATATGAAACTAGATAGGACAAACTCCCCAAAATGGAGATTAAACAACAAGGTACAAAGCAACCAATGGATCAAAATAAGAAATCAAAGGAGAAATGAAAAAACAAAACAAAACAAAACAAAAAAAAACTGAGACAAACAGAAAGGAAATGCCACATGCCAAAATTTATGGGGTTCAGCAAACACCTCTGAGAGAAAAGTCTGTAGTGACAAACACATATTCAAGAAACAAGAAAAAAAATTCAAAAATTACCTTTATACTTAAAGGAACTAGAAAAATTAAAAACAAAGCCAGAAATTAGTAAAAGGAAGGAAATAACAAACATTAGAACAGGAATAAATGAAATAGGGACTAAAAAGACAATAGGAAAGTTCAATAAAACTAATAAATTGTTCTTAGTAAAGATGAACATAATTGACAAATTTTTAGCTAGACTCACCAAGAAAAAAACAGAGAAAACTCAAAATCATAAAAGAAAGAGATGTTACAACTAATACCACAGAAATACAATAGATCATAAGAGAGTACTAAGAACAATTATATCCCACACATTGACAATCCTGAAAAAAATTGAATAAATTCCTAGAATCATACAATCTACCAATACTGAATCACAATGAAATAGAAAATCTGAACAGATTACTTGCAAGAATATTGAATCAATAATCATCAACCTCCCAAAGAACAAAAATCTAGGAACAGATGGCTTTGTAGGTAAATTCTAAAAACATTCAAAGAACTACTAACAATCCTTCTCCAACTCTTCCAAAAAATAGTTCCAGTGGGAACTTTCCAAACATTTTATGGGGCTCACATTTCCCTGATACCAAAACCAGACAAGATGCCACAAAAAGAGAAAATTACAGGAGTAACCCTGATGAACCAAGATGCAACAATCCTCAGCAAAGTATTAGCAAACTGAATTTAATGATACATTAAAAGGATTATATACTACAATCAAGTGAGATTTATTCTAAGGATGCAAGGATGGTTGAGCATTAACTCAGTCAGTGTGATTCACCACTTTAACAAAATGAAGGATAAAAGACACACAGTAATCTTAATAGATACAGAAAAAGCTTTTGATAAAATTCAACATTCATTTATGCTAAAAGCTCTCATCAAAGCGGGTATACAGGAAACACATTTTGACAAAATGAAGGCCATATATGACAAACCACAGCTAAAATAATACCCAGTGGTGAAAAACACAAAACTTGTTCTCCAAGATCAGTATCAGTACAAGTATGTCCACTTTCATCAGTTTTATTCATCATAGTATTGGCTCCTAGCCAGAGCAATTAGGCAAGAAAAAGAAATAAAAGGTATCCAAATTAGAAAGCAAGTAAAATCTTCACTATTTATGGATGACATAATACTATACATAGAAAATCCTAAAGACTATCAAAAATTATTAGAACTAATAAATTTAGATAAGTTGTAGGACATAAAATCAATACACAAATCTTGTTGAGTTTCTTTTCACTAACAACAAACTATCAGAAAGAATAATTAAGAAAGAATAATTAAGAAAACAATTGCAGGACCCAAGGAAGACAACACAAAGACAAATAGTAATTAAAATGGCAAAGATCAAGGATAAGGACAGACTATTAAAAGTAGCCAGAGAGAGAAATAAGATCACATACAAAGGAAAGCCAATCAGACTATCATCAGACTTCTCAACAGAAACCATACAGGCCAGAAGGGAGTGGCATGATGTATTTAATGCAATGAAGCAGAAGGACATTGAACCAAGAATACTTTATCCGGCAAGATTATCATTTAAATTTGAAGGAGGGATTAAACAATTTTCAGATAAGCAAAAGCTGAGAGAATTTACCTCAAACAATCTTTACAGGGTATTTTGGAGGAACAGCTATACATGGAAGTTTCCTAAATTTTAATAGCTGTCACCAGAGGTAATAAAAACACAGTAAGGAAAGTAGAATAGCTAATTACTAAGCAAATGCAAAATTAAATTAACTATCCCCAAAGTCAATTAAGGAGTAGACAAATAGTACAGAATATGATACCAATTATATAAAGAATGGAGGAAGAAGAAAAAGGAGGAAGAAAAAAAAGAACCTTTAGACTGTGTTTGTAATAGCATACTAGTTAAGTTAGGCTTTTAGATAGTAAGGAAGTTAACCTTGAACCTTCGGTAACCACGAATCTAAAGCCTGCAATGTCAATAAGTACATACCTATCCATAATCACCCTAAATGTAAATGGACTGAATGCACCTATAAAAAGACATGGAGTCACTGAATGGATAAAAAAACAAAACCCATCTATATGCTGCCTAAAGGAGACTCACTTCAAACCCAAAGAAATACACAGACTGAAAGTGAAGGGATGCAAAAAGATATTTCATGCGAATAATAGGGAAAAAAAAAGCAGGAGTTGCAGTACTTGTATCAGACAAAATAGACTTAAAAACAAAGAAATTCACAAGGGACAGAGAAGGACAATACATAGTGATAAAAATGTCAAACCAACAAGAAGATATAACCGTTATAAATATATATGCGCCCAACACAGGAGCACCTCCATATGTGAAACAAATACTAACAGAATTAAAAGGAGAAATAGAATGCAATGCATTCATTCTAGGAGACTTCAACACTCCACTCATCCTGAAAGACAGATCAACCAGACAGAAAATAAGGAGAAAGAAGTACTGAACAACATATTAGAACAGATGGACCTAATAGACATCTATAGAACTCTACATGCAAAAGCAGCAGAATACACATTCTTCTCAAGTGCACATGGAACATTTTCAAGAATAGATCATATACTAGGCCACAGAAAGAGCCTCGTTAAATTTCAAAAGATTGAAATTGAACCAACCAGTTTCTCAGACCCCAAGGTATGAAACTGGAAAAAAAATTATGCAAAGAAAATGAAAAATCGCACAAACACATGGAGGCTTCACAACATGCTCCTAAATAAGCAATGGATCAATGATCAAGTAAAAACACAGATCAAGCAATATATGGAGACAAATGACAACAATAATTCAACACCGCAAAATCAGTGGGACACAGCATACACCATGCTAAGAGGAAAGTATATTGCAATACAGGACTACCTCAGGAAAGAAGAACAATCCCATATGAGCAGTCTAAACTCACAGTTAACGAAACTAGAAAAAGAAGAACAAATGAGGCCCAAAGTCAGCAGAAGGAGGGACATAATAAAGACTAGAGCATAAAAAAAATAAAATTGAGAAGAATAAAACAATAGAATTAATGAATGCAAGAACTGGTTCGTTCAGAAAATAAACAAAATAGATAAACCCCTAGCCAGATTTATCAAGATAAAAAGAGAGTCTACTCACATAAACAGAATGAGAAATGAGAAAGGAAAAATCACTACGGATACCACAGAAATATAAAGAATTATGAGAAAATACTATGAAAAATTATAAGCTAACAAACTGGATAACTTAGAAGAAATGGACAACTTTCGAGAAAAATACAACCTTCCAAGGCTGACCCAGAAAGAAACAGAAAATCTCAACAGACCAATTAGCAGCAACGAAATGGAACTGGTGATCAAACACCTACCTAAGAACAAAACACCTGGACCAGATGGCTTCACCACTGAATTTTATCAAACATTTAGTGAAGACCTAATACCCACCCTCCTTTAAGTTTTTCAAAGAGTATAAGAAGAGGGAATACTTCCAAACTCATTCCATGAGGCCAGCATCACTCTAATACCAAAACCAGGCAAAGACACCACAAAAAAAAAAAAAAAAAGAAAATTACAGACAAATATCCCTGAAGAACATAGATGCAAAAATACTCAACAAAATATTAGCAAACCGAATTCAAAAATACATCAAAAAGATCATCCATCAAGATCAAGTAGGATTTATTCCAGGGATGCAAGGATGGTTCAACATTCAAAAATCCATCAACATCATCCACCAAAAAGAAAGACACAAACCACATGATCATCTCCATAGATGCTGACATTTGACAAAATTCAACATCCATTCATGATAAAAACTCTCAACAAAATGGGTATAGAGGGCAAGTACCTCAACATAATACAGGCCATAGAGGACAACCGCACAGCCAACATTATACTTAATAGCAAGAAGCTGAAAGTTTTTCCTTTAAGATTGGGAACAAGACAAGGATGACCACTCTCCCCACTTCTATTCAACATAGTACTGGAGGTCCTAGCCACAGCAAACAGACAACACAAAGAAATAAAAGGCATCCAGATTGGCAAGGAAGAATTAAACTGTCCCTGTTTGCAGATGAAATGATATTGTACATAAAAAACCCCAAAGAACCCACTCCAAAACTACTAGATCTAATATCTGAATTCAGCAAGGTTTCAGGATACAAAATTAATATGCAGAAATCTGTGGCATTCCTACACACTAACAATGAACTAGCAGAGAGAGAAATCAGGAAAACAATTCCATTCACAGTTACATAAAAAAATAAAATACCTAGGAATAAACCTAACAAAGGAAGTGAAAGACTTATACTCTGACAACTACAGGACACTCATGAAAGAAATTAAAGAAGATACCAATAAATGAAAACACATCCTGTGCTCATTTATAGGAAGATTTAATATTTTCAAAATGGCCATCCTGCCTAAAGCAGTCTACAGATTCAATGCAATTCCAATCAAAATAAAAAAAGCATTCTTCAACAAACTAGAGAAAATCGTTCTAAAATTCATATGGAACCACAAAAGACTTCAAATACCAAAGCAATCCTGAGAAGGAAGAATAAAGCTGGGAGGATTATGCTCCCCAACTTCAAGCTCTACTACAAAGCCACAGTAATCAAGACAATTTTGTACTGGCACAAGAACAGACCCATAGACCAATGGAACAGACTAGAGAGCCCTGATATAAACCCAACCATATACAGTCACTTAATATATGATAAAGGAGCCATGGACATACAGTGGGGAAATGACAGCCTCTTCAACAGCTAGTGTTGGCAAAACTGGACAGCTACATGCAAGAGAATGAAACTGGATTACTGTTTAACTCCATACACAAAAGTAAACTCGAAATGGATCAAATACCTGAATGTAAGTCATGAAACCATAAAACTCTTAGAAGACGACACAGGCAAAAATTTCCTGAATGTAAGCATGAGCAACTTCTTCCTGAATGCATCTCTGAGCAAGGGAAACAAAAGCAAAAATGAACTCATGGTTCTACACCAAACTAAAAAGTTTCTGTACAGCAAAGGACTCCATCAACAGAACAAAAAGGCATCCTACAGTATGGGAGAATATATTTGTAAATGACATATCTGACAAGAGGTTAACATCAAAATATATAAATAACTTGCATGCCTCTACACCAAAAATGCAAATAACCCGATTAAAAAATGGGCAGAGGAAATGAAGAGACAGTTCTCCAAAGAAGAAATTCACATGGCCAACAGACACATGAAAAGATGCTCCACATCACTAATCATCAGGGAAATGCCAATTAAATCCACAATGAGATATCACCTCACACCAGTATAGATGGCCAGCATCGAAAAGACTAAGAGCAACAAATGCTGGCAAGGATGCGAAGAAAGGGGAACCCTCCTACACTGCTGGTGGGAATGTGAGCTAGTTCAACCATTGTGGAAAGCAATATGGCAGTTCCTCAAAAAACTAAAAATACCAATACCATTTGACCCAGGAATCCCACTCCCTGGAATTTACCCAAAGAATACAACTCAGATTCAAAAACACATATGCACCCCTATGTATATTGCAGCACTTTTTTACAATAGCCAAGATATGGAAGCAATCTAAGTGTCCATCAGTAGGTGAATGTTTAAAGAAGATTTGGTACATATACACAAAGGAATACTATTCAGCCATAGGAAAGAAACAAATCCTAACATTTGCAACAACATGGATGGAGCAGGAGGATATTATGCTCAGCGAATTAAGCCCGGTGGAGAAAGACAAATGCCAAATGATTTCCCTCATTTGTGGAGTATAACAAGAAAGCAAAACTGAATGAACAAAATAGCAGCAGACTCAGAGATGTCAAGAAGGGACTAGTGGTTACCAAAGGTGAGGGTTGTGGGAGGGCTGGTTGGGAGGGTGCGGGAAGGGGATTGAGGGGTATTATGTTTAGTACACATGGTGCGGGGGGTCAAGTGGAAAACAGTGTAGCACAGAGAAGGCAATTAGTGAATCTGTGGCATCTTACTTCACTGATGGACAGTGAATGCATTGGGATATGGGTGGGGACTTGATAATATGGGTAAATATAATAACATTGTTTTTTCATGTGAAACCTTCCTAAGTGTGTATATCAATAATACCTTAATAAAAAAAAATTGGACAACATGTGCAACTTCTTCATGAACATAGGTCCAATCACGAGGGAAACAAAAGCAAAAATGAACAAGTTGGACTATATCAAACTAAAAAGCTTATGTACAGCAAATGACACCATCAGTAGAACAAAAATACATCCTAGGGTATTAGAGAATATATTCATAAAAGACACATCTGATAAGGGTTTGACATCCAAATTACATAAAGAACTCATGCACCTTAACAAACAGAAAGCAAATAATCCAATTAAGAAATGGGCAGAGGACATGAATAGACACTTCTCCAAAGAAGAAATTCAGATGGCCAACAGGTACATGAAAAGATGCTCCACATCGCTAATCATCAGAGAAATGCAGATTAAAACCACAATGAGATATCACCTCATACCAGTGAGGATGGCCAATATCCAAAACACAAACAACAACAAATGTTGGCGAGGATGTGGAGAAAAGGGAACCCTCCTACACTGCTGGTGGGACTGCAAATTAGTTCAACCATTGTGGAAAGCAGTATGGAGGTTCCTCAAAAAACTCAAAATAGAAATACTATTTGACCCAGGAATTCCACTCCTAGGAATTTACCCTAAGAATGCAGCAGCCCAATTTGAAAAGGACAGATGCACCCTATGTTTATTGCAGCACTATTTACAATAGCCAAGAAATGGAAGCAATCTAAGTGTCCATCAGTAGATGAATGGATAAAGAAGATGTGGTACATATACACAATGGAATATTATTCAGCCATAAGAAGAAAACAAACCCTACCATTTGCAACAACATGGATGGAGCTAGAGGGTATTATGCTCAGTGAAATAAGCCAGGTGGAGAAAGACAAGTATCAAATGATTTCACTTATCTGAGGAGTATAAGAACAAAGAAAAAACTGAAGGAACAAAACAACAGCAGACTCACAGAACCCCAAAATGGACTAACAGTTACCAAAGGGAAAGGGATTGGGGAGGATGGGTGGGAAGGGAGGGATAAAGGGGAAAAAAGGGGCATTATGACTTGCATACATAATGCAGGGAGGGGGCACGTGAAAGGCAGTATAACACAGAGAAGACAAGTAGTGATTCTATATCATCTTAGTACACTGATGGACAGTGATTGTAATGGGGTATCTCTAGGGGGAGTCTAGTAACCATAGTATTGTTCATGCAATTGTACATTAATGATAGCAAAATGAAAAAAAAATAAAACAATCCCATTTAAAATTGTATATAAAGAATACCTAGCAGAACTTCCGGGAAGATGGCGGTGTGAGCAGGGTGGCAGAAATCTCCTCCCAACACTGCATTTATCTACGAAAATACAGCAAATACAACTACTCCTAACAGAGAGACCAGAATACACAAGAAAGCGCACAGCATGCAGCTACACCTGAGAGGACTCGGCACCCCAAGAGGTGGGTAAGATACGAAGCCACAACCCGGCAGGACCCGAGCACTCCCCCACCCCAGTGCGCTGGGGGGAGGAGAGGATTCGGAGCTGGGAGGGAGTGGAAGAGCAGGTCCACAAAATAACCAGCCCCGGTGGTCTGCGCCAGGAGCGCTGACACACATCGAGCAGTGCATCAGTCATTGGAGAGGCAGAAGGTGCAGGTTTAGAGCCGGGAAGGCGCCGGGTCCGTGTAGCCAGTGCCCAGGGACAAGAGAAAAGCGCGTGCTTTTTGCAGCGGTCTTGGAGAGGCGGGGGGCCCAGCGAGGGAACACCATCACCCTGGTGAGCTCAGCCTTGCAGGCTGGAAGTACTGGGGAACTTCAGTCCCCTTGCTGGTGACAGAGAGAAGGGAGCAGACACGCTGGAACTTTATACAGAAAACAATAGCCTCCCATTCGTTCCCAACCCGGCCAAAAAGCAGCATGGCTGCGACTGTGGAATAGTGGAACAACAGCGACACCTACAGCACGCTGAGAGAATCCACTCCAGGTGGGGGTTTTTTTTTTGCTCGTTTGTTTTATTTCTTGCCTTTTTTTTTCTTTTTTTTTCACCTTCCTTTTCCTTCACTTCTTTCTTTCTTCTCTTTCTCTTTTCTTTCTCTTCCTTCATTTTTTTTGGCTTGCTTGTTTTTTTTGGTGTTTTTTTTTTCGTTTTTGTCTTAAACCTTAAAGAGCCCAGCTGACATATGTGGCACCTACCAGTGACCACTCCTATCAACATGACAAGCCAGAAAACATGATACAGACAAAAATCACCAAGGCACAGACACCCTCTGAGAAGGAATCTGAAGGGATGGAAATGCAGCATCTTCCTGAAAAATAATTCAGAATAAAAGTCATAACCATGCTGATGTATCTACAGAGAAATATGCAGGAGGTAAGGGAGGAAGTGAGGGAAGTCAGGAAAGATAATGCAGAAATGAGACAAGCCATTGCTGGGCTCAGCAGCAGACTGGACGAGATGCAACAGACTGTTAATGCAATAGAAATCAGAGAAGAAGAACACAGAGCAGCTGAGGCAGAGAGAGATAAAAGGATCTCTAGGAATGAAAGAATATTAAGAGAACTGTGTGACCCATCCAAACAGAACAATATTCGCATTATAGGAATACCAGAGGAAGAAGAGAAAGAAAAAGGGATAGAAAGTGTCTTTGAAGAAATAATTGCTGAAAACTTCCCCATGCTGGGGAAGGAAACAGTCTCACAGTCCATAGAAGCCCACACACACAGATCTCCTAACACAAGGGACCCCAGGAAGACAACACCAAGACACATAATAATTAAAATGGCAAAGATCAAAGATAAGGACAGAGTATTAAAGGCAGCTAGAGAAAGAAAAAAGATCACCTTCAAAGGAAAACCCATCAGACTAACATCAGACTTCTCAACAGAAACCTTACAGGCTAGAAGAGAATGGCATGATATATTTAACACAATGAAACAGAAGGGCCTCAAACCAAGAATACTGTATCCAGCACGATTATCATTTAAATATGACGGCGGGATTAAACAATTTTCAGACAAGCAAAAGCTGAGAGAATTTGCCTCCCATAAACCACCTCTACAGGACATCTTAAAGGAACTGCTCTAGAGGGAAGCACTCCTAAGGCTAAAAAGCTGTCACCAGAGAAAATAAAATCATAGCAAAGAAAGCAGACCATCCAAAACTAACTAAAGGCAAAGAATAAAACACCTAGTATATAAAGAATGGAGGAGGAAGAATAAGAAGGGAGAGAAATAAAGAAACATCAGACAGTGTTTACAATAACTTAACAAGAAAGTTAAGTTAGATTGTTACATAGTAAAGAAGCAACCCTTGAACCTTTGGTAACCACGAATCTAAAGCCAGCAATGGCAATAAGTACATATCTTTTGATAATCACCCTAAACGTAAATGGACTGAATGCACCAATCAAAAGACACAGAGTTACAGAATGGATGAAAAAGCAAGACCCAACTATTTGCTGCCTACAAGAACCTCACCTCAACCGCAAAGACATACACAGATTAAAAGTGAAGGGATGGAAAAAGATATTTCATGCAAATAACAAGGAGAAAAAAGCAGGTGTTGCAGTACTTGTATCAGACAAAATGGACTTCAAAACGAAGAAAGTAGTAAGAGATAAAGAAGGACATTACATAACGATAAAGGGGTCAGTCCAACAAGAGGATATAACCATTTTAAATATATATGCCCCCAACACAGGAGCGCCGGCATTTGTGAAACAAATACTAACAGAATGAAAGGAGGAAATAGCAATGCATTCATCTTAGGTGACTTCAGCATACCGCTCACTCCAAAGGACAGATCAACAAGACAGAAAATAAGCAGACACAGAGGCACTACACTAGAACAGATGGATCTAACAGACATCTACAGAACTCTACACCCAAAAGCAACAGGATACACATTCTTCTCAAGTGCACATGGAAGATTTTCCAGAATAGACGACATACTGGGTCACAAAAAGAACCTCAGTAAAATCGAAAATATTGAAATTCTACCAACCAACTTCTCAGATCATAAAGGTATTAAACTAGAATTAAACTTTAGAAAGAAAACAAAAAGGCTCACAAATACATGGAGACTTAACAACATTCTCCTAATTAATCAATGGGTCAAAGACCAAATCAAAACAGAAATCAAAGCGTATATGGAGACAAATGACAACAACAACACAAAGCCACAGCTTCTATGCGATGCAGCAAAGGCAGTTCTAAGAGGAAAGTATATTGCAATCCAGGCCTATCTAAACAAAGAAGAACATTCCCAATTGAAAAGTCTAAAGACACAATTACTGAAATTGGAAAAAGAAGAACAAATGAGACCCAAAGTCACCAGAAGAAGGGACATAATAAAGATCAGAGAAGTAATAAATGAAATTGAGAAGAACAAAACAATAGAAAAAATAATTGAAACCAAGAGCTGGTTCTTTGAGAAAATAAACAAAATAGATAAACCTCTAGCCAGACTCATTAAGAGAAAAAGAGAATCTACACACATAAACACAATCAGAAATGAGAAAGGAAAAATCACAACGGATCCCACAGAAATACAAGAATTATAAGAGAATAGTATGAGAATCTATGTGCTAGCAAGCTGGAAAACCTAGAAGAAATGGATGACTTCTTAGAAAAATACAACCTTCCAAGACTGACCAAGCAAGAAACAGAAAAACTAAACAGACAAATCACCAGCAACGAAACTGAAGTAATCAAAAAACTCCCCAAGAACAAAACCCCCGGATCTGATGGATTCACCTCTGAATTCTACCAGACATATAGAGAAGAAATAACACCCATTCTCCTTAAGTTTTCCAAAAAATAGAAGAGGAGGGAATACTTCCAAACTCATTCTATGAAGCCAGCATCACTCTAATACCAAAACCGGGCAAAGACCTCACCAAAAAAGAAAATTACAGACCAATATCCCTGATGAACGTAGATGCAAAAATACTCAACAAAATATTAGCAAACCGAATTCAAGAATACATCAAGAGGATCATACACCATGATCAAGTGGGATTCATCCCAGGGATGCAAGGATGGTACAACATTCGAAAATCCATCAACATCATCCACCACATCAACAAAAAGAACAAAAACCACATGATCATCTCCATAGATGCTGAAAAAGCATTTGACAAAAATCAGCATCCATTCCTGATTAAAACTCTCAACAAAATGGGTATAGAGGGCAAGTACCTCAACATCATAAAGGCTATATATGACAAACCGACAGCTAACATCATACTTAACGGCGAGACGCTGAAAGCTTTTCATCTAAGATCCGGAGCAAGACAGGGATGCCCACTCTCTCACTGTTATTCAACATAGTACTGGAGGTCCTAGCCACAGCAATCAGACAAAACAAAGACATACAAGGCATCCAGATTGGTAAAGAAGAAGTCAAATTGTCACTATTTGCAGATGACACGATACTGTACATAAAAAACCTTAAGACTCCACTCCAAAACTACTAGAACTAATATCTGAATTCAGCAAAGTTGCAGGATACAAAATTAACACACAGAAATCTGTTGCTTTCCTATACACTAATGATGAACTAACAGAAAGAGAAATCAGAAAAACAATTCCATCCACAATTGCATCAAAAAGAATAAAATTCCCAGGAATAAACCTAAGGAAGTGAAAGACCTGTACTCTGAAAACTACAAGATATTCCTAAGAGAAATTAAAGAGAACACTAACAAATGGAATGCATCCCATGCTCTTGGCTAGGAAGAATAAATATTGTCAAAATGGCTATATTACCCAAAGTAATCTACAGATTGAATGCAATCCCTATCAAACTACCAATAGCTTTCTTTAATGAACTGGAACAAATAATTCTAAAATTCATATGGCACCACAAAAGGCCCCGAATAGCTAAAGCAATCCTGAGAAGGAGGAATAAAACAGGGGGAATTACACTCCCTGACTTCAAGCTCTACTACAAAGCCACAGTAATCAAGACAATTTGGTATTGGCACAAAATCAGACCCACAGACCAGTGGAACAGAATAGAAAATCCAAACATTAACCCATACATATACAGTCAATTAATATTTGATAAAGGAGCCTTGGATATACAATGGGGAGATGACAGCCTCTTCAGTAGCTGGTGTTGGAAAAACTGGACAGCTACATGTAAGAGAATGAAACTGGACTACTGTCTAACCCCATACACAAAGGTAAACTCAAGGTGGATCAAAGACTTGAATGTAAGTCATGGAACCATAAAACTCTTAGAAAAAAACATAGGCAAAAATCTCTTGGACATAAACATGAGCAACTTCTTCATGAACATATCTCCCCGGGCAAGGGAAACAAAAGCCAAAATGAACAAGTGGGACTATATCAAGCTGAAAAGTTTCTGTACAGCAAAGGACACCATCAGTAGAACAAAAAGACATCCTACAGTATGGGAGAATATATTCATAAAAAACGTATCTGATAAAGGGTTGACATCCAAAATATATAAAGAACTCATGCACCTTAACAAACAAAAAGCAAATAATCCAATTAAGAAATGGGCAGAGGACATGAATAGACACTTCTCTAAAGAAGAAATTCAGATGGCCAACAGGCACATGAAAAGATGCTCCACATTGCTAATCATCAGAGAAATGCAGATTAAAACCACAATGAGAAACCACCTCACAGCAGTGAGGATAGCCAACATCCAAAACACAAACAACACCAAATGTTGGCGAGGATGTGGAACAAGGGAACCCTCCTACACTGCTGGTGGGAATGCAAATTAGTTCAACCATTGTGGAAAGCAGTATGGAGGTTCCTCAAAAAACTCAAAATAGAAATACCATTTGACCCAGGAATTCCATTCCTAGGAATTTACCCTAAGAATGTTGTAGCCCAGTTTGAAAAAGACAGATGCACCCCTGTGTTTATCTGAGCACTATTTACAATAGCTAAGAAATGGAAGCAACCTAAGTGTCCATCAGTAGATGAATGGATAAAGAAGAGGTGGTACATATACACAATGGAATATTATTCAGTCATAGGAAGAAAACAAATCCTACCATTTGCAACAACATGGATGGTGCTAGAGGGTATTATGCTCAGTGAAATAAGCCAAGCCGAAAAAGACAAGTATCAAATGATTTCACTCATATGTGGAGTGTAAGAATTGAGAAAAAAACTGAAGGAACAAAACAGCAGGAGTCTCAAAGAACCCAAGAATGGACTAATAGTTACCAAAGGGAAAGGGACTGGGGAGGAAGGGTGGAAATGGAGGGGCAAGGGGGAAAAAGGGACATTACGATTAGCAGATGTAATGTTAGTGGGGCACAGGGAGGGCTGTACAACCTGGAGAGGACAAGTAGTGACTCTATGGCATCTCACTACGCTGATGGACAGTGACTGTAATGGGGTTGGGGGGCGAGACCTGATGAAGGGTGTAGTGTAATCACCATAATATTACTCATTTAATTGTAGATTAATGATATCAAAATATACTTAAAAATATGTATTATGGAAAAAAAAAGAATACCTAGCAATAAATTTAATCAAGGAGGTGAAAAACCTGTGTGAAGGACATTAATGAGCAAGGCATAAATAATTGGAAAGATAATAGTGTGCTCATGGATAGAAAGAATATTTTTTAAATGTCCATACTACATAAAGCAATCTACAGATTCAATATATTCCTTATCAATAACCCAATGGCCTTTTTCTCGGAATTAGAACAAACAATCCTGAAATACAACCACAGGAGACCCCAAATTGCCAAAGCAATCTTTAGAAGGAACAAAGTTGGAGGTATTGTGCTCTGAGATTTCAAACTATATTACAAAGTTACAATATTTAAGACACTATAGTTCTGGCATTAAAAAGAGGTATGTAGATCGCATAACATAGAGCCCAGAAATAAACTCACACTTATAAGGTCAATTAATTTATGAAAAGGAAGATCAGAAAATGAAATAGGAAAAGGACATTCTCTTTAATAAATGGTGCTGGGAAAATTGGACAGGCAAATGCAAAAGAATGAAACTGTACTATTCTCTACTATGCCCAAAAATTATTCAAAATGAATTAAATACTTGAATGAAAAACCTGAACCATAAAACTCCAAAAAGCAAACATAGGTAGTAAACTCCTGGACATATGTCTTGGTGATGATTCTTTGAATCTGACACTAAAAGCAAATACTACAAAATAAAACAATAAATAAGTGTGACTACAACAAACTAAAAGCTTTTGCACAGCTAGAGAATCCATCAACAAAATGAAAAAGCAGCCTACTGAATGGGAGAAGTATTTGTGAATCATGCATTTGGTTAGCAGCTAATATCCAAAATATATAAAGAACTCACGCAACTCAACAGCAAAAAAAAAAACCATACAAATGGCCAACATATATATGAAAAGATGCTCAACATCATCAATCAGTAGGGCAATGCAACTCAAAACCACCATGAGATATCACCTCACATCTGTTAGAATGGCTATTATCAAAAAGACAAATAACAATTGATTGTGAGCATAGGGAGAGAAAAGGAAACCCCTGTTTACTATTTGGGGAATGTAAATTGGTGCCACCACTATGGAAAATAGTAGGGAGCATCCTATTTTTTTTTAATATGTAAAACTATCATAGGATCCAGCAGTTCCACTTCTGGATATTTAACTGAAAGAAATGAAATACTAACTGGAAAAGAAATATGCATTCCAAAGTCCATTGCAGCATTATTTACAACAGCCAAGATATGGAAACAATCAGTTTCCATCAATGGACAAGTGAATAAAGAAATATAAAATGGAATATTATTCATCCATAAAAAGGAATGGAATCTTCTACTTATAACAACATGGATGGACCTTGAGAATAGAAGTCAGACAAAGAAAGACAAAAATATATAATTCCTCTTATATGTAGAATCTAAGAAAAAGAAAGCTAATAGATAAAAAGAACAGAGTGCTGGTGATTGTAAGAGGTAGTGCTGGGGTTTTAGAGAAATGGGTCAACTTTTTTTTTTAGTTTAAGAAAAATAAATTAATGCAAATATGAATATAACAAGTTAACAACTAATCCCATATTATTCTCTATGTTATGTTGGGATAAGATAATTTGAGGTTATTTTTTGAGTATGTACAATAAGGAAATTTTCAATTAAATCCATTAACATCCTTTGAAAAGATCATGAAATAGAAAATCATCATGAACATTTAAAAAGTTTTAAATAGATAATTCAGCTAGTTTTCACAGCAATTTATTTTCTCTTCACCTTATCTATCACAAACTAACCTATAAACCTTAAACTGAGCTGCTTACATTAAATTCCCTAATCCTATCTAAAAACATAAAAAATCTGCAATAAGTCTTGAAAATGAAAAAGCATTATTTTATAAGGTATTTAATTAGTCAAAATAAGTTAATGAATACTTCCCACTTTAAATGGAAATCTATAATTTTTACAGGCTATATGTTCAATAAAATAATTAAATGCATACCATTATATACCATTATACAGCTATGCATTTTATAAAGATTATAAAATATACATCAGGTCATAATCATTTGATACTTCCATGTGAAAAATCCTATTGATTTGCTCTATGGAAGGTACAGATACAAAGGGAATATAGACTTTGCCCTCAAATATATTATGTACTGTAATGGGCTAAATTGTTTCCTATAACATGTTGAAGTCTTAACCAACAGTGAAAATATGAATGCATTGGAGATAGCAGACTGGGTCTTTCAAGAGGTAATTAAGTTCAACTGAGGTCATTAAGGTGGACCTTACTCCAGTATGATTGGTATCCATATGAAACAGGTGTATCAGACACAGACATGTACAGAGGGAAGACAATGTGATGACACAAGGAGAAGATACCTTTGCAAAATCATGATTTCAACTAACCTTCAAAACTAAAAAAATAAATTTATTTTATATAAGCCATCCAGTCTGTGGGCGCTTTTTTGTGGCCATCATAATGTCTTAGTCCATTTGCACTGCTATATCAAAAATATGATAGACTAATGGCTTGAAAGCAATAGAAATATATTTCTCAAATCTCTAGAGGCTGGGAAGAGCAACATTAGGGTACCTCATCTGGCAGAGCAAGTGAGGCAGCTCTCTGGGGCCTCTTTTATAAGGCACTAATCATGAGGGCTTCATCCTCATGTCTTAATCACCTCACCAAGGCCCTACTTCCAAATACCATTACACTGGGGGGTAAGTTTTAACATATGAATTTTAGGGGGCAATATTTAGCCTATAGCACTTAGCATCCTGAAACACCTACTTGAGGGGCTACAGTTTCATGTGGGAACCATCTCCTCCTCTTATGATCTCTCCCTTTCTGTCCCTCTTCCTTTGTTCTTCCTCCTTTATTCTGATTCTACAAAACCAGAGAATATCATATCCCTTTACTCATCTTTCATTATTATGGTAATTCTCTTTTCGAGTTTGTCAATACATAACTGCAATTGAAGTAGATATTCAAAGTGATTTTCTGAATAAGTGCTTCATTTTGTCTTTGGAATGACATGGCTTCTGACGATGATAGCATTAGTTTTTGTTTTCAATATTGTAGCTTTTGTTATTTAGGAGAACTGAGATATCACTTTTTCTACCACTTACTCTACCATTTTTTATAATCATAGCCATCTCATTCATCCCTTCATGTGATTGTATTAAATGGCTTACATGAGTACTTTGCTAGCTTGCATGATGAAATCTGAAGGCTTAACCAGCCCTGGTGCCTAGATTGAAATGTACTTTTGACTCACATAAAACATAAAGATCAATCTGATATTCTAGGAAATTGCTTGGTATACAAACCAAACCACAGTAAACAAACAAAACCCAATACTCTAAACAAAAATCGATAGAAAGTAAAATATTTACAATTTATAGCACACAATTAAATATTACTAAACATGACAAAGAAGTGAAAAGGTATGACTTATAACCAAGAGAAAAATCAGCCAATTAAAAGAGCTAGAACTGACAAAGATGAATAATCAGATGTTTTTTGTTTTTTTTAAATGCTAAGATTTTTAAGTAGTGAAATAAATATTATAAATATAATGAAGAAAGAGATGGTAACTATATAAAATCAAATATAACTTCTGGAGAAGAAAATATCTACAATTAAAAAAATGTAGCTTGGTTCACAGGACTATAAGACACTTGATAGAAAAGATCAGTGAATGTGAGAACATAGCAATAGAAATTGATCAAACTCAAGAAGAGAGGGAAAATGTCTGAAAAAAATGAAGTTTAAGAGAAATTGAGTTATAGCATATCAAGAAGATACTTTGTTATTTCATATATATGAAAATAAAAGTGAGAATTACAGGGAATTGAAGAGATTATTTGAAGAAATAATGATAAAGTTTTTCTAAATTTCATGAAAATGACAAAGCACATAATAATCAAATCACCAAAAAACAATGATGAAAAGAATCATACATGTAAGCCAAGGGGAAAAATGATACATTAAATAGAAGGAAACAAAACTAATAATCATTGTGAACTCCTCAGCCCACAAAAGGGCATTTTAGAAGACAATGGAATGACATATTTAAACTGCTGGGGAAAAAAATGCCAATGAGAATTCTATATATACTCAAAATATCCTTCAAAAATGAATGGAAAATAGAACAAAACAAAAAATGAATACTTGGAACCTCTATACTGCAAGGGCTGTTTAAAGATGTTTTGCAGGCTAACAGCAAATGATTTCAGATGGAAATTTTGATATACAAAAAGGAATGGCAAGTACTAGAACTGTTATACATATGAATTTGATTTTTTTCCTCATCTAAAAGTTTATTTAGATTATATTTGCTTAATATAAAAGTGGCAAGTTGTATTATGGGTCCTAAGGTCAGTATGTAGAAATAAAATGATTGGCCACAACAGAACATGGTGTGTCGAGTGGCCCATAGCTGGTGTATTGAATAAAAAATATGCAGATTATGACTTGCTGAATTGGAAAGCACAAGCCCCCCCACATGGGATTGGCAGGTAGCTCCCTCAGCATCTAAACTCCTCCACCTGGGAAAGTGAAAATCTTGGGGTCATTTTGATTGAAGGTATAGTTACAGTACACACACAAGGGAATTAAAGTCACAAGATTTATTTTTTACAAATCCCAGAACTGGGAGTGGAGGCTTTTGAAGGAGTGCAATAAACTGAGTGGAGGGAAGTCCTCTGGCTCAGGTCAGAAGGGAGCAGGAGATGGAGAGTCGCCAGCAATTGCTTACTACTTATAAGGTGGTAGGTGTGGATGTCACTAACTTTTCCCAGGCTCAACTCTAAGTGATTATTTTAAGAGATGCCCCAAGTAAAGCAAAGGGAGAAGCATTGTAAAATGCATAGGGAGCAACTCAAATAACTGTTTTCTCATTATACATTGGGACAGAGATATTATACTGTTGTAAGGTTCCTGTATAAGAAGTGGTATAACATTAAACATTTTTTTCAAGACTTTATTTTAACCGTGAAATACCATAAAATTCATCATTCATTTCAAAGCTTCCTGCATTCTTGGCTCTTCTTGAGACGTTTCCTTCCTAACGTTCTTCTACCTGATCTCTGTGTTTTCAAAATTCTCCTCACTCATTTGTGAGGTTAACAGAGAGCCAATAAAGGCTTTTATATTTGGACAAAGGGCATATTCTAGTAGCTGTGCTTTGTAATGACTTATTTGGTTTTAACTCTTTCATTGAGTTTGAACAGTGATCTCTTTCAATTTCTATGTCCCATCTGCTCTTACCAAAAAGAAAAAAGAAAACAAAAAGAAACAAAAAGCCTTCTTCTGTGATTTACCAGAGATGTTTGTGATCTTATATCTACCTTGATTGTAGATACTTTCTACAATTTAAAGATTGTAGATAAGATGTTTTCTCTTATCATATTGAGTAATATTTAAGTTCTTTGGGGGTTAGGTATTCCATTATACCCATCTTTGAGAGCCTAGCATAAACCTAGCAAAAACAAGTTAAAATAAGTTTAGGAAACAGTTATAAGTCTCATTTTTGCTTGTCTTTGCAATATGTACAAAGCAAAATATATGTCTACATTCTTGTTATAGCAGCCTTGATGCATTAAAGAAGCCAAATAGCATTTGAACAGGGAAAGTATTTAGGTCTGAATTACCTTAATTGGACATTTGTATTGATCAAGTTGAATGTCTAGTAGCTCTACTTTCTAGGTTGAGAGAATAAATTTAATGACTCAGTCCCAAGAGAGGATTTTGTTAATACAATTAATGAAAAAGAATTATGTTCACTTTATTAAAAAGAGCTTTCATCATTCAATCTATTTTATGATACTCGAGAATAGTTGGTGAGCTGATATCCTATGTATAGTCACAGTACAAAGGGATATCATCACAGACTTTTAAAATCAAGGAAAACAGGAAGCCTTGATGTAAATACTAAAGTATCTGCAATAAGTGAGAATAATTTGTATATTCATGAGGTGAGTAGGAGTTTTTCCTTCCTCCTGTAGTAAAATTTTCCAAATACACATTCCCTTTGACTAATGAATGCTATTTCCTATTCATGCAACACTTGTAGGCTTTACAAACTCCTTTGTCTTGTTAGAAACTTATTGGACCCATTATGTGAATAGTAAATCTATTTTATTTGTTGCAATTCTCTCTCTAAGCAAATTTGTTGCCTACACCACAATGTTTCTATGAAGTATAAGACTTATAAAATTGTAGCAGACACACAAATATTTTTAAAAAGTGCCTCTTTCACAAACTATTTTGGACCAAGTATTAGCTATACTTAGTTATTAATTCATCACATTTAGTCTTATTTACATCTTTAAATACTGTAAATATGCCTTATATGTTTTTTATTTTTCAGTGGTTATATCCTCCCATAAATCCTTCTTATAACCACAGTATCTTCATAGAAATTTATTCATACATTTATTATAGAACTTATTATTATATTTCATAGTGTAAGGGTGGATTTATTCTTATCACTTTTATTTATTCTTCTATTCAGCAAATAATATATAAACTGTTAAGTAGTCTGCTGGGAAGTCCTTGAAGAAGGAAAAAAAAACAAACAAACATGTTTGTCTCCCTAATACTTGTAAAGTTGTAACATTTTCAAATGAATGGCTGGAGAGATGGATGAATTTCTACCCCCTAGTATCTTTCTGCATGGATATAGAGTTCTTTACAGTAACTCACAAGAATGAAATAATGTTTAACAAAATACTGTATGTCAAAAATTATAAAGGTATAATGATAGGAAAGTTTAAAATTAAATGTGAAAGCATTAATCATAACTAGTTCTTTATTTCCCACAAAATTTAGTGGTAGACATGTTTAAAATTTTCATATAGTTACGGAGGTATTCATAATTTCATTATTTTATTTTTAATCTCTATAAACTAGTTGACCTGTTTTTAACTTTATTTTTCCCAATTTCTACACATTTTACAGGCAACTTATTTCATTGAAAATGTTCTCCAATTGCATCATGCTTTATTACATTTTGTAACTAAGACATAAAAAAATCAGTATAATCAGGTCAAAAGGAAGCAAAATGAGAATTTTAATGAAAACATCATTAAGAAATGTGACTGGCAAAATTGCTGACCTGCAAATTTTTTTCAAAAACATATTTCTGACATTCATTAAAGAAAAAATCATTCCTCAAAATATCAGTTGTGTATGCTTGTCAAGAAAAGGATGAAAGAAAAAGATTAAACACAATTAAAAATAACAAGATAATTCCTAACTGAAATACTATTTTTTGTTTTAAAAGAAAATATATATGTAGGCATGTAACAAAGTCTGTAAGGTCTTCATTAACTCTGCCCATACCTCCATGTTCATGTTAGTTGTATCTGTATCTGTATTCATTCTCTCTTGAATAATAATTCATCCCTGCCCAGTGTCTTCAAATATTACATGCTTTTGTAAAAGACCTCTAAATATTTACTTTTCTAATACATCTGTGCTGGACCATAGGGCAATCAACATTCTATCTGCCTATTAACTCTAATTTGGGCATGTTCTACACATTTAATACTTCTTCAAGTATTTGGTTGTGTACTGTAAATTTATCTTCCCCATGATATTTTCAATCTTGATGAATAGTACTTCCCATACAAATACCAATCAGAAACATGTGGCTAACTAAATCTTCTTTACTTAAGACATTAATTAATACATGAGGAAAAAGACAATGAAAGAGATGCAAGGATTTTGCAGACAGGCTTTAAAGTAGAGTCAGAAACAAAATCAATTACTTCTATATCCAGCCCAAATATCCTTCCAGTGAAAAATGATACCATTATAAATTCTATTTCTCTCCTTCCACCTCTCAAAAATGTTTGATAAAGGGTTCCGGAACATGACAGTAGCACATAGCATGTGGTATCTCAAACAATATATTACCTCACTTCTAAAACCCTTCACCTTTTTCCTTGGTAGAGAACCTTACTTGCTTTTAATACTTAATCATCTTGTGCTTTAGAGGAAGCCATACTACTCCTTAGCCCAGGGTAATGAATCAAGGTTAGTATAGCCAGCAAGATGATTTCATTCTCCATCTCAGTAGTTTTGAAATGGGAATATACTACAATTTTGACTATGTTGAATTTTGATGGGATGTTTTGGGGAAAATTCTTGTACATAAGAAGAGAGGTATGGTCTGCATTGCTGTAGAAGACTAAGGAAAAAAGCAAATAGTATGTTGAAATGAGGTAAAAATTATGTAGAAAAGTATACAAATATATGTTCAATGAGGTAACTGTATTACTGAAAACTGGTCCTTGTTATTAAAATTAAATCACAAAACACATGACAAGGTTTTGAGGAAAGGAAAGGAATAGTTTATTAATTTTCCAGCAAATGAGGGCTCATGCCTTAAAGAACCACTGTCCTCCTGAAGCATAAGCACTCAGGGCTTTTAAAGGGGAAATCATGGAAGAGGCTGTGGTGTTGATGACCACAGACATAAAATAGCAACTTGCAAGGATCCTAGCAGACATTCTTGTGCCAGTTCAATTGCTTTTTGTTTTTATTATTGTTTTCTCCTCAGTATCCTGGGACAGGACATGATGGATTCTGTAAAATTAGCTTTCTCTATTATCTCTTGATTCTAAGAGTCAGAAAAATGGAGCAAAATGAAACTGCCACCTTTTAATGGTTACAAGGTTTCAGGGGCTACTTCAGTTCATTGTCCAGTTAATGTTAGTGTTGAATTTTAAATCCAGGGATTTAACTCAGTTTCTCTCTGCTACAAATGGAGGAGAGACTTGTGGTGAAGTTAACCTGCTTCTTAGAGCAAAACACACAAAGATGGAATTGTGAGGAAAAAGAGAAGCTTAGGTGATAATAAACATGATTAATCCAGTCTAGACATTTAAAAGGATAGAGTTCAAAAATGTTTATGGTAAGAGGAAAATAGCAATATCCTGGTTCTATATCTATCTTTTCAAGCTGACAGTAATGAAACCTAGTGTTTTTAAGTGATATTAACAAGGTTATAAAGATAGTACGTGATAAAGCTGAAACTTGGAACCACCTTCATTCAACCATTCCAATATTCTTTACATTTAACAGAGAGCATGGTAATAAAGACTGAGTAGGATAGGAGATAAGGGAGAGAAAGCAAATTTGACAGCTCTCAGCTAGACACTTGCTATAATTATGGCAAATTTTGGGCCTTGATTACCATAGTAAGAGTAGGGATAGAATATGGAGGATGACCTTTTGTGACACATGAATGATGAAAAGGCAAGTGTTCTTGAGAGAGTAAGTACATGGGGATGACTTAGTTGGAAGAGTCTAAGATAGAAATGAAGGTAGTATTATCAAAAAAAATGTCTTCATGAGGATGAAGATGATGGTACTTAATTCAGTTTTAATACTTTTTGTCATAAACATAATGGACACCCATTGTAAAAAAATAACAGCTGTGTGTAAACATTAAATTTTTTTTTAAATCTCTATTTTAGTCCCACTTACCCACTCACATCTAGGCATGCCAAGAATATTGCCTGCCAAATATTATATCTCCATAATCATTGCATAAAGGAATATCATTATTGGTAGTATTAAAAGAGTCATTAAGTGGAAGAGCAGGGATTTAAGTTTCTGAATTTCCAGAGAATAATTTTTAATAAATATGACCTGACAGTGAAAAAAAATCTGTGATCCATTGAGTATCGATCTTCTACAGACTCATATGTTTTATATATGACAATTATTTATGTGAATAGCTTATATATCACACATTTCTAAATTTCTTTGTAAAAATGATTTTGTTCATTCCAAAATAAGGTGCACCTTTAATTATAATCAAATTTATAGGAACAGTTTAATAAACAATTATGATTCCTTAATCAGTTTTGGATTACTCCTACAGTTAGCTGTTGATGATTATATGCAAATACCTGAACTTTTCCTCAGGAATTAAAAAGTGAGGGGGTGAATGATTAGTGAAAAAAATATTTGAAGGTTGTCTATGTCTCTTAGAAAGTCTTCTTAGTGAATTTGCATCATGGGAATTTGATCTTTCTTACATTGCTGAGGTGGTGTGACTCTCCAGTTGCTCTATTCAGGTGCAATGTTCTCAGAAACCACTTTTATTAGAGCTCAATCTGAAGTAACTATGGAAAAAGTAAAGAGAAATTCACCAGGGGAAGAATGCAAATGCTCTGAACTCAGATGGAATAAGATTTTGAATTCAGCATTTATTTAAGGTCTTTACAAACATTAGCTGCTGTAATTAATCCTCCCAATTTCCCCATAAGTAGTATTTCATTATCCTTGATTTACAAGCATAAAGCTAAAATCTCAAGGAAATGCACAGGCTGCACTGTCAGACAAATCTTTTTAAAGCACTACTTTCAGCATGTTCTTCTCCTCAGGAGCCTTCATGTTCTCTCACACATTGTTTCTAAATCCTATTTCTGCTTCTATAATCTACCCACTAACTACCTAATCTATAGGTCCTTTAGTACCTAACACATGGCTCTCAGTCTAAGAAGTCAGGTCTCTTGATTGCTCCCTGAAAATAATAAAATGCCTTCCCTTTATAACTGCCTTTATTATAAGTGAGACCTTTAAGATACATTCATATTGTGGTATGTATAGACCTCTTCCAGTCTGTCTTCCCATGCTTTTGCAAGTGAATTTCCTATGTAAGAAAATTCTCCTCTTGACATTTTTTATTTTGGTTAAGTAGGCTTGGTAAATAGGAAGGTATCTTTTTCAGCTCAGCTCATTGATCATTGATTATATGACCAGTAATCTTCAAGGTGTTTTCACAAATACCTTGTTTTGTTCTCACAATAATCACATGAAGTATGTATCATTATTGTTTTACAAAAGAGGATGTTTGTTTCATGTCAGATATGGAAATCAGTTTTTCCGATGACACAGAATGTCAAGTTGGACTTTTAATTCATTGAATAGATAGTCATGAAACTTTCAAATGATTATGTCTTCTTTAGCCTGAGATAGTCCTTAGTCTATCTATACAACCAACTAAACTTATTGATATACTGCTGACCCAATTACTTAAACTTCATTATTTAGGACTACACATACATAATCAAATTGTGTTGAAAACAGCATACAGTGAGGCTCAAAATACCAAATTTTCTTTATCACAGAAACATGAGTTTTCTAGGGCTGCCATAACAGAGTACAACAAACTGGGTGGCTTAAACAATAGAAATATATTTTCTCACAATTCTGGAAGCTAGAAATCCACAGTCAATGTGTCTGTAGAGTTTATCTCAGAGGCCTTTTCCTTGCATGTGGATGATTGTCTCCTCCTTGTGTCTTTGCATGGTCTACCCTCTGTACATGTCTGTGTCCTAATCTCTTCTTATAAGGATGCCATTCAGCTTGGATTAGGGCTTTCCCTAATAACCAAATTTTATCTTAAAGACTCCCCAGATATTGTCACTTTCTGAAGTATTGTGTTTTAGGACTTCAACATAGGAATTTTGGGAGCCCATACAAACAATTTAGTAAATATAGATGTAACTTATACCAAGGAATAATTTATACAGTGAGAGGACTTGTATAAATAGTAACTTTGAACAAGCTTCTAAAATAATCATTTTATGAAATGGAGATACAATGGAGAAGATAAATTCAGAGAGGAAGTTGACATAGGAAGTCTTAAATTTATGCCAGGATATATATTTTCAGTTTTCTAGAGAAATACAGTTCCATTTGGCAGAAGGCCAAATAAGGAGAAAACTTAGGATGTTATTTTGCTTTTGTTCATTTATCCATCTGTCTACATGAACCCTATGACATTGTTTTACAAATGGAGGCCTACTAATGCCAGAAACATAGAACTTGGCCAGAAATTATCAATGCTTAGCCAGTTTCAGCTTAAAAGAAGAAGATATTAGTACTGGCAAATTCCATTTCTTAAACAATGTTAAACTTTCCCAAATATAAAATTTTCCATAATATTGCATATTATATATTCCTTAGCCTTTGAATCTGTATTCTATTGTGCTCATGTACAAATACATTTTGTGCATTTTTTTGGTTCACTCACATATTTCCAGAGTTATTGAAGCTATTATGAAATATTACCTTTCACACCACTTTACTACAGAAGAAAATTAAATATTTGTTACACATGTCCTATTTTTCTTTATATTTTCTTTAAAACTAATTCATTTACAAAGAACAAATATACCTTGCTTAACAAAAGTTAAGCATTTAGCTTGAATATTTGTGAGTAATATGTCAATTCAAAATATCCAATTCTTATTATATTTCTTGTATTATTGTATGTATAGTTGATTTTTTTAATTGTCTTTGTATCTTTTCAGATTATCTTAAAGCATAATGTTTAACAGTAGAATGGTTGCCTTATTTATTGAAGCAAAAATGCCTGTCAGAAATCTAAATACTTTACTAACATCTATTATCTATTCACATATATACAAATACAGTTTTTCCAAAAATAAATATATTCTGTGTTTCTCATTATTTTTAGTCTTGTTAAAGGAAATCTACATATATGTATATGCATATATATATAAAATGATAATATAAATATATAATAATATAACTATAAAAATAAATACAATAAATGTATTAAATACATAAACAAGTATACTTAAATATATAATATAAAATATATGATAGAATATGTAAATACCATAGTGTTATAAATATGCATATATATTTATAGAATAAATAAAAACTAGATATACAGTATATTTTAAAGTGCCAAAATAACCCTATTTTCCTTCCTTATCTACATAGGAATTTTTTTTAAATATACAAAATTTAACTTTATGAAGTACAAATAATGCCACTATCCACAAAGTAGACAAAAATATCGTTACTGACATCTATACATTTGCATGTAATTTTATATAGTTGTAATCATTCTGTATGCATCCTTTTTTTCCATAATTAGTATTGATCCTATTCCTAATAAATGATTGGGCTGATAATTATTGGTGTATTGTAACCAGAACTTAAAAATTGCATCATTTTCCTCTCTTTAAACCTCATGTTTATACCTTACTAAAGCCCTCAAACTCTGAAACCATAATAGCACTTAAGAAATAGTGCATAGCTTCCTGATAAGTTGGAAAGTCATATATATATATATATTTAGTAATAATAGTGTGTTATTTTAATAAGGTTATGGTGTATCTCTTACAATGACTATCATGTCCTTTATTTCCATTCTGGAAATAAATTCTCCTTTTCTTTTCATCCAGGTAACTTAGAATCTATTTAAAAATTTAATAAATAGTTGGAAATATTCATGCAACTTGAAATGAGGAAAAAAATGGAGTAGCAATACTCATATCAGACAAAATAGACCTCAAAATACAGGTTATAAGAGAAAATAAGGTAATTGCATAATGATAAAGGGATTGATAACAAGTTATAACACTTATAAATATTTATGCACCCAGCATAGAAGCACCTAAATATATAAAGCAAATATTAACAGATACAAAGGGAGAAACTGACAGTAATACAATAATAGTAAGGGAACTTAATATTCCATTCACATCAATGGATAGATCAATCAGAATGAAAATTAATAAGGAAGCATTAGTCTTGAATGGCACACTAGATTAGATGGACTTAATATATATATAACATTCTATTCCAAAACAGCAGAATGCACATTTTTCTCAAATGTACATGGAACACTCCCCAAGACAGGTCACATAATAGGTCTCCAAACAGGTGCCAATAAATATAAGATTAAAGTCATATCAAGCATCTTTTCCAAACACAATGGTATGAAACTAAAAATCAATTATGACAAAAAACTGGAAAAAAAACAAGCAAATGGAAACTAAACATGCTATTAAAAACCAATGAGTCAACATAGAGATCAAAGGGGAATGTCAAAAAACACCTTAAGACAAATGAAAATGAAAACACAACACTCCAAAATCTCTGGGAGAAAAGCAGTTTTTAGAGGGATGATTATAGCAATACAAGCCCACCTCATGAAACAAGAAATCTCAGGGTAATATAACCCACAAAAGGAACTAGAAAAAGAACAAAACACAATGTCAGTAGAAGGAATGAAATAATAAAGATCAGAGTGGAAATATATGAAACAGAGACTAAAAAAGCAATTAAAAGGTTAGTGAAACTAAGTATTGGTCTTTGAAAAGATAAAGTTAATAAAGCTTTAGTAATCTCATCAAGAAAAAGAGGGCCCAGATAAATAAAACCAGAAATGAAAAGGTGGAATTACAACTGATACCACAGAAATTCAAAGGAACCTAAAAGACTACTACAAACAATTATATATTAGTGACTTGGAAAACCTAGAACAAATGGGCACATTCCTAAAAATATACAATCTCCCAAGACTGAATCATAAGAAATAGAAAAATCTGAACAGACTATTTACAGTAATGAAATGGAACCAGTAATCAAAACTACCAACAAACAAAAGTTTAGTACTAGACTGGTTCACAGATGAATTCTGCCAAACATTTAAATGAAATTATACCTATTTTCTCAAATTATTCCAAACAATTGAACAGGAAAGAACACCTTCAAGTTCACTATTCAAAAATAGCATTCATATCCCTGATGAACAAAGATGCAAAAATCCTCAATGAAATATTAGCAAACTGAATTCAACAATACATTAAAAGCATTGTTCACATGATCAAGAAGTATTTATTCCAGGGATGCAAAGATGGTTCAACATCTACAAATCAATATGCTACACCACATTAACACAATGATGGATAAAAGTCATATACCATCTCAAAAGATGCAGAAATAGCATTTGGTAAAATTCAACATTCATTTATGATAAAAATTCTCAAAAATGTGGGTACAGAGCCCAAGGTAATAAAGGTCTTACATGACACACCTACAGCTAACATCATACTGAACAGTGAGAGTCTGAATACTTTTCCTCTAAAATCAGGAACAACATAAGAATGCCCACACCTGACACTTTATTCAATGTAGTATTCAAGTCCTCACCACAGCAATTAGAACAGAAATAAAAAGCATCCAAATATGAAAGTGAGAATAAAAGTGTCAGATTTTCAGATGACATAATACTATATATGGAAAACCCTAAAGCCTCCACTTAAAAACTATTAGAACTAATAAATGAATTCAGTAAAATTGCAAGATACAAAATCAATATACAAAATTTGTTATATTTCTATATACTAATAATGAATTATAAGAAAGAGAAAATGAGAAAACAATCCCATTTACAATTGAAGAAGAAATAACATGGGAAGTTATTCCACATTCACTGATAGGAAGAATTAACATTGTTAAAGCATCCATACTAACCAGTGCAATCTTCAGATTCAATGCAATCCCTGTCAAGATACCAGTGACACTTTTCACAGAACTAGAAGAAATAATCCTAAAATGTGTATAGAATCACAAAAGACCCCAAATAGCTAAAGCAAACTTGAGAAAGAACAGAACTGGAGGTATCACATTCACAGATTTCAAACTATACTTCAAAGCTATAGTCATCAAAATAGAATGGTACTGGAACAAAAACAGAAACATATCAATGGACAATAGAGAGGCCAGAAATAAACTTATGCTTAAACATGGTCAATTATTCTACAAAAAAGGAGTAGGACACAAAGGTAAGAAGATAGTCTGTTCAATAAATGGTGTTGGGAAAGCTGGGCTGTTTTTTTACATCATATAAAAAAAACTCAAAATGGAGTAAAGACTTAAATATAAGACCTGAACTATAAAACTCCGAGAAGAAATATAGGCAGTAAGCATCTGACATTGGTCTTAGTGATATTTTTGGATATGTTTCCTCAGGCAAGTATAACAAAAGCAAAAATAATCAAATGGTACAACATCAAAGTAAAAAGCTTTTGCATAGCAAAAGAAACTTTCAACAAAATAAAAAGGCAACCTAATGAATGGGCAAAGGTATTTGAAAATGATAATATCCAATAAGCAGTTAACATCCAAAATATACAAAGAACTCATAGAACTCAATATCAATGAAACAAATCATTTGATTAAAAAAAGGGGCTGACAACCTGAATAGACATTTTTCCAAAGAAGACATACAGATGGACAACAGGCATATGAAAAGATGCTCAACATTATTAATTATCAGGGAAATGCAAATAAAAACCATAATAAGATATCAGTTCACACCAGTCAGAATGGCACTATTCAAAATTCAAAAAATATCAAGTGTTGGTGAGGGTCTAGAGAAAAGGGAGCCTTTGTGCACAAGTGGTAGGATATGAATTGGTACAGCCACTATGCAAAACTGTATGAAGTTCCTAAATAAATTAAAAATATAGCTACAGTATGATTCAGCAATTCAACTTCTAAGTATTCATCTGAAGAAAATGAAACACTATTTAGAAAAGACATATGTACCTCTATGTTCATTGCGTTATTTTCAATAGCCAAGATATAGAAGCAATCTAAGTGTCCATTATTAGATGAATGGATAATATTGATATATATGTATGTATATATTATCAATGGATAATATATAATATGTTCATATATATATATATACACATAATAGAATATTAGTCATGAAAAAAATTTTGTCAGTTGCAACAACATGGATAATCATAGATGATATTAGGCTAAGTGAGTTAATGCAGGTGGAGACAGATAAATACCATGTGATTTCACTTATATGTAGATTGAAAAAAATAAAAGAAGTGAACAATAAAAACAAAAAAGACTCATTATAAAATAAATTAGGCTTAGGGATGGAAGTCCAGCATAAGCAATATAGCCCAGCATAGGCAATAAAATAATATCTTTATATGGTGACAGATGGTAACTACACTTAGAATGCATATAGTTGTCAAATCACTATGTTGTATACATCAAACCAATATTGTATATCAACTATATTTCAATAAAACATTAAAAAAGTAAACAGACTCAAAGCAGGAAGCCTACTGATGTTTAGGGGGGCAGGTTGGGAGATGGAAAAAATAAGTTAAGACAATTAAGAGGTATAATTTTCCAATTATAAAATAAAGAAGACATGGGATCTAAAAGGCATAGAGAATATAGTTAACAATATTAACAGCTTTGTATGGTGACAGATGATAACTAGACTTACTGTGGTCACCATTTTGTAATGAAAAGGAAAACATTTAGGAAATATTTGAATATTTCAGTTAATATTGAAAGCATGTATTTTTCTTGGAAGAAATGACCTCTTTTTAATAGATTTTTCATTTAGGAACTCCAAAAACATAGGATATTGTTCCATTTCACTCAAAATTTTTAAATCCTAGAGTTTATACTTTTCTGTGACCTGTCATGCAAATATCTTATCAATATTATTTCATTGAATTTTTTTCTTGTTCCCTAAGTGCCTTAAAATTATATTTCCTAATGAATTATTTATGGTGTACAGTTAAAACATTAATCCCTATATATTTTTCTTTCATTGTACTCTTTTATTAGACACACTGAATATTTTTAGGTTCCTTACTAAACATTTACTTTTCAGTTTGATCAAATCCTGAGCTTTTATTTCATATTTATTATCCATTCCCTGGATAGCACATCAACTCACATGCTCACCAATTCATGTGTTTTGAGGAAACATCACCCTCACTACAGCTCCAAGGGTTGCCCTTCATTGTCATAGTCATTTAAAAAATTCTATTCTCCTTAAAACAGCCACTATTTGATGAATTCACATGGAACCACGGGTGAATTCTAACACTCTGATTTTTTCCCCCTTTATGGATGTGGAATACAGAGGTCACCTTGACATGGTGTAGTCATTCTGTCACCACAAAGAGATCCAGCTTCTGGATGAAGCTGATATGAATGATAAAATCTAACAAGGGGAAGAAACTGGGTGGTACCTGCGCCTCTGAATTAAATTCTTCATTTAAGCACACTTTTCTCTAGACTTTCAGATGCTCCTGTTTTAGAGTTCATATGCAGTTTTTGTGTTACCTGAAACTAAAACTAAAGCTTTCTCATGAATACACCAAATCTCTTTGAATCTAAGCATTTTTTGTTTTTTAATTGGCTTCTTGGGTTTTCTAGGTATAAAATGTTATACACACACAGACATGTGCCAGTTATATTAATTCCCTTTATTTCAAATAGCTAGTTCGAAATATTTTGAATAAACAATTGCATCCTAAAATAGCGATGGTAGAGATTAGTTCCTCTTATTTTTGCTAAGTCCTTAGGACACATCTTCAGAGATTTACCATTGTTTAATACTGGCTATTAGTCTAAAATAAATGTTTGCTTCATAATAGTGAAGATTCTTTGTATTAGCATTTTAAGGTTGCATCATTTTATTCTTTTAGATATATAGGATTTTGCTGAATTAATGTGGGCATAAGTAGGATTTTATATGTGTGTGTGGATCCTTTTGAGTAGCTAATGTCTATGCAATGTAAGGAGAGAACACATTCATCCATCCTCATAGTAATAGAATAGACAAATATAATTATGGTGGAGAACTTTCTTAAAACTAACTTGATATTCTTTTATTTAGGCGTTTTACATTTATATTCATAAATGGAATTGGATAGTTTATATTTTTACCTACCAATGGCATTTTTAGGTTTGCCATTTTTCTTAAGTACGTTTACTTGTATTACACAAAGCAAAGAATATAACTGATATATATGTATGTTATGTATCTGCTGTAACAGATGCAGATAAAATAAAAGTCCTGTTAAAAACTGGAAAACTACTAGTAGTGGTAGGTGAATATATTTATATGCACATATCCTATCATATATTATCCTCCTGAACTTGTAGAGAAAATTATTTCCTTGAATAGAATATTGTGCTTATCATTCTTTTGTAAATTTTATCTTATTTAACAGACAGTATCATTATATATATATTATTTAGCTTCACTTAAGACAAACTTTATAAAATGATGTACAGTATGAAACCTTTTATAACGTGTTTTTTACTAAAAAATATTTTCCTGAGCTTGATATCAATATACATAGCAATTTGTTTACTTTCATCATGCATTTATTCTGTTATGTTTTGCAATTTATTCTATAAGTGTTACATTTTCTCTTTCATATTTAAATCAACTCATATAGAATTGGTATGTATGTGTGGTGTGTGATAAGGAGGACTTCAATTTCTTTTTGTTTGTTCATATGGATAACCAATTGTTCTAACATCATTTAATGGGTAATTTCTTCTTTACCCAGTTAGTATAATGTCACTCCATCATAGATGGGATTTCCTTTATTCCAGCTATTGTTCCTTTTTATAAATAAGCCTGTTTCTAAACCTTATATTCGATTTTGTTGGTGAATTTTCCTATCTGTGAATTTGCCAATTCTTTACTGGCTTACTTATTGTACGTATATAACAAGGTTTGACATATGACATTGGTCTCCAGTGTATCTTATAAGATTTGCTTTACATGAACAAGTAAAATGATATATAGAATTTGACTTTGAGTTTACAATAAAGGAAGGAGTTAGTATAATTAATATTATATGACCTGAAGAAATAATAGGACATTATATTCTGATATTCTTTGTGAGTGCTAATTTGCATGAGATAGTGAATTCTCTAGATGAAGGACTTTCAAGCTATTCATTTATAAGGCCTCAGAAATTTTGATGTCTGTCACATAATACACATTATTTGCATTTTTAAAAATGAGATGGATATAGAATGGCCTATCTATTCAATCCACTAACAATGATTCTACTCAGCCCAGGCCACAGAAGTTTCCAATATTCTCTCCTTTAGTTAAGCTTCCAAAAGGAGGGTAGAAGTAGGTGACTGAGGTTCTTTCCAAAGTACTATTCTTAAGCAGATATTGATAAAATGACACCTACCAAAAATATACAAATAGTAATGAGAGCAGCAAGGCTCTTTAAAAATTGATCATTCTGAATGAGAATGTTGCTGGGTTTTTTTTAAGTGAATTTGGAGCAACTGCTTTAATATTTCTGAAGAAAATGAGCTTAGGTATCATTTTTATGTAATGCCTTTGAATTCTGAACAAAAAAACTCATTTGCTTCTGGGCTAGCTGACATTAGTGTTCTTCATCATATCAGCATCTAGGCTAGTCAGTGATCAGCCAGGTTGACTTGAGTCACATGTAAAACTAAGAAGATTTCTTTTATTTTCTTCATTGTGCATATTATCCTAGAAATTTTAAAGGCATAAAAGCTACGCTCAAGTGATTTCAGATGAAACCGAGTAGTTTGGGCACTCATACTTTAATTAACGGCTCAGCCTGCACATATCTATGTGCAAAGTTCTGAAGTGATATTTATCAAATAAGGAAATATTGTCTTTACTAAAAACTTTATAAAAACACTTTTGTATATTATATAGCATTTAATTCTTTTTGAGCCAAGAGCTACATTGCAAAATAAATTTATTTATATAAACACAGTGTTCCTGAAAGACTCCAAAAGTGTTGGTCCACTCAACATACCTAAACACACAAAGTACTAGTGTCATGCGACAGAGGAAAGAATAATGTGTGGGGTATGTAAACATACAAGAACAAAAGTGGTCATAATCCTTGCCCTCAAAGAGCTTACAACCTGGTTCCATTAAGATGCAGTACTTGTTACCAATAGAATAATTAAGAATATTTAAATATTTGGTTGATAATGAGCACTAATTCCTATCAGTACAAAGGAAATAAAGAAATTTTCCAATGTAAATTTCTACTAAGGGATTTGCCCCAACTTCTTTCAGTTGAGATTAAAGGTGACGGAAATTTCAGACAGAAAAGCAGAAAGATTGTTGTGGGAAGGTCTCCATGCACAGTCACCCACCTGAGGTGACAGTACTGGGCCATGGGGATGGTGTCAGTCAGGTAAGTGACACATGAGTAAAACTTAAGGTGTTTACATGGGAAAGCATATTCTAGTCTAGGAGAAAAACACGTATAAAAACTCTAAAGTCCAGCATGCTTGGCATGTTCCAGGAAAAACAAGCAGACAACATGGCCAGAGCAGAGAGAGGGGACAGACAGTGTGAGATAAATTCTGAGAGAAGGTTAGGGGAGGGAACTCTGCAGGGCCTGGTGGGCTTTGTAAGACTACTTGCAAAACCTAGTTACTCATCCAATCCTTTGGTCATTTTAAATTATACAGTACTTTGAATATGTTAAAAATATGTGAAGCTTGTCTTCAAAATATCACTCCAGACTAATTTAGTTTATCAGTGAGATAAATTTTAGCCAGTGGATTTCAGAATGGTCTCAGAATGGATTTCAAAGTTGATTAACTCCAACTTCTTAAAAGAGTAAGAGAGTGCATCTGGGGAGTGAGCAGGTGGTCAAAATGATATGTTCCTGGAAGAAAATTCAGAAGATCCCATAACTAGATAAAGTAAGGAAAGGCCACCAAAAATCTAACACTGCTTGCTGACAATATTTTTCCTCAAAATTAATCCTTGCATTTATCTATAGGTTTTTCCACAATGTCTTTACTAAAAATTATCTCAGCAGCTATATATTCATTGAGTTGGCCATATGCTACCAACTGATGATCTAGACTCAGAACATTTTTTGTGTATAGAATATTTTCAATGTTGAAAAATGTCTTTTTCATGCATTTACCATGAAGTGAGATTCATAATGTTCATAATACCTTCCAGGTAATGTCTGCATCTGCTGACATGTCCCAGTATTTCCTTTGTGTATCAAAACTCTGTTAACCTTCTTAACACAATGAGAAGTAAATGGAAAGTTATCTTGTAAACATTCTTTGATTTATATAAACTATAAACTGTATGACTTAAAGCAATTAAATAATTTTAAAATTATATAAAAGTCTCCTGTTAGTGCCTGGCACATTGTAGATAATTTTAATATTAATACCTTCTTTTTATTAATTATCAACAAGGTAGAGCTTAGAGTCTTAATATTGGAGATATGTGCTTGAAAGGAATAGAACTTTGTATGTGGATTATCTACAGTGCCCCACAGTTTTATTTACCTGCAGATCTATGACTCAGCAATAGGTTTATGTTGTAAATTGTTTATAATATAAATTATTTTTTCTTCAAATAAGTTGTTGGTTTTTTTCCATTTTGGGGACAGTCATAAACTATCAACCATGCCAAAACTGAATTTTCTGACCTCGTGATATAATTCTAACATTGTAAAATGCTTAATCGCAATGCATTATTTTCATATTTATGATTGTTATGCATCAAAGTGGGCATCAGATTTTTTGGTACCCAACCAGTTTGCATTAAATCTTATGAGATTTTTTTCCTACTGTGAAATAATTAAATATGTATTATTTGGCTAGAAATTTATAAGGTTGGAACATTGTTTTTATTCTGGATTGACTTTCTGTATATGACCATCAATTATGTTTTCTTGTGAAAAGGGATAGCTTTGTTGTAACTTTTTATTTTTAGATAAAATTTGGTAGCATTTTACTTTGACTTAAAAAGAAAACCTAACTGTTATATTAAATGAGCTTTTGAAAACTAAAAGCACCAGATAGTATGGCATTATTGGGAATAAAAAGGCTTTTAAAACTTTCAATTATTCATGTATGTGTCCATTACATGTTTCCAAAGAGATTTAGCTTATAAAAATGTAATACATTAACTAAATCTTATCTACATGTGCAACTCAATTACTGTTAGAAATGAAAGGTTAAATATAAATTAAAGAGTTAGAAAATGCATTATGCTATATTTCAATGAATGTGGTATACCACAGTATGCATTCTTGAGCTCTCAGGGTTGTGGGTTTGTAGTGGTTCACAGCATTGCCAATAATGAGTCTGCAGGGAGCTTTGTTATAAATGTTCCAATTCTTTCATTTGCTCTATTCCCAGTGCATGTTGGGACGCCAAACTGTGTGAAATCAAGCCATGGATTATCCATTTACTGCCACTTTATCCCAGGGGAAATAAACTTGAAAACAAATAGGCCTGTGCTCTTGTAATAAATTCAGAGCAAAACATGTTTGTATTCCAGTGAAAAAATGACACGTCAAGTTTATTTAGAATTTGAAAACTTCACTTTTTAGAAAAATATTGTAACTATTTACTGGCTGGAATTGTACAAATACTAAAAATACCTGTAGCATATATATATTTTTTACTGCAGTGAGTTAATAGAGAATTTGTTAATATTTTTCTTAGTGTGTACTTGTTTTTATAAGTAAGGAAGGATCAATCTTTTTGGAAATCTTTCATATTAAATAGCCATGGTTAATATATAGTACATTGATTCAATTACAAGAAAGGCTAACTCCACACAAGCTTATCAACATAGGAAATTTGGGGAAACCTGCTCCTGGCAATTTTATTATCTGACTTAATTGCCACTTCTTTGGGAGTTCAATGTGATGTTTCCTTATAGTGAATATTGTTGCTGTGGTTTGTAAATAAACAAAGATAACTATATCAGTATGCAATCTTTTAATTCCATTAGTAATGTTCAGAAATACTAGTCAATTTATTTTTAAGTACTATATTAAAATATTACATATGTAATTTTTCTAGTTTACTCTTTTAGAGCTTAATAGATTAGCTTTGTCCGGAGAGAACTGAAACAGAATAATCAGTTTTACAGATTTTTGTTGAAAATAGTATATATCTGCTGCTAAATTTACTTTTCCTTATTAAAAAAGTAACCATATCACTCAATATTATGGATTTAAGCAACAATCTACAGTTCAGCTTTCCAAATAAAGTCCTCTACAGATGTAATTTTACTTACTCAAACTTTCTAAGGTAGTTTCTTGGGATACACATGAATTTTTCTTGTGACAAGAAGCACAGCCTTTGGGCTGTAGAGTAAACTGAGGTGCAAATGTTCCTTGTCAAATCTTAACAGTCTCATAGTTCTTGGGAGCCTGGAAAAACCCTTCCTGTCACAAAATCTTTAGTTATTTAAAAATTTCACAGAGGTATCTACTTCCTACACATAAAACTTTAGAATAAGTGAGGAAATAAGTACCTAGTTTTTAAGTTTTAAAAAGTTAACTGAAACTTAACATTAATCCTCTCTAATTTTCCCTCAATTAAAAATATTGATACACTGTGACATGATAAGACATACTTATTTCATCTCAGGATAATTATGAGTCATTAATTTTCGTGTGCTGGGGAATGTGGCAGGTGTTGCCTTGCAATTGAGGCCAACACACCAAAGCTAAAAAAAAAAACAGCTCATTAGTACCTGCTGTGTCCCAAAAGGCATTGCCATAGGCCTTACAAAGACAGGGCAGAACAAGTCCACACCATGTTTCCCCATGCCCCACCTCCATTTCTTCTCTATGTGAAGCACAGAAGAGAAATTCAAGGAGAAACTTCAGAGTATAGTCTACAGACTGGGGAATGTGTGTCTGTGTGTGTTTTTTGTTTTTGTTTTTGTTTTTTGGTATTCCTTACCATGCGAAAGGATTGTTTGTAACAATCATCTAAAGGAAGTGTTGACACCTTGAAGACAATATTAGGTGACCTGGTGGGACATTTACTTAGAGAGCTTACAGATCAGTACTTGAATTGCATTTGCTCAGGGCATGGAAAGAGAACTTGAGTGAGTTGGCAGAAGAAGAGAGAGGGTGAAGAGATCAGCATCTCCTTAATCAACAAAATTTTATGGCACATATTCTAATTGTAAACAATTCAACTAACAGTGAATACCCTAATATTTCATTCCATTTATCTCCATTTTGACACCTCTCAGATCCTGAATGATTTTCTCCTCTTGTTCTCAGCAATTACCAAATAATATGCCTTTTCAAAACTACATTTTCAGGTATTTTTATTTTCCTTTTGATGGATTTTTTTTAAATCTGAAAATACAACACCATCTCTGTCATATGCACACCAGATCTACTGTTTTAGGATGAGAAATGAAGTGAGGTGTTGAGTGGATGTATGAAGCGAGCCTGCAAACTCGGTGTGTGAGAACTTAGTTGTGATAGTACCTGACTTCTGGTTAGGGGTCAGTGTCCTTACCGCTTGCTGCACGAAGACCTCATTAAAAGACTGGTTTCTTTTTCAAAAGGTTGAATTGCATTAATGTGTAGGACTAAGAGTTAGATGTTAGAACTGAGATTCTGCAATTTAATTGCCAGGCTAGTTTTACAGATACCTGAATATTATTGTACTCAAAAGTGCACATCATATTATGGACTTCAAATTGATCTGAGGCCAAATATAAAGGAATCCAGAAAAATATCACAAGTTCTGTATACTTAATAATTGGCCACTAACTTAGAAATATCTCAGATAAAATTTAATAGTGGTAATGAAGACTCATAAAAAATATAATCTTTTTCACACAAAACCTAAAAATAGTATCATTAATGAATACTCTTACTTTTATGCCAGTAAGTTAATTATCATATGTTTATATGATGTAAGTAGGTGCAAATATCAGGGAAGTAGCTTCTTAGTGAGTGCTGATAACTACATATTCAATATTTTGCTTTCTGTTACTAGTGGATATTAGTGTGACCTCAGCCTCAATTAGTATTACTGACACAGTGAGTGCAGGATAATTTTTAGACACTCATGTTCTGAGGTTGAGTTTGTGATAAATTACTTGTATATGCCATGATATGAGTAAGTCTGGTTGTAGTTTGCTGATTAGAAACATTGAACATTTCTGATGACTACATAGTAACAGATATTATGTCAAGCATTTTTTTATTCCTATCAGTCGTACTAATTCTCCAATTCTAAGCAAGATTTGAGGCAACATTCTGACTTCCATAATACGGTGTCTGTTTCGTTACCAAACATATCCTGGATATTTTTTTTTCTTTTTATGCCAAGAAATAAAAATGTTTACAAAATAAATTGCAATATTAATTTTTCTAGAAACATTCTTTGAATGAACTCTTCCTAACTTCTTCAGATATTTTATTCAAATATGCCAAAAATGAATTAGAAGTAAAACACTTTATAGGATTGTTTAGAAAATATCACATAGTTTTATGAAAAAGCTTCCCGAGATGTGTTCTGCAATACACTAAGTGCAAGAGAACACATACACACAAACCTGTTCTGTGGATAAAGTAGTGAAAAGATATATACTTTATCTTAAAGCTTTATAACATATTTTGTCACACTAAGAATCTAAGAAATTCTTGACAAAAAAATCAGTATTGCTTTGATTAACTTGAAATTAAAAAAAAATTGGGGAGTAGATTTGTGGAACATACTTGGCTTTTAGATTTTGGGTACCATCGAATAATCCATAAAAACAGGCTTGCTCATGGCCATTGCATCTGGAAATACTTATTCTTGTAAGATTGTGTAAGAGATAAAATGCAGCTGTATGTCTTTTACTTGAATTACTTGAAAATATTATTTTGAATTTGGTTCCTGCTGAAATTTTATTTACTGAAGGTAACATGCATTTGTAATTTAGTTTTGTGGTACTTTCTAAAGTGCCTGCTGTAGCATGACAACACCACCTGTGCTATACTTAGGAAGTCTGCCATATTTCAGGACTTATGACTTTCGTATAGGTTTGTAACTCAAAAGCAAAAAAAAAAAAATCATATTGGCAAAGCCTTGATTTACATTGTCCCTGCCTAGGGGAAAATCATTTTTATATGTTTTTGTGTAGAAGAAATATACACTTTGAAATTTAAAAAGGTGTTGCCACTTTAAAGCAATACAGGTCATTCTTACCTCTATTCATCTAAGATCTCATATGAGAAACAGAACCCAAAGAAATATGTTGAAGAACATATTAAATATGAGAGTAAGAAAAAGTATTAGGTTCCTTAATATTCAATGTTCCTTTCTGACTGCTTTTCGGTGTTTTTAGATTAGGTTTTTGTTTGTTCTAAAAAAATAGTTATAAATGCATCGGCTTCCTTAATACAAATGAGCATTAAATACCTCTGAAAATAGTTCAAATATTTTCTACCTTTTTCAAAAGCTTTTATTTGAATTCAAAGAACCAATTTTGAAAAAGAAAATTGGTAATAAAAATTGTAGTGAGATGGAAACTATTCAGCTGACTTCAAATATGTAATTATCCAGTACACATTTACTTTGTTTCTGAGTGCAATTAAGCGTGGCAATATGGGCCATAAGCAAATAGAACAAAAGGCATGTTTTCATAGAGCTCAAAATTTTGCTCTCATAATTTGAAACAAATGTGCATTTTTATCCAAACCAGTTAATTTCAAGAAATGGTCTATTATTTCTCCAGGCATATGCCTTTGTACCCCTTTCCTATTACTTTTATGCCTATTCAATTTGTTTTGTCATTTTTATATTATATCCCTTTTTGAATTTACTAACTAGGTTGTAAGATAATCTATTAAATCAGGTAAATCTCATCTGCCAACTATGAATACTGTTGCAGATAAATATATTTTCTCTAAGTTAAAAAGACACACAAGTGCCATTTCCTAACATGAAATCTATTTCTAGAAATCCTGCCTTAGGATCACTGAGTAAAGCTTCATATGACCTCGTATCTTGCATTTTGCAATTATTGTAGGACTTCAGATCGGTGACTCTGCAGAGGAGTATTAGCAAAGGAACTATAAACTAGAATTATCTACCCATAAAAAAGAGCTTAAACACATTTTATATACAGTTGCTGTGAATACTGAATACTGAATGCAGAGCCATCGTTCCTAGGGGAAATATAGGCTTTAGTTCTTGAGAGCATTTTATCACAGTATTTTCATCAACCAATCAAACACAGACCTGTTTTATGTGTGTTTCTGTTAAAGACACCTCATCTAATATATGTTTCTTACAAATAATTATGTGCAATATTTCTTTACAATGAAGCATTAGCTGAAAAGAGTTTAACATTTTCCTGACTCTGGATAGCATGACCACAAACTTCTTTGGCTTATAGACTCATGCTATGCTTTCCACTATACTGGTTTTATCAGTTATTTCAAGAGCCCACAAATTTAGCCACTTATTCCTCTTTTCCATAGCTTCCTCACAAACTCTGAATGTTATTTCATCACTATTTGGATTGCTCTCATGTAAACATCAGTGAATTTCCTCTTCCTTTCTCTGAATGTACCATATAGTTGATTCACTATCACTGAACTCACAAGCAGGAGTGCAGTAACTCAGGCCTGAATATTTTCTCCAGAAGGTTTCTCAGAGCCTTCTTGACCCTAGGACCACTAGACAACACTTCGGCACTTATGTTGTGAACCACTTTAAACAGCAAATTCACTGGCAAAACCCCAAAGATGCAAAAACTGTGACCCTAAATAGGTGACGAAACACATTTATTTACAGTATGAGAGCTAAAGTAAAAAGAGCATAGCCCCATTTGACTTAGCAGTGAACATGCTTGTCAGGTTACTCAGAATTTTTGCCACTCCATGCATGCCTGTGAAGGCCCATGAGTGTTGATTTTGGGGATTACAAATACATGTTAGCAAGTAGGCAAATCCAAAAGTATGGAACTTCAAATAATGAGAATCAATTATATTTTTAAGATCTTTTTTGAAATAGATAAACCAATGAATCAAGAATGAACAGCACCTCCTGGAAAATCTTGGCATGGACTCTGATTAGTTCCTGTGACTCAGATCTCCTTGGAATTGTCCAGAGGTCACTTACATGGAAGAGGAAGGGAACAAAAAAAGGCAGAAATGCACAAGGATCACATGAGATTTTACTTATCTCTTACATAGAGAGTGGAAAATGAAGATACGTACAGAAAAGGAAACAAGACAGCTGTCATTTCTAAGTTTAGATGTCCTTAACCAACATGAACATGTATAGAAGTTAGAACAAGAGATGATTTTTTAAGTCACACTTGCTAAATCATAAACAGGATTATGTGGTTAAGGACTAATTATCCATTATGGGCATTGCAAGCTATAAGTCTTATTTTATCATGTGTATGCCTAACTCTAAAATCTTCAGTTTATAGCAACAAATATATGAATAGCTGGGATTTGAGCTTGGGGAAGTCTAGACATCAAAGGCCAATCCCTAATGAAATTATTGTTTTTGTTATGAGTTTAAAACTAGAGTTTTCCAGTACTTAAATAAGATGAATAATTGTCACAGTGTGCCTTTACTAGGTATAAAGTCACTGAATATAAATAAGCTATTTTTAAAAATTTGAATTCCCTCTTTTCTTGCCACTTACAATCAGAAGACAATTGGTCACTTAATATGTATAATTATTTAAACATCATAATAAAGAAAATTTTTAAGAAACTTTAAAATAATTTTAAAAGCCAAAAAGAGTCTGATAAGAGTAACCCATTTTACAGGGAATATATATGTTTTGTTTTCCTTACCCCACAATGGTAATATAACTTAATAAGGAAGACTATTATGAATTTATATCATGTACACGCTATGATAAAATGTTTCCTGTAAATACTGGAGAAGAATCCTTTAGTGCACTCATGACAAGTTGTAAGTATGAAGCCTATACTCTCATCATTTCTGGTCACCTCTGGTATTTCCTCTCTTTGGAATGCTGTACTCCCACTTTTTACCTATTTCTTTCTGTACATTTAGGTAATAAGTTGTTTTTTTGTTTTAAGACATTATCACCCTGGTATTTTAATCTAACAAAACAAAACAAAAATCAAAATCTGTATTGACACCCATAGTTCTCTATTATAATAATCAGTTCTTTTCCTGGTCACTAATCTCTGAAAGCTTACATGCTGTTTAAACCTGTGGACCACTGAACAGGCTATTCATTAAGTTCACATTTCACCTTTACTGGGAATTCACTTTCATAGCCGTTTATACTTGACCTTTACTCTATGTTCCCATGCCAGATTTTACGTTTTTATTCTAGAACATGCCATCTTGATTTGTACTTGTCGGATTACATGTTTCCCTCCTACTCTAAAACATGTATTATGGAGCATGAATTAAGTCTCATTCTTTTTCTTTTCCTATTTGGAATATTTATCATGGCACCTAATATGTAGTATTAAAAATTACGAAGACAGGCAATCCATGAAAATGAAGACCTTGCCTCCCATTTTTAATGAAGACTAAATTAATGTCTAGAGGAAGATGGGAAGATGAAACTTAAAAAAAAAATAGAGCGTACTATTCTTTTCTGATTTTTCTCTGCACTTTTCTAGTAACAATGTTGATTTTTTCCATGGCTTTCCAGGCACCTCTACCTCTAAACACAGGCCATAACGCAAGTAGCTGTATTTTTTTATCTTTTTCTTGATTGTTCGGTGACTATAAGGACTCAATCAAGTGGAGAGTAGAATAATTACACAATCAGTATGGGAAAGAAAAGGGTGAGTAGAGAGCAACCACACAATGATTCTTTCTTCAAGTCATGCAAAATAGCTTTGAAACAATCTGGAATTTGCTAATTATAGTTAAATCTTTTTAATTTAGGCTGCATGACTTAGCAGTCAGAGTTCATTTTCAACCCTAGAGCTAAAAAAGTTTCACTGTCAGATACTTTAAAGAGAACTTTACAGGCTTAAAGTTAATATCATGATTGATGGCAAGTTTTCAGATCTAATTCTTCCAGGAGTTAACTACATTATAATAATTCTCATTAGAATAGTTATGAAAACTGAAATATATTCTCCACAGTTCACAAGGTGTTACATTTGCAATCTCTGTCAAAATATTATTTTTAAGTATTGTTGTGAATAATTAACTTTAACAAGTAATGTTCACAAAATATGCATTTATAAATAGCAGACCTGTTTCTATTATTTCCAACACAACAATTCATAATGTAATTGAGTGATGGTAAAATGATAACACCTAATCTCATTTTCTTGCCAATGTCCCAAAGCCCTTTGTCTATTCTGTTTTATACTCAGAGCATGAAGTAAAGTAAGAAGAAAAGTTTCTTCTTGCCATTAGAGAGAAAACATGATGGGGGACAAGAATAACTAATTTTAAAGAGTTTGTTTACAGAACTGAGAGTGTTTAGACAATAGGGAACATCCAGTATATTGGTTCATATAGCCTTCTCTTCATGTCTGTATCACTCGGAAATATAGTTGACCATATTTAGTCCTTTAAATCCTAACGCATCCTCTATAGCACCTCAGTGTAGTGTCTGTTCTGTTTCCTGATAGATTTCTCACACACTTCTCATTTGAGTTTGACATACAGCTTTCCAAGACTCTTAGTGTTACTACTGGATTCTCACCTACAGAGGTGAGCTGTGGTTGAAATCATGCATTCTGTTTGCTAAGGGAATTTTGCCTGTTGAACTGGATTGGGCCTGTTCTTCAAAGTACTCACAGTCCATTTAGGGAACTCACAAATGAATAAAATCTTTCTTTACACATTATGAAGAATATTCATTTTTTGAAAAGTACAAACGGACTAAGGAAGAACATAGAACAACTGGGTGATTCACCACCAATGTTGGAAAAGAGACATTAAAAGGAGACACTTGTAGAATAAATATGAATTTGCCAAGAAGGCAGAAAGATGATCACCACAATTTTTCTAACAAATGAAATAAAAGGTACCACCAACACTGTCAAAGAATATGGAGCCAGTTACTAGTTTAGGGCCTGCATATTTCCATGTCTCCATAATTATTTATCTGCAGAACATTTGACTAACACTACACAGAGAGTAAGCATAATCCTCACACCGTCTTCAGGAAAGGCTGAATCAAAATAGATATCTTTGACATATATTATATATATTCAAATATGCATCAACATAATAAGCTAACATAAGGCACATTTAAAAAAATATAATGCAGTACTAAGAAGCAGCAAAGCAATTTTAACCATTCAAACAAGTTTAATAAAAATATTACTTAAAATAGGGAATAAAAGGTACACTTTTTGAAATCTTAAATATAGTTGTGAGGGGAAATGATATCTATAATGCAGGAGCAGGCCATCAAAAAACATAAAAAAAAATAAAAGTGAAGAAAAAAACAAGAGGTTAAGATTAAAACAGATTAGGTTCAGATTTTAAAATAATGAAATGCAAGCAGAAATAATCCTTATAATAATGAATTGGTGACATGGAATACAAACATAAGAAAATCCAGCATTAAGAAGAAAAAGGCAAACAAATAAGAGAGAAGCATTTTCAATTATTCATAAAATTAATTAAAATGAAATAGCCATGCAAAATGCATAATTAACTAAACTCAAAATAAAAATTAGAAACAAAATACTAACCTATAGGATATTACTAAAATACCACTATTGAAATAAAAATAAAACATTAAAGAAAATATGTATTAATTGTTAAAAAAATAAAACTGGTAAAGTTTAGAGATGTATTACATAAATACAGTAGAATAAACTGAACTCAAAGCAAATCAGTAAAATAATATATATAGAAACGGATTGAAATAATATTAAATGAGATTTTTTAAAAAGACTATAGTATCTAATTTAATGAAAAACCAATTTGAACACCTTAATTTTTTTTCTGAGAACTTGTAGATGATTGCATAAAATTAAAAATAGTTATGGAAAAATTGCAAATTTATCATTGCTTTCTCCACAAGACCTTAGGACAGAGAATTTTAATAATTATTTTGTTCAACACTTTAAGGGAACATAAGTTTGCTAAAACATAAACTATTCCAGGTTATTTAAGAAAAAGGCAACACTATGGAAGTTATTTTATAAAGCAAATAAAACCTAGACATTAAGACAAGATACATTTAGAAAAATCTATGGACCTTCATAAAGATATAAATTATTTCAGTAAGATTTAAATAAAGTATCAACTTCAAAGAACTCTCTTGCTCAAATGTAAAGAGATCAGGAAAGTATAAAAGTAAGACTAATAAGAGTAGTTTCAATTGATGCCAAAGAATCTTTTCATAAATTAAATTTTGAAACTTATAAATATTTTTAAAAGTAATATCAGGATATTAGAGATTTTGGTAGTATTAATTATCAAAATTTTATTGTGTCAAATAATTGAACATTTTATCTTAGTGGTGAAATATGCAATTCCCACAAGATATTAATGAAAGGTCCAAGGATGGTTATCTATTATCATGTAAAAGTTTTTGCGATCTGACCAGTACAAAAATATATGATAAAAGGAAAAATTGATGTTTAGTAAAGTGACTGCATAGAAGATAATTCTATACATTTTATTGCAGCTTTATCTGTAGACAATTGTAAGAGATGGAAAGTAGCAATTCAAATTTAACATAAGATACATAGAATGAGCATTGTAATGTATGGACATTTAAAGAATAAAACTACATTTTATTATCTATATTCATTAAAATAATCCTGAATTGAAAAAAAATCATTTATCAAATGTAATTTCCAAGTTAAAAATCTCAAATTTGTTTTGTTTTGCTTTCATGGCTTGGATATTTAAATAGTTTTCTTCTTCCCTGACTCTTCCTTCTTCTCCCTTTTGGCCTGATATAATTATTATAAACTTCAACTCTAGGAATTGGTAATTAGAACTCAAAGAGAAAAAAAGAAAAAACTGTTATAAGGTTTGCCCTCCTGGATTATAAAATATATCATAAAGCTATAACTAACATAATTAAAACATGTTCATGAAAGAAACAACACACAAATCATTGGAAAACCTAGAAAGAAAAACATAACTGTATGAGGAATGAATATTTACTTTGAAGATGGCATTTTGCAAGTACTTAGGTAGTCCAATATAAACACACTATACATTACAGAAAATGTTAAAAAAACATGTTGATGAGATTAGACAAGTACAGTTATTTCTTTTGATCTGTTCAAAGTGGTTGAAAATTCCTCTTGAGTTTTTTGAACAGGAATTGAGTGAATTCATAGCTAATTGGATAATATATTTAATGGTTTATTATAGACTATGTCAATTGGAAAGGAATTTCTATTTCTTCTCCTAAATTCTCGATCTAATTTAATGTGGTGGTGAGGAACATGGGTTATATGACTTTGAGCAAATTAATTTCCAAAGCTTATTATTATTAGTAAAATGTGTGAAAAATAGCATCTACTTCATATAGTTGTTAAATTAAGATGATGACAAGAGGACTATATAATAAAAATCTAATAAGTAGGCTTTATTGTTTTCCACAATGATTAATGTGGCAGTGGTTATTTGTTATATGGCCATTGTCCATGAGTTTTAACATGCTTATCAATTAGGTAGGATAAAACTACTCATTTATAGGGTCAATTGAATTTCAAAAGAAAAGCCAACAAAATCCAAGGCTGAAAAGATTGCCACCTCAATAAAAGGTACTGGAAATATGCATATTCTTTTATAAGAAAATGAACATCAACTTGTACTTCTCATCAGACACAAAAGTAAAACAGACTGAAAGCACGAAATGTTAGTAAGGATGTGGAGCACCTGATTCCTCACATTGCGTTTGAGAAACTAAAATGTTACAACATCTTTAGAGTAAGACTTGGCACTTTCAAATAAAATTAAACATACACATACCTTAAGAATTCTACTTCTAGATATATATTCTCAAGAGAAATGAAAACATACTCATGAAGAAACTAGTATATGGAAAATCTTAGAACTTTCTTCATAATAGCCAAAAACTGGAACAGCTTAGGTTTCCATTAGTAGAAAAATGTCTAAAAAGAAATCTGTGGTTCATTTGCATAACAAAATATTACACAGTCATAAAAATGAATGAATCAGTGACAAACATGATATAGATGAGTCTTGAAGTGAAAATGAATAAAAGCATCCACAAAATTGTTACATAACTATAAGATTCCATTTATATAAATTCCTAATACTAGAAAACTAATTGATGCTGGGGAAAAAAGGTAAGATTGGTTGCCCTTGCTAGGAGGCAGTAGGAATTTAATTAGAAATAAGCATGAGAAAACTTTCTGGAGCATTATTAATGTGTATTGACAAAGGTTTGGGTTATACAGATAAATGCTTTAATAAAAAAACTAATTTTTGAATTAGGGCTTTAAGTCTAGGTGGTCATTATATCTATTCCTTGAATTTATACAGAATGTTACATTATATTAATATGATGAAACATTTACATACTGCACTCATACCAGCAGGAGAGCTTACTCTCCCCTTTTCTGGCAAAGGACAAATTGTGTTACTACCAAAATAGTCTCATTTTGTTTCCCTTGTCATACTGGAACTAGGAAGATGTCATTCAAAAGAGTTAAGTATTCAGAAAATGTGCAAAATCACACATTGGAACATTAAAATACATCATTAAACTACCTAAGTTACTTGCCTGTCATCAATTGGTTTTATCTGCACATTTCCAAATTTTAACTTTATACAATTGTCTACATTAACTATTCATTTTCAAACCTTATCAAACACAAGTGGAATGATATCATATTTTTCAGGTATTATTTAAAAAATTTTCAAATATATATGATCACAAAATAGTTTCAAGTAAATAAGTTTAAGCTGCCATGAGTGGGTGAGTAAAGAAATCTGTAATATCTATTTAACACAGGTAGCTTAAATATACACCTTCCTTTGATAAATATGATAGAATATAGGGTTGAATGGAAAAGTAGAAGGATGTTCTAATTAAAAGCTAAGTTCAAAAAATAAATTCTTTCCAATTCAATTCCTTAATATTGACAAGGTACTATAATAATTAATACTGATAAGAATTTCAATAAAAGGGAATAGGATGACTGTTTTTTTGTTCATATAATCCTTGAGATTTTTTTCTCTTGTCATAATATTTGGTCATCATTTATGTTGGTTTTACAATTTGCACTTTTTATCTGTTTGCTTTCCTATGAACATTCACAAATGTGCTAGTCTAGAAAACAGACAATGGAAATCACTTAGGTTTTGACACCTAAGACAAAAAAAAAGGAGCTAGACTTTTTGTGTTACACTAAATATGTTTGATTGAACCTGATTGTAATCCTGTTTCTGTCTCAAAGAGACTTATAAAATTTATATCTCAGTGTCTATCAAAATACAAATAAAATCAATGTGATCAGTAGACATAAAGCAGCACAAACTTTATGCCTTAAAGAAAAATGTTAGGGTTCCTTCCTTGGAATTTCTTCTACACTATAAATATGAAAATTTATATTCAAAATTGTTAAATGTCTTGTCATGCCCTCTCTATATAAATTTTAAGAAAAAATTAAATAACACAAAATCATTAGCCATTGTGTATATCTTCTATCATCTTTCAAAATGATGTTTTTGGAGAAAATCAGAATAATATATCATTATTTTCTTATGTTAAAAAGTTCAAAAGCTGCTAACTCAGTTATGTTTACTTAAAAGGAATATTTTGGAATCAATATGCTATCATTTAAAATATACTGCCGGCAGAAAGAAAGATGCAATAAAATGTGTCCATTTTGGAAAAATAATATTTCATATAGTATATTAACATGTTACAAATTTTGAGAAAAGAAAAAAATGAAAAAAATTTACTTATTTGGTAAGGCTAATTCTTTTGCATATAGTTCCATTTAAGAAGAAGTGAGTATAACTAAAATTAATTTAATATTACTTTTCACATATGAGGATTTATTAATAGATTAAGAGTGGACTAAAACATATTGTAAGTTGCCTAGAAGGAACTTACTTCAGTTAAGAGGGTATTACAATTGATTTCTCTATTAAAAATTAAGTATAGCATCAAATTCTTATTGTGTCAAAACACCTTTAACAATAGCTCTTAACTCCCTGTTGTACTTGAGACCTAATAATTTTCAAGTGGCATTTGAAAAATGTGTGTTCTTTTATAGGTCATCAGTTATTAGGAGTGGAAGAGTATAAAAGTGAAGAAGACATGATTACTTGGCATGCAATATATATTTGGCATCATCATTACTGGGAAAATTTAACAAGTGACAAAAATCTAACAAACTAATGTAATGAAATACGAAAGGAGTCAGTTTGAAAGATGTTGGGAGAATTAAAAAAAATGAAAGCAAGCCAAAAAAATTAAATTGGTGGAAGTCAGAACCAAGACAGTTCTCAGGATTTCTGGGACTAGAGCTGATTACTTAGCCATCATTAGCATCACTTCCTACATACAATGTATTCTTTATAAGCATCATCAGTGTTTTTTTTATTCTTTATTCTTCAGCTTTTTTTTTCAATTCCCCAAAATGCCTTTCTCCTTAACACTAAAATCATGGTTACCATTTATCTATTTTTAGCAAATCCCTTTCAAAAATATTAAATGAGGTATCTGGTTAGCATAAATCAAGCTACATGGTAAAACTGCACTTGTCAATGAGGTGACATGAAAGATTGGGACATATATCCACCTTCCAATCTCTTCTGATGGCCAGAGACAAAGGGCCTGCAAGTAGAGTTCCCATTCAGATCACACACAGTGGCTTCTTACAGAGAAGCAGGAAGATGCACAAGAGGAAATAAAGATAGTATTCTCAAAAAACTAGAAGGGATTTATTTTGGAAGTCAAAATAATAACTTTAACAATGTTGAGGAAAATAAAATGAGTCCTAAAACTGACTCTGTTACAAGAAGAAAACTTGAAATATAGTTGAGGTTATAGACAGGAAATAATGAGAGAAAAAATAAGAAAATGCAGATAAGTAGCATAGAAATTAAAACTTCAAGAATTATTCCCAGCTTATCCACAATTAACAGATCCCACATCCTGAGAGTGTGGTATTAGAAACAAATCTTAGAAATGAATGCAATGGTTTCTGTTAAAAAATGAGCTCTGCTGAATGGAACTCATATCAAGCCTGCATCTTGAGCATTATGTATATTTACTGGGCTACTTAATTCTAATCTAAGTGTTCCCTTACCCCCACTTTCACTTCCACCTTGGGAAGTTATGTAATTTATGCTTCATTTTTTTTTTAATCACGCATTTATGTTTGCATCAATATACTAAAACCTAAGTAATAAGAGGTAAAAATAAATGGGAAAAACATCGAAATGAGGACAATAATATAGTGAATTCCTACCAAAAGAAAATAATAATTCAAATAATATATATATAAAGTAAAAAAAAGAGTAAAATAGGATACATGTACTCATTTAGTCTTAATTAATGTTGGTAACCTTTAATTACATACCTCTTAATTGTATTTTAATTGATACCTATTAATTATATTTCCAAAATTTTTCATTGTTCAGCAAAATTTTATGCATATATTAAAAATTAAATGATTACATCTTAGAAAGGCCGCAGCTAAAACTTAAATCTCAGGGGCATATGAGTCATCTTTTTACTTTCTTATTCCTTTTGCTGTGAACCCGTAACTGTTGAAAACCCTTAAATCTCACTTCCTCTGTCCCCACACCTCTTCCTAATCCAGAGAAAACTATAAGGATAATCTTATCTCCAATATTACAAAAGTCTTCTTGTAGATATATATGTATATATATACATATATAGTTATGGTTGTATATATTATATTTAGTTACATATACAGTTTTTAGAGACAATTTTAAATAAGATCATAATATACATGTTCAACACTGCATTTTTATTTAAATCCAGTTTTTCTTTTGAATTTGGCACCTAGATCAGCTTGTTTTTAATAATTGTACAGTATTCCATTTATCAAATGTACCATGTTATTTTAGAATTTTTTAATTAATATTTTGTAAATATACTATTTCATTTGTTATTTTATTTATATTTCATAAGTCTCCTATATAGACTGCTTCCAAGTATTTTAATAATATGCATATGCAAGCATGATAAACATCTTTAGTTAGAATCATTGAATATTCTTATTCTAAATTCAGTTAGATTATCATGCTGTACCCCAAAGTAGTTGCAGTGATCCACATCTTCACCACAGGTGAATGTTCTCCTATGTCTAAGTCGAAAAGGCTCTTTAGTATAGTAAGCTTACAATTATTTAGATCACTTTGGAGAAAGTTTGATTGAAAAGGACTGTGAAAACTGTACTAGCTATTCTCTACAGGTTATCCTGAATTATAGTTCTGTGATTCATTCTTATGTAAATTTAGCAATATACTTCCATTAAAAAAGGAATCAGCAAAGCCATAAAACAGGAACTTTTCAAAGGTAAACAAATGGAATGTCTTGAACAAATTCTAAAAAGGGTGCATTTTTCCTGGATTTCAGTGACAGCTTCATCATCACTAGACCTTGTGACTTTACATGAACCGCTTAAATCTCTGGGCCTCAATTTCCTAATATGTACAATAGAGATCAGGCTGTATGTGGAATGTCCCTTCCACAGCTGATTTTAAATGAAATCATGGCACTAGTAACCAAGCTCTTTGTTCATGAAAATTACTTTATCTGATGGGGAAGAATAATTAGTCTTTGTCATTACACAATGATACACGAAAATGTCTCTCATTGAGGTAGCCCAATATGGGAATCAAGTAAAAAGGTAAAAGATTTGATTAGTTGGAGTTTATTTTCTCTAGCATAGCAAAAATTCTGCAAGAAAAAGCTTCCAGTAAGAGCAATTGATTGTGAGTTGACACAAAGTTCTATGACAGTTTGGAATAAAAATTAGGAGAGCAATACAGCACACAAAGTTTATGAACTGAAGAACCAGTATTTTAAATTTCAGTATTGGCTTTTACCAATGGCATTTTGTGATGCTCTTTAGTACCTGAGCTTAGATGAAATTTAAAGTCATTATTATTATATTTCTCAAAATGAATACCTATTAATCTCTAAGTCAGGTGAATAATGCATAAGGCATCAACTTAGTGTTCAGGTAACATGTTATTCATTCTATTTAATTTTAAAACCTCTTATAATTTAAATTGGTAAACTTGGACCTAGTTTTAATATAACACTAGCAGAAGAGTTCCTTTTCAGAAAAAGAAATTTTTATCTAAGAATTCTATTGTAATTAATATTAAAATATTTAGAAATATACTGGTTTTTGGATAGCACATATATCAACCTATAGTCACAATATCAACATTTTAAAAAATATAACACAAAAAGGATTTTTAAAACATTATATGAAAGGCACAATGAAAATATTTCTTTATTCCCACAGAAATAAAGTCCCAGATTCTATGTGAATGTAGTCATAATCATTGCAGCTTTACTTAATTTGCTTGACCCTCAGCTTCACATCTGGGAATGATTTCTACTCATGTATTTTTTTCTTTCTGGGTGAATCAATCATAGGATATAAAACACATCCTAAAACTATGCCTGGATAGAAAGTCCTACTGTATAAACTTTCATTTCTTTGATACAAATACTATATTTTATGCCAGGTAATCTCATTGTCACATTTTTTTAAATTACCACTATGATAGTACTGAAACAACACACTGCATTTTCTCAATTTTAAAATTTCTCTTCAGGAAATGATATCTTAAGATGGGAAAATCTGACCTTAGTCACTGTCTTGCTAATGGGTTTCAGCCCCAGGCAAGTTCGCTATGGATTCAATGTGACCAAAGAAATTTACAGCAAAACTGTTCTTGGGGTGAAAGGGTTATACCCAACTTTATTTCCAGGTAGCAGGTCAGTCACTAAAATCCTGTTCACTCAGAGTGAGTCTGTATGCAGCAAGCCTGTCTCTGCCTCTGGGCTCCTCTGTCTGCACAGCCATCCTCTGGGCCTTTCTGCACAGTTGTCCCGCACAGCCAGTCCTCTGGGCCTCTGTCCTCGGTGCTGCTACCACTCCAGCCCCCGCTCTGCTCTCCTGGAGCCTTGCAGCCATACCACCGTGTGGCACCCAGAGCACTGGGCGGGGCTCTTTATATAGAGTCAACAGCCATGTATTGCCCACAGGTGTGCAGTGAGCTAATCAACCAGGGCCAGGTGAGAATCCTGACCACAGGAACTCTCATTTTATCCACAGTCACATAAAAGAAAAGTGGAAGTAGAAAGTTTAAAATGTCTGATAAGTAATCCAAACAATGGGTTTGATTGTGTTAGTAACATCAACTATTATTACTTTTACCATTTTGAGATTAATAGCTGTGTATCTTTGTAGTTAAATTCATTAAGCTTTCAAAGCTTTATTTAATTTATAGTGTCAAACGACATGGGAAATATACTGAAACACTAAATTAACTTGGTTTGTAATAGCATACTATCATTGGCAGGCAGAAATACAAGTTGTTATTCACATTTAGCCACATAGTTACTTGATTATAAGGTTTGTTTGTGAGGGGGTTTACATATTTCATGGTAATTATCACAATTGAAAATAAGTCTTAAAGCCATTTATTATTTTTGAAAATTAATATTTGAGCATCTATTATATACAATACAAGCTAGTGATAAATGATATCAAGGAAAGTTAAAGGATGAGTCCCCATAACTTCCAATAACTAAAATAACTAAGCATGAAAGAAAGTGAAGGAGACTCTAGAAAAAACAGAGGACAGATAAATTAAAAAAAATTTTTGATACAACAAAAAGAAAATGGTGATATTTATATAACACCCAGTAGGGAATAATGGATAATTAGAAACATCTATATATGACATGGTGAAAGAAACATATAACTCTGTTTAATTTTTAAAAATCAGTAAATAAAAAATAGAATCCCCATGTCAGATGATCCTCATGATTTCTCACCCTCTTGGATCATTATCTCTGGGGGAAGCAAGATGATATAACGTGAGTGACCTTATGGAGAATCCTATGTGGTAAAGACCTGGAGTCTTTAGCCAACAACCAGCGATGAAACAAGGTGTGTGGGCAACCATGAGACTAAGCTTCAGTGTGGATCTTTCAGTTCCAGAGAAGCTTCGAGATGACTGAAATCCTCCCTGAAAGCTGGAACGGCAACCGTGAGGGACTAGGAGCCGAACTGCAACTAAACCACTCCTGGATTCCTAACTCACGGAAATTAGGGAACAAATGTTGTTTTTAGTAGCTATGTTTTGGAGTAATTTGTTCCACAGCAATTGACAACTCATATAACCCAAATGCTCACCAATGGGAGAATGGATATATGAAGTCTGTTCCATTTATACAATGATATATTTCCCCCCAAATAAAGAATGAAACACTGTTATATAAAACAATACAGGTACATCTCACAGGTCCAATAATGAACAAGAGACGCCAAAAAGAACACATATTGTGGGGTTCTTTATATATCATGTTTAAAACTATGAAGCAAAAACAATATATATAGATAGAAGTAAAAATAATGGTTATGCTGGGGAGTACCAACTGGGAAGGGATAGGGATGTTTCCTTTAGAATCACTTAGAATTTCATATCATAAATCCCCTTAGGGACCTGGAAATGTGTTATATCTTAGTCTTTGAGGTACTTATGTCAGCAACATTAGTAAGAATTAAGCAAGTTTTATACATAAGATTTGTATATTTTATTGTATGTATATGCTACCACAATAAAAATAGATTTTAAGAAAGAACTAAGCAGATAAGATGTGCTTTGAAAATATTATATTTTCAATATTTGCCTACATTGACAGAAATAGACACATAGATCAATGGAGCAGAATTGAGAGTACAAAAACTAACCCACACTTATATGCTCAATTAATATATGACAAAGGAGGCAAGAATATACAATGGGGAAAAGACAGTCCCTTCAATAAATGGTGCTAGGAAAACTGGACAGTTACACACAAAAGAATGAAACTGGACCATTGTCTTATACCATACACAAAAACAAGCTTAAACATAAGACATGAAACCATGACTCCTGAAAGAAAACATTGGCAGAAAACTCTTGAACACTGGCATCAGTAATTTTTTTCTGGATATGTTTACCCCTGAGGCAAGGGAAAACAAAGCAAAAATAAGTAATTTGGACTATATCAAACTAGAAATCTGCAGAGCAAAGGAAACCGTTAATAAAACAAAAAGGCAACTTAGTGAATGGGAGAATATATTTTCAATGATATAGCTGACAAAGGGTTAATATCCAAATATATAAGAGCTCATACAACACCAAAAAACCAAACCCGTTAAAAAATGGGCAGAGGACCTGAACATTTTTCCAAAGAAGACATACAGATATATGGCTAACAGACACATGAAAAGATACTCAACCTCCGTAATCATCAGGAAAATGCAGATCAAAGCCGCAATGAGATATTACTTCTCACCAGTCAGAATGGCTAGCATCAAGAAGATAGGAAATAACAAGTGTCAGCCTGGAAGTGGAGAAAAGAGAACTCTCCTACACGGTTGGTGAGAATGTAATTTGGTGCAGCCACTATGGAAAACAGTATGCAGGTGCCTCAAAAAAATAAAAAATAGAAACACCATCGGACCCTGTAATTCCAATTCTGAAAATTTACTTGAACAAAATCACTAATTTGAAAAGACATACGGACCCCTATGTTTATTGCAGCATTATTTACAATAGCCAAGAAATGGAAACAACAAAACTATCCACTGATAGATGAATGGATTAAGAAGATGTGGTATATGTGAGACACAGTAACAGAGGCTAAAGGTAAGGATGGTGTATAGAGCAGACAAGATCCATGGTTTTCACAAGGTTATTGTCGACTGGCAAGAGAAAAAAAAAGACATGGTATATGCATGCGCACACATGCACGCGTGCGTGCGTGCACACACATACACACACACACAGTGAAATATTATACAGCTATAAAAAAGAAAATGTTGCCCTTTGAGACAACATGGAAGGACGGAGAGAATATTATGCTAAGTGAAGTAAGTCAGACAATGAAAGATAAATATCATATGATTTTACTTAAAGGTAGAATTTGAAACAAACAGAAGTAGATTCATAAATTCAGAGAATAAGCTGGTGGTGGCCATGGGCGACATGTTTGGGGGAATGGGCAAAACAGGTGAAGGGGATAAAGAGGAACAAACTTTCGATTGTAAAATAAGTCACAGGAATGAAAAGTACAGCATAGGGAATATGGTCAATAATATTGTAATATCTTTGTATGTTGACAGTAACTACACATCCTGGTGATCATTTATATGCATACAATTGTTGAATCACTACTGTATACCTGAAACCAGTATAATATTATATGTCAACTATCCTTAAATTGAAAAAAAAATTTGCTTATGTTGATTTGGAGTACACCAGTTTCATCTGTAGTGCAATATATGGATATAGGAGTTTGAAGGCTCTGAAAAGATACCTGAGACAGTGTTATAGCTTTGTGATGATTCACTTTATATGTCAACTTGATTGGGTTAAGGAATTGTAGGTAGTAAGACATATTTCTGGGTGTATCTGTGAGGGTGTCTCTGGAAGAGATTAGCATTTGAATCGTAGACTGGACTGAGTAAAGAAGACCTCCCTCACCAATGTGGATGAGAATCATCCAGTTCATTGAGGGCCTGAATAGAACAAAAAGGTGGCAAAAGAGTGCATTTGTGAGTGCTTGAGTTTGGTCATCCGTCTTCTCCTGACATTGTACATCAGTTTCCTTATTCTTTGGCCTTCAGATCTGGATGAGGACTAACGCCATTGGCTTCCCTGGTTCACAGGCCTTCAGGTTGGAACCGAATCTATACCCCATGCTTTCCTGGGTCTCCAGCTGCACACAGCATATTGTGGGATTTCTCTGCCATCATAATTGTGTGAGCCAATCCCTCATAATAAATATCTTGCTATATAACTATATAAATTCTATCGGTTCTGTTTCTCTGGAAAACCCTAATATAAGCTTTTAGAGTCATAAATATATAGATGTCCTGAGAATTGAAACAGTTCATGAGGCTCATGCAGAGCATATGTGATCATGGAGTAGATCACATATCATAGAATCCTGAGGAAAACAAACATAAAAGGACCAGAAAAGGAAAAATAATTTCAGTGGAGACCAAGAGGATCAAAACAGTGCCAGTTCATAGAAATCAGTCCCTTGTTTTGTTTTTTCTTTTCAATTTGAAGGGAGAAGCCAACGGCCTCATATGTTGCAGAATGGTCAGGTAAGTGAGGACTGAGTACCATTCCTTTAGGTCACTGACAAAGATGATTTCTGACGATGAAGAAAATAGTTTCCTGAAGGAAGTGTGAACTACAGGCATCTTCAGAAGATCTTGTGCAGAAGTGATTTTCAATTCATGATAAAATATAGAGACGAATTTAAGTAAGTTTCTGGTTGCTATAAAATCTTTTCTCTAATTATATATTGCAGGCCATCTGAACACACAAGAACCTGTCATACTTAGATCAGTAAAATAAAGTTGAATTCAAGCAAACAACCTGTTATTGTCAAAACGATGCCAAATACTTCTTTAGATTGAATGTAGTACTTTTCAACTAGTTATATTGGTGTCATATGGCTACAGTTACAAATTTCTATCTCAGGAGTTTAGGGGCTTCAACAAACTTTAGATAACTCTGAAGATAAGTGTTGTCAATTCCTACCTACCCCATGAAAGCGAATCTTCCATATATCCATGTGGAGTATGGGAAATCCAGTGAAATTGTCCTTGCTATTAATCATGCATTTTCCATCTCAATTATAAGTGATATGTTGCTTTGATTCCAAAGAAATGGGAGAGATATTTTGGAAAAACTGTCCTTATTTCATCACATTACTGATTCGATAGGTATACAGTTAGTTGCATCTTTTCTCAGGAAATATTTATCCCTTTAAAAGTTCAAATAACCCAGGAAGCTATTGCACACCAAATACTGGCTCTGCAATCATATCCACCTGCACAACAAATAAGACAGATGGAATGGAGTGACAGAGGACAGCATATGTTGTTATGGGTCATAGCCAGGTGGAGAAGGATCTCTTTGAAAATGTTTTATCTCAGAAAAGCTCTAGCTTAGCATACAATAACAAAAATATGGGTTATGAGGTTGAGTGTAGCTGTGAAGACTGGGATTTAGTTAAACTTGTAATAAGCTTTCAAAAACTAGTGTATAGGTATAATTTATAATTAATTTAAAGAGGAAAGTTCTTATTGGATTTCTAAATCCAATAGAAAACTATTTGAATATGGTTACAGTGTGAATAGACTATCTTGCTCCCCCCAAACACAAAACTATCAATTTACTTAACATTGCTGATGCTTGTCTGTAATTTCTCATCCATAGTCATGTTTATTTATTTCCTTCATTTACATAAAGAAAACATCTAAAATAATGAAAATATACACTTTAAGTTTTTGTAATGTTCACTAAGAGTAAACAGACTGTCTTGCTTGCTTAGTCATGATTTTACACTTCTGTTTCTAAAGTTTATAAATATCCAATATTAAAAATCACTAAATGTACCTTGCTTGTTTAGGATCACAGTTGATGTCATAAACCTATACAGAAGGTTGTATCTTGAAAATAAATGTTAGGTGTTGAAGAAAAAGCTTATCTGAGCTTTTGGATATTTTACTATAGTCAGAGAGATAGACATTAGTCAACTAATGATAGAAGTCAATCTAAAATCGAATGTGTATTTTGAAGTATCACTAAAATGTTTTTATCCAGGTTAGGGCATCAGAGAAGGTTCCCATGAGAAAATCGTGTTTGTACTGAGACACGATGTATTAAATTACATTTTCTAGGTGAAGAGGAGAGGACTATAGATAGATTCTAAGGATATTTATCTGGCAAATTCCACAAAATTGAGTGATGAATGGATATGTGGGTGTGGAAGAAAGGGATGTGACATGGATGACTTGAAGTTTTATTGTTCATGTTACTAAAAGGATGGTGATGCCATTTGTTGTAACAGATTATCCTGGAAGAAGTCACCTATTGGTGGTGAAGGACATGTAGTCCATGAATTTATGTTTTAATCGTTGGCTTTGTTGTATGTTTCAACATCAGTGACATGTCAAGTACTAATTGGATATATGAGTCTAAATTTCAGGGGAGGTATTCATCTTGAGTCACTTGCATATAAATAGAAACCAAGGGCTTTAAAGTAGATGAGGCCAACCACTGAAGGAATTCAGGGTGTAATGAAAAGAGGATATCAACCTGTGTTTGAGAAACTGGAATATTCAGTAGATGAGTAGAGAAGGATGAACATGTAAGTGAGATGCATACTGAACAACCAGAGAGAAAGGTGGACCTTCAGAAAAGGGTGGTGTTATGAAGTCAAAGAGTGTTTCAAGGAACTGACTGACTGATTACTGCCAGGTACTTGATGCATGGCTGAGCAGTAAAGTAAGAGAAGGACTGAAATAACCACTGGGTATAACAACATGGAGATAATAGGTAACCTCTCCAAACATTGCTTCTGAGGCAAGATTGGGACAGATTGAAATTAGAGTAGTGTGGTGGTCATGAAAATGCCTTTCACAGATCTGCTTTTGGAGGAGCACAGTTACTGGACTGTTAGCTCCAGGGGCAGCCTCTTTGAATCCACTGCTGTGTTTACACTGAAGCCATTGTCAGTATGGGGTGCTCCCAGCCAATAATTGTGCAGGTCAGGGTAATAAGGAAAGCCTATCTATGTGAGATGTGAGATTCACCCAACAGGCAACTTTAGTTCAACGGAAGTTGGTCTTCTCTGGCCTTTCTTGGACCTATACTGCAGTCTAATACACTTTTTTATCTTATCCTCCTTCGTTACCTTTTTCCTTCCACAGGTGAGAGACCTATCTAAAGGCTAATGCAGGTGTCACTGAAATACCCAAAAAGACAGGTGGTAAGATGGGACTGGTTCATCACCTCTTGGCAGTTCAATTGGGCCTAATCCTGAGTGGCAGGAGCATCATAGGTAGACCCTGGCAGATGGTGCCCAGCTGGTGAAGATTTCATGGGCATTGATATAGAAAAACATCCTTGTGAAAAGGAAAACTGTTGTTGGTGTGATGTTCAGGCATTGAGAGAGAGGTGGGGCATAATGCCCAGCAGAGTTGGCTTCTTACTGTTAAATTGCATTCCTTGCCTTCCTGCCTTGAGAAATGATCTTGGTACTCTTTGTGCTGGTGTGGGAAATGAGGTGAGCTATGATCAAATGCCCTCTGAGAGGCTAAGCTGGTATTCAGAATAAGTGGAAGATGAGATTTACTAACTCTTCCTTCTTACCCTTTTCTATGCTAGCAAAAATGTAAGTTATTTTTCTAGATATAGAAATTTGTCTTAAGAAAATAAGAGCATAGTTAAGAGCATTATTAGACCACAAGTTGATTCTAAAACAAATCACTGATCTAATTTTAGAATGTTGTATCTCACAGAAAATGTCTTTGTTCTTTCATAGATGGTAAAGCTTATTTTTTCTTGTGGTGTGTTTGAGATCTCAAGGGTGAGGATGGTATGAGGGACTAGGGGTAGTGTTTTGTGTCCATGTAGCTTGAAATAAAAACAAGTCACAGTCTTTAACCAAGGTGGTACTACTTTATCCAAAATGAATGAAACCATCACAATTCCCAAGGCAGGAGAAATATAGATCTGAGATAAATATTATCTAGAAGATGCAATTTAATTTTAAAATAGTAACTGAGTTCAGGTGGAATCATGAGTTTAGCCTTTAAAAAGCAAAATTAAACCAAGAAGAATAGAACATGCAGAGAACCTAGGAACATTTGTATGGCTCAAGAGAATTAGAGTTTACAAAAATAATTTTTTAAAGCTGATAGTACAGATAAAATATAAGATATTTCCAAATTTATGAAGATATTTTTATGAAAATATAAACTTTGCTTATATTTGGACATACAAGTGTGTGTTGACAATATGTTATACATTCTTAACCTTTGGACTCTATGAAGTGGTAAGTATACAACTGCAAAGGACAGAGATATATTATTCTAATAAGGATAGTTCAAGAACTAAAAAAGTGCAGATTTACATGTCATGAGAGGAAAATCTTTCATGAGGAAAAAAAAATCAGGACAATGTTGACTAAAATATATATGAATATGTGTAAAAGATTCAAACTGTGACAAAAATTTAATGATGAAATCTAAATGAGCAGATTTGAATAACATAATCAATAGGCTATCTCGTTTCACTATATAACATAAGCAAAAATGCTTAATGATTATTACACTAAATGTATATCCAAATTTTTCATTTTTGTGAACTCCTAGATACTACATAAAATTCTAACTAAGGGTTGAAGCTGAATTATATTCACATGTAAAGAATACACCTTCAAAGGGATTTAGTTTTTCCATATTATTCTGAGAAGGTAGGACATAAAAAATTTTCTTTCAAATCTTGGTCACGTTATGTCTCTATTTTAATGAAAGAAATTTGTGCTTTACTATATTTAGAGAAGAGTTACATTCCAAACCAGAGTACCATTTGTGTTCTCATTCGCATGTACCCTGTTCAAAAAAATTGAATGATTTTTCCTTTACATATATCAAGTCTAAGATTTGTGATTCTCTCAAATTTGTCTCTTGCATATATATTTTTCAATCACATCTTTTACTGGACATCCCTACGGACTCTATCCCATAGACCTACACTCTCCAATATATTAGCTACTACCCACATGCAGCTATTTACAATTAAATTTAAAATTTTTAAAATTAAACAAAATTAAAGCTTCAGTTCCTTAGTCACATTAGCCTTGTTGAAATTGTTTGATTGTCGTGTGTATCTATAGTCTTCCATATTAAATAATTCAGAATTAGAGTATTTCCAAAATCACAGGAACTGATATCAACAGCACTGATATAGACAGTAACATTCAATTATCATTTATCCATTTAGTCAACCATTAACTAATATTTTACTGAACCCTCGTAATGTATCGGGCATCCTCCAGTTCCAGAGAAACAATAATACAGTGGCTGTAGTTCCTTTTCATCAGGCTTACATTCTTGAGATTGAAATAGACCTAAACTATTAATCAACAAAAATATATATGATATATATATATATATATGTATATATATGAAGTATTAGAGTCTGTACTAGAGGAATTAATCCAGACGAAGCTGGGAGTGATAAGGAAATGTTTCCCTGAAAAATACGTGAGTTAGCTATGTAGAAAAAAAGTCAGTGACTATCACTGTGGAAGGTATCAGGGTGAAAAAGGAGTGGAATTTAGGCCTGGATAATTACATGTGTGAAAGCTGTAATAGAGGGGAAAACTTCATATGCTTGAAGAATAGTCATAAAGATTTATTGCTAGAATGCATGAGAGGAATTGGTAGTAACAAAGTTAAAAGCAGAAATGGGCCACAGTGTACAGGCTGAAATGGGTCATGGCCAGGCCTCAAACACAAAAGTTTCAAGAAAGGCCCATTAAAGCTGCAAAAAATAGAACTTGTTTAACTGTGGAGAGCAAGAAATTTCTTATATTGTAATAACATGAACCTTTATGTGCTGACTTGAACCTCCCAACCTCTGCTTGCTTACCTCCCACCCACTGTGATAAAGAATGAACCTGTGCCTTATTCTTTTCCACTTAATGGACTCCAAGTGCCACACAGATGGTGTGGGCCTGTGTACTTCGGACATGAGCAGAGGAGCCGTGAAGAGACAGATACACACATTCTAGCATGAAACCCTGATCTGTGTGCCTCGTCCTACTCTGACTTTGTTGGTTGGGTCAGTTAGGCTCATGCAGGAAAACAGAAATCACACCAGTTATTTTAACAGAAAGTAATATAGAGAATTGATTAAACAAGTATTGCACAGAGCTGTCCACTATAGCTGTTACTGAAATAAAATGTAATTGAAATGGGACCACAAAGGCATCTGATACATGCAACTTGCAAGGCCCAGACTTTTGTGGGTGGTATGGCTTTGTCTCCACAGGTATACGGTAATAGTTAAAACTAACCAGGAGATCACGTTTAAATGAAGTCTCACTTGTTTGACCATAATCATTGATAAGTGGTACCAGACTAGAAGATACTAGGACTCATTTTCTTGGTGTTGAAGCCTTATAAATTGGTTTGTGATTTTAGCCAATCCTGCTTTGATTGCTTTTCAATCAAAAAGTTATTTTGGCCCTTACTGACGTCAATAGGAACAAGTACACCCAAGTGGTTTATGATGGATTGAATTAGGGATAGCTGAAAGTGCCATTTTCTGAGGTGAAGAAAACAGACATATGTTTGCTAGAAGTATTATGTGCTTAGTTTTCAGCAAGTTGAGTTAAAAACTAACACATGTTCTGTAGAACTTCTATGTGGAGATGCCTAGAAGGTTATTTGGGTTTACTGATAAGAATGGAGCTCAAGGGAAAAGTCTGTCCAGAATACATAAAGCCATTCGAATGACTGAGATATTATAGAAAAAATATGAAGAGCTTTCCAAAGTATAGTATACTGTTTCTGTGGAGCACCAAAATTTAGAAACTTCAACAGGAAAATAGCTTATTTAGGAAAAAAGAACTAGAAAGATAAAAAACACCTGGAGAAAGTTATGTCATAGAAAATTGTAACTCCGGGGGCAAAATCCCAGTGAAAATACCTCTAAAACTGAAATTAGTCAAAGGGAGAAATAAAGTTAAGAAACCTTTTATTTCTTACAAGCAGTCATCCCATCTCTCTCTTGACCCAGCTGCAGCAGAAGAGAGAACTCCACCCAACCTCTCTGGTCCAGGTAAGCCCTGAAATACTCTTGTAATTACCTATTGATATGTAGATGGACCACTTCTCTCCACCCCTTGGAAACACCTACTGAAATGCATATGCACTAAAGCAAGGTGAGAGATTTTGGAAATATTACAATTTTACCCACAAATATACTTACAGTATTTTGGAAAAGTATACTCTTTCTACCAGAAACTATCCTGGGAATAATAATAAGTTTGGCATTTAACTCCAACTTAGTTGAATTCATGACAATTGAATATTTCTTTCACCATTTTCTATATTATTTGGTTTGTTTTAGAAGATGAAGAATTTGAATTCCAATATATAGATAGACACTTCAAAACAGGTTTCTCAAAAAACAGCCCTTTTATGTTCTAGTGAAATACTATTAAGTCAAATTTAGGTTTAGATATACACTGTGTTGTGAGGTTTCTTTTAGAATTGCTTCAAAAGTGTGAAGACTGAAGAGCCCTGCCAGCCTTGCCGACCCACTCCCCAAACCCAAACACACTCATTACACACTCTCCAGTAGATCATAAGATACTCATGGTTAATTTCTGTGAGCGCAATCTAGTTCTCATATACTCTGAGGTGAAACTGTTATAGCAGGTAGATAGCCAGACAGGAGCAGGGAAGGAGGAGATGGACTTTGGCCAGTGTTTACATTCATCTAGATGGTCGCTTATATTCTACAAATTCCATATAAGCTGTTTTCGAGAGATGTGGAGTGAAAATATAGGTAACAGACTGGCCCAAACTGGCTAGTTCCAACATGGAGGGAAATTTGACCCTGACTTCCTACCAAATCCTATTACCATAATAAAACTCACCCCCTATCATTAGCATAGTAAAATCACACCTCCCCATGCCATGATAGTTCTGATGTGGACCAAACAGTCAAAAATCCCTCCGCCCAGGGTGAGGGTAGAGAAAGCCCAAACTCCAGGAAGACTCTGCCTGTTCCCTCTGAGTCATAATCACTTAGTGAACACTTATCTCCCTTCATACTGAAAAAGGTTCCCTATTGTTCCCTCAGTGTGACTCCTTCTGGGTCCTCCTGCACTCCAACCCTCAGGCATGTACTCTTGTGTTTATGTAAATTTTATTTTCTAAATAAACTTGTAGTGCTCAATGGCTTTTCTGCAACCATCCTTGAACTCTCTCTCAGAACGAGATCAAGGACCCATCTCCAATAACAAGATTACATTTTCCATTTTACTAAAATGATTTACAATAATGGCTTTGACTTACCATTTCAGGTTCCATAGATAAGGAGCTTGGAAGTTTCTACTCTGTCCTAACAAGTTAAAAGCTGAACAGACTGAAACATCAACTCTTCTAGGATCTGTCAGAGAGGAGAGGACATAAATCAAACTGCTGCCTTCAAGGTGGAGGAAAAGATGTGTGCAGGTCAAGGCTTACCAGGAACAGGGACTCAGGAGCAGAAACCTCCAAAGGAGGGAGTTCGGGGCAGGAAACCTGAAACTGTAAACCATGGATTGTTAGAAGCTCAGTGTGGATAATTCTGGGAGTTAAAAACCCCAGGGGAACCCAGTCATAGAGGACTCCCACATTTTTGTGAGTGTAGCCTTCAGGAGCTCAACCTGGTAAAGGTTAGAGGAAAAGCTCCTTGGGTTTTTGGCAAAGGGGAGGAAGAAAGGATCCAGGTTTAAATACTCCCAAGTATACTGGCCTACTTAACAAGTCATGCTCACAGGAGAAACAAATTAACCAGAAACTAACCTGCTAGAGTATTTTCTGAGCCTAACTGACTTGCATGAAGACAAATACCCAACTCTGGTCAACTCTAGTCATCCTACCCCACATAAGGGGAGAGGAAAAAAAAAGGAGAAACGTTTGTGAAATTTGTAGTCTAGAAGCACAGCCTCACTGAAAGACAGACTAATCATAGGACTGTTAGGTAGAAAGATAAACGTGAGTAGCCAGGGAAGGGGAAGATAAGGTTCAAGGAAAAACTGCCCAGTTAGGGGGTTCCACTTGAAGACAACAAAGACTTTGCAGGGAGATAACTTCCTTGCCTATCTGGACCAGGACAGACCAGTTCCAATCAGATGACAATGCAGGCATAATAGAACAAACCTAAGAACCTCAGTTTTGCTTCCCCAGGCTTTTCTGTGCACATTCTTGGAAAGGACAAATGCACTGAGAGGGATGACTATATAAATGGACCTGTCAATCAAACAACCTCACCTTGTCAATCAAAGAGGTGCCTCCTAGCCAGAAAGTAATATAAAGGCTTCCCACCTAAAGGATGGGGCCTTTGTCTACCTTTATTCTGGCCTACTTCTCACTTGGAGTGTATTCAAATAAAACTTTCACTCTGCTTTGTTATTGTGTCTCTGCCTTTCAGTTCTTTGTTTCGGCAGGGACTAGGACCGAGAACAAACCCGACCCATAACAGGACTATAGAACATGTCGCCACCCCTACACCTCACCACCACATCACTAAAGACCTGTTTATAGCAGCTCCTTTAACATCATGTCCAGCTGTACCTCCGATTATGATTTTTCCTGTCTCATTGAGAACACTGAGTAACATGTTTAATGACTTATCATTGAATATACAAAAAATAAGGTCTGCTAATTTTCTCACTGTCTCACCTGAGGGTTCAGCCCTGGGCAAGTTCACTCTGGATTTGCTGAGAACACTGGGGGTAAAATGGTTGATACCCAGGTTTGTTCGCATGGTGGCAGGTCAAGCTCTAGAATCCTGTCCGTCTCAGGGCAAGTCTGCATGCAGCAAGCTGGTCTGTGCCTCTGGGTCTCCACTACTTTGCAGCCCCACAACCCTGGGTGGAGCTCTTTATATAGAGTCAATAATAACTTATTGCCCAAATGTGTGCAAGCCTGAGCCTGTGAGCATCATGCATGCACAGTGGGCAAGCAGTTTAGGGTCCTGTGAGAATCCTGGCCATGGAACTTCCATTTTCTCTACTTTAATGCATTTCTTTTTTTTATTATTAGTTTCTAATTTTGTAAAATGTAAATTGTCTCTTTGGACCAATTCTGTTAGTAGCATGCTTACCTACTGACGGTTCATCAATAGAGAACACATGGGCTTCCCTAACGACACAAGAATTAGCACATGGTAAGTAAGAGTCCTCCTGATTTGCAAAGCAGTAGTTTGCAATGTTTACAATGGTTTCCTGGCATATTATCCTAATAAGATGGAAAATGTGGTGCGAGATACAGACATAGTGAATGAGTTCTGGAAAGGACACAGTAAAATGTGAGGCACAAAGGAAACATTTTGCCTACAAGAAATTCTGAGAGGATTATATAAGGATATAGGAATTAATGGGTTGACAAATGTGACAACCTCTGTGGTAAGTAACAAGATATATTACATTAAAATATCCAAATTATGTAAATTGCTTTGACTTTATATCTTTCAGAAACCATAAATCAAAGCTTAATTGAATATAAATGAGAAACATTAAGTGATGTCATATTGCTAAAGTAATTTTTTCAAAGTATAAGACTGTAAGAATTGCTTTTATTTTCCAGTGTTGGAAAAATTTTAAAAGTCAATGTAATATATATGCTTCATTCAATCCAAATCAGAATTCTTCAAGTCTGTATGATAAATGTGTTGCTTCACATTAAAACATAATGATAAAAATAAATTAAGCTATTATACATAAGAATTCTAGGTAATTTCTTTAAATTGCTCTGCTATATCAATTATATCTGGGGGCACAGAAGGCTTTTAACCTTAATTCTCAAATCTCTCAGTGGTGTATACTTTTTTGATCCACAGATGCTAAGAAAATAAAATTATAAAAAAGAATGTTTTTGAATATTTATTTATAACTTTGCCCATGAACTTTAACTTGTGGTAGAGTAAAACTGATTTTACATAGTTTACAATTAAACTAAAAATTATTTTTAAAAGATAATTATATTCACATATTATATGAAATCACATTTATTACATGATTTATATCAATTTGTTTCAAAAATATTTTTGGCACTCTAATTACCTTCAATAATTTTCAACAAAATCCTTATTTTCTAATAAAAGTATAGTTATTTAAAATAAGAAACCAGGGAAATATCCATGTTACTCATTGTGGTACTTGAATTCGATGACCATATTTTCCCATAACAACCATATACTGTGTTGATCTTTGTGTTCAGTGGCTATCAGCCATGTGAAGATCATTTTGATGACTATGTTAAAAGCAAGCAAATGTAAGACAGGATTCCATCATGACATCCTGATTTTTTATAAATTGAGCCAATTGAAAAATAAAACAAGGATTATCATATTCATGAAAAGTAACCCAAATTTCAGACAATCTGGTGATTTTGAGTCCTTTGTATGTCAAATTCACTTCATCTTTAATATTTAAATATTAAATATCAAATCTCCATATTACATATGGTGGAAGATCCAGCATCTCCTCATAACTGCATAATTGGTCAAGAGGCTTAAATTCATCTTTATTTCCAATGTCTTGAGTCCCCTGAATCTTTGTGTTCCTGTGCGAGAGGTACACTGAATATGCAACTGCTTCCCTCCCTTTCAAAATAACACAGCTTACAGAAGTTTTGAGTTAATGAGAGTGGCGTTCTCTCACAGTGTATAAACACCTCTTAATAGATTATGCTACTTTTGAGTGCAGATTATTCTACATAGAAAGTCAGGCCATGTGGAATTCTGGCTCCACTACATCCAACATCTGTGAACTTGGGCGACTTCTCAGTCTAACTGTGCCTCAGCTGATTTACATGGGGATTGTGAGGATTCGAGGTAATACTTGCAAATTTTACCACTGGCTTATTTTCTATTCTGTTTGCTGGTACATCGCTCCACCCCCACTCCTGCTATTTAATGGATGTCTCAGAATCTTAAAAGTTTCTGTCACTTTCTCATATAGAAAAGATTGTTCTTGGTTTTTCTCCATAGCTTATCTGGCCATGATTTCAGGGTTGTTTTTACAATTAAGATTGGTATCAAGATGTTGCCCTAAACCAGGGGTCAGCAAACATTTTCAGTAAAGGGCCAAATAATAAATATTTTAGGCTTTACAGGCCTTAAGGTATCTACTCAATTCTGCACTTATAACCTAAAAGCAGCTATAGAAAATACATAAACAAATGTTCCAGTAAAGTTATAAAAACAGGTGGATTTGGTCAATGAACCATAGTTATGCTTTTCCATCTCTAAATGAAACATGAGTGGGTCTAATAGTACAGATACCCACAGGCCACACTGAACCCCAGCACTAAACAAAGATAGACTGATTTTTAAAATAATTTTATTATTATGAAATATCTCATAAATGTAATTTTTGTTATATATGTCATATGCCATATGCAGTAAAACAATAACAAAATGAGCAATTTAGGATCCAACATCTGACTTACCAGCAAAACATAACCAGTACAGTTAAAATTCCCTCTGTGCCTCTTTCAATTGCATAACTTTCCTTTCCCAGGCCTCTCTACCACTCCTCCTCACTCCTGTGTGGAAAGACTTACTATTCATATACATTATTTTCTTGTTTTTTCTTATCAGTTGATACTCCTTATCTGCAGTATTTAGGTTGCATAAATTTGAGGCAATCCTGAATTAGCAAATATTGAACAACTCTTCCTAAGGGAGATAGGGACACACACACACACACACACACACACCTCACCTAGATTATAATCTTATATCATGAAAACTCACCTGGCCAGTTTGATTTTCTTTATTTCGAAAAAGGAAGCAACATTCAGAAGAGTTAAGTGACTTGCCTAAGGCTGCCCTACTAGAAAATGGCAAAGTCGGGATTCAGTCAGTCCCTGTTCATCCGGACCCCGAGCCCGAGCTGCGTGCACTACAATGTACCTCCACCTCCAGTCTCTGGGGAACTCTGTGTGACCTGAAACAAGAAGGCGCAGCCTGGCCTTGTTCCACCTCAACTAAGAATGTGACTCTGTGACTCAAGTTTTCACTGTTCTGAGCATGACTGTGAAAGTGCCCTGTTGATTTTGGGATAACATATAAATTTGTAATTTAGACAAATGGCAAATACAGAATTTTAAACAATGAAGATTGACTGTGGTTTTGTTAAAAAAATATGTATATTTCCTTAGTTTTGTATGCTTTTGATCTTTATGTAATTGGAACCACAGCAGATGGAATTTTTTTGCAATGTTATTGCTAAGCCACATATTTCTGAAACTGATACTTTTTATTTGATTGACTTTGGCTTACTCATTTATATCTTGTAATTAATTCCAATGTATATATATAATTTCTTGGCCTATTCTATTTTGGGGGAACATTTTTGCTGTTATAAGTTTCTTGCTATTACTAACAAATCCTGGTATGAAAAATTTTGTTCATGACTACGGGTAAAAAAGTTACCATGGGATATATTATCTTTACTTTTATTCAATTGATCATAGTTTCTTTCTCTTTAATCACTTTAAGGAAGGATAACATTAATAGCTTTTCTATTGTTAATCCAAACTTGGATATAGGGGATAAAACTAATTTAGCTATAATCTGTTAGATTTTAAAACATAGCCTGAATTAAGTTTTCTAATGCATTGTTTAAATGCTTTGTATCTGTGATTATGAGTGTGAGTTGGCATATAATTTTTTTATTACTCTTTTTGATCTGGTGTTAGTAAAATGCTTCTTAAAATTAGAAGGTGTTTTCAATTTTTCTATGCTTTGTAACATTTATGCATCTGTTCCTTCAAAATTTGTTACAATAATTCTATAAAAACTATACTCTGATATTTCTTCTCTTCTATTGTTATCTTAAAATAATAAATGCATTCCTTAAATTTTCCCTTGCAAATGTTTGGAATGTATATTCTATTTTCTAATTATATTCCAATTTTTATGGCTTCTTTTGAAATTTTAACATAATATAACTTCAAAAACTAATAAATCCTTTTCTAGAACAATAAAAATATATTGGAATTCTTTACTAGCCATCATCCCCATTACAAGGTTGCATGTCATCATGATTCAACTATTAACTGTAACAAAGATTCTTTTAATAGAATATATTTGTTTAGATTTACACATCTGTTTAACTTTGTATTTGCCCATCTATTTTTCTTGCTTCACAGTTTTAGATATTCTTCACTTTCTTTTAGAAATTCATAATATATATATGTGTATGTGTATGCATATATGTATATGTGTAATACATATTATTCATTTTAGGAGGGTCTGTTGATGGTAAGTTTTGTCTATGTTTATTTATCTTGTTCTTGAAAAAGAGTTTGCTAAGTATGCACTTGAAAAGTGATGGTTCATTTCTCCAAGCATCTTGAACATATTCTTCTACTGATTTTGCCTCTAGTTGCTGATGTTGGGAAGTTTACTATAGTCAAATTATAAGTTTTTTGTTTTGTTTTGTATATGAGTATTTATTATTGCTACCTGCTTTGTAGGTATGCATTTGTTTTAATTAATTCTGTTTGGAATATATTGTTTCTTGACTTTTAGGTATCATGTCTTTAATCAATTCTTGAAAATTCTTAGCCATTATCTCTTCAAATATTTCCTCTTCACTAGTCTCACTTTTAGCTTTTCCTTGAACTATGATAAGTGTATTAGTTCTCATTATGTCTTCCACATATTTAATCTCTTCTGCAATCCTCAGATGCAATATCCAGTTCACCAATTCTCTTTTCAGTTTTGTCTATGTAAACATGTGCAACAATGTTAATTACACATTTGCATATGTATGTACATACAAATATTTTAAATGGGACAATTTAAATAACCTTTTATTTCCTGATTATTAATATTTTCAAATTTATTTACATATTTTATATATATATAGTTATTTTATGTACTTATATTGATATTTCAATATCATAAGTCTTGTGTTAATAAAGTTATTTCATTTTTCTCCTGATTCTTGACTGGGATACAGGACCAGGAATAAGGTTAGGTAAGTGGGTCACTCAGATTATGTGCCAAATAGGAGAGGCCAAAATACACACTAATCAAAATAAATAATATTTTAATATAATTTAAAAAAATAAGAATGAATGCAAAAAATTCACAATAAATAAACATGAAAAATTATGAAGACAAGATTTGACCTTCACCTTGTATGAGTGACCTCACCATAATCCATCTGTAACAGATCCTCCTTGTGACTAAAATTTTGATATTTAATCATAGATTTTTGTATTGATTTTAATTTGTTAAAATAAAATAATGAATTAAACTACTGTTTAGCATGATAACTGAGTTTTTTGGAGCTCCCTTGAATTTCGCACCAGAGGTGGGTACATCACTCACCTAACCCTAGTCTCAGCCCTGCCATAACTTTTTTGGTGGGTGTGTTTTTCATATATATTCCTTTATTGTGATTACCATTGAGTTGAGCTTAATCTACGCAAAACCTGAGCAGTCTGAGTAGAGGGTATATAGGAAGGATATCAATTTGCATCTGTCCTCCTTCTTAATGATACAGTTGGCAAAAATCCAAACCTAAGCCACAGTTAAGGGAAGACATAGAATATATATTCCAGAAGAAATTATTATAGTTTTTATAGTCATTTTTTTATATGCAGTTTAGAGAGGATATCAACAAATTCCTCTATAATTGTCTTTCTACACCTTTGACAATGAATTTGTTTTTCAATCCACGATTTAACCGAGGGTGTGTGACTCCTCTTAGGGTTTACTTTTTATAAATAGTATTGATTTCAGTCCCATCCATCCATCTCCACCTCTGGCATTGGCCTGAGGCCCATATCTTTAAGTTTCTTGTTCCCCGAATCTGTTTCCTGAAGCAGACATTAGTTCTACAATTTCACTTTCCCCTATAGTTTAAATTTTGTATATATCTTTCTGTAGGCCATTGGATTTCACCAAATTTCTCATTACCTTGGTAACGTCCTTTGCTGTATGGTTTGGCAATGTATACAACAGTTATGTATTTTGCAGTGTGAGGTTTTTCAAAATGTTTGTTTACCATACTGCCTGAAAATTTTTCTTGACCACCTGTTTGTTCAAACACTTTTGTTTTCCTCCCTCATAGAGGTCAGTGTACCGGAGCTGTGCCATAGGCAACTTTAGATAGAATTTTATGATTAAACTTGCATTCTAAGTTGACCCCGACTTTATTTGTAGGTTTTTTATTATAAACAAATAAACTTTATTTATTTATGACTTTATTCTGTTGAAATATTGGGTTTATGACAAATTAAAACCTTGTGTTTTAGGAGGCTTGTATCTATTTGCATAAGGGTAAGTAAGTACTATAGAATAAAGAAGGAAATGTGGTTGTGCTAAAATAGCTTATGTTTTTATGTATATATATATTTGATTCTTAATCAACTCTAATCTGTCTCCCTTTTCCTTTTATATTTTGCAATTAAGGAAAATTTGATATGTTTATATCCACATAACTCACAGTGGCTGATTGCCCCAGGCAATTGTACCATATCAAGGACTCAGTGTTGTTCTCTGCTTCTGGCATACTGAGCACTCAGCAATAGCCATAGCCAGATTATCATTGGTGAGTCCATACTGCTGAGCCAGTGCATTATCTGCATTCTTTCCACAATGGCCAATCCTTTTGTGCACACCTTGAGCAATGACAAAGGTTGGTAGGGAAAGATGCTGACTGTTTTCTATCCATAAAACATCCTGTCCACTTGATTATTAAAATCCTTTTTTCTGAAGTTACCCTTTAGTAAGCATTCACATGGGACATGAATACCTTCATATTTTCTCCCCATTCAGAGAAGTCTATTCATATACTTCCTCTTCAGATTTTGTTGTCGTAAATTTTGCAACCATGATCCATCCAAGTCCCCGACCAACCATCTAAACCTTTGTTGACAGTGCAAGAATCAGTATATAAATCATACATGTGACCATTTCTCCTTGCAAGCAAAGCAACCAACCAGATGCTGTGCTTGATGTTTTGCCCACTGGAGGAATTTCTCTTCACTACTGTCCTTCATGATGTCCCAGAAAGGGGCTCCAGTACTACAGCTGTCCACTTTCTGATGGAGCCTTCATACTGTACAGAACCTTCTATAAGTCAGGCTTAAGTCTTTTTGTCCTCTGTCAATGGATCATTGGAAACTCCCCATGATGGCATATGTGCCAACTGGAAACGAGAAGACAGGGTAGCAGGAGTGAGACCACGGGCGTCTGTGTCACCTTTTTATGTAACTTACTTATGCTTTCAAGTCCCATTAGGACCTTATCACACACACACACACACACACACACACACACACACACACATATATATATATATACTGCTTTTATTTCATAGAGTGTTTCTATGCATACCCAACTTTGTAGTTTCGTGGGTCAGATAATACTGAGCTCATGATATGCAGCCCAGGTCACATGGTAAGTTTGTGGCCCATGGTTAATAATTCAGTCTCTACTAAGCCATGTTAGTAGGCCAAGAGCTGATTCTCAAAAGTTATCTGTGAAGGATGGAAGAGCTTTGCTCCAGAATCCTAAGAGCACAGTGATTCACATGGACGCATCTGCTATAGGCTCCAAACAGCATCCCTATTTACCATTGACACTTCAAGCACCATTGGATCTGTTAGATCATATGGTTCAAGTTACAAAGCAGCTTGCACATCAGCTTGGACCTGTTCCAGAGTGTTTTACTCTTCTGAGTTCTACTCAAAACTAGTAGCTTTTAGAGTATTTCAATACATGGAACAAATGAAATATCCAAATGAGGAACGTGTTCTCTCCAAAGTTCAAAGAGGCCCACTATTCACTAAGCTTGTTTTTGAGTTGTAGAGGGACCAGATGCAACAACTTATCTTTTACCTTAGAAGGGATATTTCAACATGCCATGTGTTACTGGACCCTAAAATTTTCACTGACATAGAATACCCCTGAACTTTTATTGGATTTATTTTCCATCCTCTGAAATGCACATTTTTTACCAATACATCTAATTTCTACCTGCTCAGTAGGTCCAATCAGTATAATATCATTAATGTAATGGAACCTGTGACACCTTGTGGAAGGGAAAGGTGGACAAAATAGATCCCTGCAACTGCATTATGATGTGGGGCTGGAAGGTTGATATGCCCTTGAGTAAGATAGTGTACTTCCAGTACTGGCCTGCTGAAAGTGTCAGAAACAAAGTCACTAGCTTCTTGCTTCTTCTAAGTGGTTGGGGTATCCAGTGGTGATGTTTTCTGTGCTTCGTTGATAGGTCATACTACAGATAATCAGGGCTCTCTTCACTATCGGAAATAGCACCATTAGCATTTTTTAAAATCTGTTCAGATTAGAAAGCCAACTCCAGAGATATCCCAAAACAATTCAGAAATCTCCTTCTTAAAATTCTTTTACTCTAGAATCATTCACAGTACTAAAATCCATATTAAATAGACTTCTCCAGAGAAATATAACCAGAATATGCATGGGTGTGCATGCATAAGTACAATAAGGACCTGGCTCATGTGATTATGAAAGTGGAGGAGTTCCAAGATCTGCAGTTGGCAAGCTGCTAACCCAGGTGAGCCAATGGAATAGTTCCATTCTGAGTACAAAGTCTGTGAACCAGGAGAACCAGTGGTATAAGCTGTATTTCAAAGGCCTGTGGGCTAGAGAACCAAGTATAGCTGATTTTTCAGTTTGAGTCCAAAAGCTAGAAAAAAACCAACATCCCCACTCAGACAGTAAGATCAGAACAAGTTCCGTTATTCAGCCTTTTTGTCTATTCAGGTCTTCAGCTGATTGGATGAATTTCTCCCACATTAGTGTGTTCTGCTTTACTCAGTCTACCAGTTCAACTGTTCATCTCATCTAGAAATCACCTCCAGATACACTTCAAAAGTCTGAGCTCCTTGTGGCCCAGGCAAGGTGATGTAAAATTAACCATCAGAGACCTTTTTCAGAGTTTTGAGCAAAAGTATAGCCTGGTTTACCTATGCTTAAAATAATGTTCTAATCATGTACTGAGAATGACTGAAATGCATGGGTATAAGCAGGTCTTTTAGGAGTGCAGTAAAAAATACAGGGAAAAATCCAAGGATGGCAACTGTGGAGATGTTAAGAAGTAATAAAAATCTTCATAGATTTTGAATGCAGAAGCAACAGAATTTGGGTATGGGTTGAAAAAGCACTAAATGAGTCAAGGGCGATGCTAAGGATTTTATTTATAAAAATGGAAGGATGGAGTTGACATGATCTGATTTGCAATAATAACTAGGCAAGCAGATTTGGGAGAGAAGAGAACAAGATTTTCATTTGACATTCAAGCCATTATTCATTTAGAGAGGCATTTGTTAATAATGAATTGAATTTTGACTCTCCCAAGAAGTTTAACAATTTTCATAGACACTCAAAAAAAGAAAAAAGTTGTCAAAGTGAAAAAGTGTAACTTACTTGAGTACTTGAAACTTATTTCTTCAGAAGGGCTCTATCTGGGCACTCACAAATCATGCTACATATTTGAGGACCACATTTGACTTTGCATAGCCTGGACTTAGAGCCACTGTTACCTGAGTACACAGCTATGTGCTGGGAAGCAGAAAGATAAGAATACCAGATATCTTTCAATGGCATGCCAATCTTTCTGTGACTTTGTCCCAAACTGCTTTTCCAGCCTCATTAGTCATTGCCCTCAAGCAGTCTTCTCTAATATTCAGGTATTTCTGCTCCCTGAAGTCTTTTTCCTACCCGATATCTTTGCCCTTGCTTATCTTTCAGCCTGAGAAGATTCGGCCTCCCATTTTTCCAACTTTTAAAATCATTCACCTGAAAAACAAAACAATTACTCTTTCCTTTACGAACTTTACCTAATGTCAAAATAAATTATATATTCCCTATTCCTCCATGGCAGATTTTGGAGATCAATAAATATTTTAAAATTTTGCTACATATTAAAGTTTGCCTGTTGTTTGTTTTTCCACTAGACAGCAGTGTGACCCTGAACATACCAACAATGTTAAAAAAAAAGCATTCTTTTGATTCCCCAACACCTTGCACAAAATAGTTGCTTAATGTTGTATGATTATTTCGTTCAACTGAACAAATAGAATATCCATACAACAGTGAATGAAGCAATGAACACTGAAGGCTTTAAAAAATCATTCTGTGATGTTAAACAACTCTTTATCTTACTTTAAAAGCCACCCACTTGACCTCCACCGATGCTTGGTACCATGAACAGAATTGTGACATCCATGTTAAATATCCTCATGCTCATTTTCAGCATTGTGTGTTTATTTTTATTTCTTGCTATCAAAGAGTAACCCATTATGACTATACACTAGGAAAAAAAAATACTCACAAACACTGACTAAACATTTAAGGAATGCAGCAATTAAATCATGTATTTATTGGCATGTATAAACACTATTTAAAACCTATAAATACACTTATATTATGGAGCAGGAGTAGTTCATATTACTAGGCTTTGAGGGGACAGGAAATTGATTTTTAACAATTTCTAATTTGTTCCATCTTTCCTGTGTAAATGATCACACCATATTTGCTTGTGTCCTCTACAAGCTCATAGTCGGCCAATACAAAGAGTAATTGAATGATTACTTCATTCTCTCCATTTGCATTGTTACTATTTATACAACTACAGAAATTATCATTAAGGACTAAATGAATTATTCAAAAAACATTATAATTGTGTTTAAACAGGAGGAAAATCTTAACAATTGAATTATTTCACGATGTTGAAACAGCATCACTTTTATAATTTCTTAGAGATAATAAAGAAAATACAATATTATGTCACATACTGAGATATTAATTTGACAACCTAAACTACACAGTCTGAAGCCAATTATTAGAAAGGTGAAAAAAGTGTCTAGCCAGCTCAAATTAATGCCATAAAGTTCATGTAGTAAAGTTGATACTCCAGCAGAAATAAATTACTGTTATTTAGATGTTTTTCTGGCATGATTAAATTATTTCATGATTCATTATGAAATTGGAACAATAAATTGAAAGTGGAAAGAGAAAAATGTCTCACAATCACAATAAGAGAGTCAAAACTACCATACAGAAGTTTGCGGTGTGTATGTCTTTAAACATAGTATCATCTGATATAGTCTAGAGGAAACAAGTTGGTGTTCATAACAGGAGTTCTGACAGTTCATTGCAAAAACTTTTTTCATTTTTTCCATCTGTTTTGCCTCCCTTCTCTTGGTCTCCTATATATTTTCTTTTCTCTTGATTTTGTTTTTCCTAAACAGGAGTAATTTATTTCGAAGTCCTGAAACTGAAATTATGGGTGATTCTGAAAATGCCTTTAACAATAAAATTAATAGGTGACATGTATTTTCTGCTGATTATATGACACGCCTCATAACTATTACCCTATTGAAATCTAGCAGGATCCTATGGGTTCAGCAACATTATCATCCTCATTTCATAGCAGAAAGAATGGGTTCAGAGGTAAAATTGAAACTATATTCTGACTTCGGATATTAAGCTTCGAGTTATCATGCTAAACAGAGAATATGGGTTTTACTGAATGTTATGAAAATATACCTGAAAGTAAGTAAGTTTTCAAATTTCAGATAAGGATACAGCAATTTGGTTGTGATGACTTTGCAAGCGCATGGCTAATAGCAAATAGAAGTATATAGTTCCTTAGCTCCCATGTTTAATTGTAGAAGTAAATTTCATGGGTGAAATATATTTAGAGTTTTCCAGAGGCAAACATTCAAAGAAAGCAATAGAAGACAGAATTCACAAAATTAGAATGAGCTGAAAAATTATAGTTGATTATTTTCTAAGAGTTTTCTTTACAGGGAAAAAAATACTCCCTTGCTTGAGTTGTTTGTTTAAGGGGTACAAATGAGATCGCAAAAAGAATTTTATTGTATATCATTTCCTTTGTATTCTAAACATTGATAAAGGTTTTAAACAGAAAACCTTGACACTTTTTCTCTTTTTCTGAATTTGTTTAGTCCTGTGTTTTTTTACATACTTTTTATTGATTAAAATAAAAGTCATTAGAAAATTATTCTTGGCTTGCAGAAGGTAACAAATGTACATAAATCCTTGATATCTTTCTGGGATTATATTTCATGCTGAGCTAATGGTCTAATAATTCAGAGTGATATTTTCATAACCATGTAATTAAATGCCTGATTATTTGAGGTACAATTTGTGCTCTGTGAAAAACTTCTATGAACATACAATTGAAGTTCAAAAGAAGGATTTTATTCAGAGTTTTGTCCAAGTTTCCCTTTTTATGTCTGTCCCTGGTCTTTTCTTTCTGCTTAGGGTTTGCTTTTTGCCTGAATACATATTCCCTTCCTGTTACTTCTGTCCATCCTTCTTTTTCTGATATAATCAGTTCAATGCCCAATAACAACCTCAGTCCTTAGGAAAAATATGAACCTCTTTGTTTTATAGGTGAGTTCAATGTGTATTTATCCTTCACTCTTACTGTCACAGTCAAATACTTATCATCCCCACATCTAGAGATCATTTAACAAACAATCAAAAACTAGGACAGCATCAAAAATAAGAAATAAAAATGAGCTGCCTAAGTTTTCTACCATATCAGGAGTGTAGAAACCATGAGTTCTGTGGTATCAAACACCATCCAAAGGACTTATTTGAATTCCTCTTCTAAGATCCTTGCTCAAGTATTGGTTCAATAATTTAGATTCTAGTTCAACCTTAAGAATATTTCTTCTCAGTTTTCCCTGGGATTAGTCCATCACCCTGGTTATGGATTGAATTGTGTCACCTAGAGAGATATGTTAAAGTCTTAACCTCCAAGCCTACATATATGACTTTATTTAGAAATAAGCTCTTTGCAGAAGTACTCAGAATGGCAAATGTCCTTGAAGAAGGTGTACTTGGGTGCAGATATGCACAGAGAAGAGAATGCCACGTGAAGACACACATACAGAGGGAAGGTGGCTGTGTGAAGATGGAGGCAGAGATTGGAATTATTCTACCACAAGAAAAGGAAGAATTGGAGCTACACAAAATTGGAAGAGACAAGGAAGGATTCTCTCCTACACGTTTCAGAGGAAGCACGGCCTGGCCGATACCAGGATTTTGGAATTCAAGCCACTAGGACTATAAGACAGTACATATCTATTGTTTAAATCAGCCAGTTTGAGCTACTTTGTTACAGCAGGCTTCGGAAGCTTAATGACCTTAGACTTCAACCATGCAATATGCATAATTTTATTAATACACCCTTTATCTTGAGTTTGACAACTTAGTCGCTTTAGACTTCTATAACAAAAATGCAGTAGACCGTGTGGCTTAAACATTCACTTCTCACAGTTCTGGAGGCTGGGAACCTAATAAAAAGGCTCTGGCTTATCTGCTGTTTGGCAAAGGAACTCTTCCTGGTTTGCAGAGGGCTGTCTTTGCATTGTGTCCTCACATTTCAGAAAGCACATAGGGGTGTGGGGAGGTAACTCTTGCATCTCTACTTATAAAGGCACTAATCCCATTCATGAGGGTTCCACCCTTATAACTTAATTATTCAAAGTTCCCACCTCCTAATACCATTATGTTGAAGGTTAGGATTTCAACAAATGAAGCCGGGGAGCATAAATATGCAATCCATAATACCAAATCTTTAGCTTATTCAATGGGTTTCTTTTTGCAATTATAGGCACACTGATAATAGTGCATGCTGGTCCAAAAACTGGCATAGTGTTCATGTTATAAATATGGATGTAAATAATTCATCCACTGAAGCTCATGAATTTCATTCTTAGATTAACCTTCATGTCCCCATTATTACTCTACTCTATTTTCACACCCAGCTCTAAGAAAATCAGTTCTTCTGATTTCCCTGTTCCATGAATAATTAGAAAGAACAAATTGAGTAGGAAGGAATTTGAGAAATATGGTCCAAATAGGAATTCTTACAGAGCCATGAAATCTAAGTTAAAATCTGCCTTAGAATGTAAATTCTGTTCCTAATAACCTTCTGGAGATTGGGAATTTGACTTAATTTTTTAAGACTCACTTTCCTCATTTGTTAAATGGAAAACCATAACACCACTGTTATTACAATTAATGATGTAACAATTGACAAGGAACCATCTCAGATATAGAGTAGGAACTATTATGAATTCAGTTTTTCCTCCTTTTATTTCATAAAGTATATCAGTCTAGCATCACCAGCTATAAGGGAAAAGCTTGTGCCTAAATTTTTTTTAGTGCTAGAATTGGTAAGCATGGATTTGAGCTTGAATGTTCAATAAAATAATCAAATTATTATCAACAATTAGCAAGAATTTATGTAATATATTTTGTAACTTTGATGAGATTTCTATTGCTGCAGTAACAAATTGCTCCAAACTTAGTCATTTTAGAAGAACATGAATGTATTACTTTACCATTTGGTAGGTCAGAGACCTGACACAGGTCTATTCAGGCTAAGATAAAGATGTCAGCCAATCTGTATTCCCTTCTGGAGGCTCTCGGGAAGAATTTGTTTTCTTGCCTTTTCCAACTTCCAGAGGCAGTCTGCTGCTTACTTGGCTCTTAGCTGCTATCTTCCATCTTTTAAACCAGCAACGTTGTAATTCCCAGACCTTTCTCCAGCAGATATATCTTTCTCTGACTACATCCAGGAATGATTTTCCAGTTTTAAGAATTCATATTATTAATTGATCCCATCTGGATACTGAAAGATAATCTACCTATCTCAATAAAGTTAACTTTAATATGTTTAATAAATTCCCTTAACAAATCCTTCAATAAACTTAGTAAATTCAATAAAGTCATTAATAAAGTCCCTTCTGCCATGAACAGATTTGCAGTTCCATGGATTAGGATCTGGACATTTTTGGAGAGGGGGTTGGGGAGTGGGAACATTATCCTGCCTACCACAAAACCTCTTTAATCCCTACATGAGTTTCTTTAGTTACCTTGAATATTCCTTATATATGGCTATTTCTCAGAAAGTCTGGATAAATAATATTGAATATTATTTTTGGAATGCATTCTATGCTTGATAATTAGTAGTGTCTCTGACATCTGTTTATGCTCATAGGAGTACCTTGGACCCATCGTACACCCAAATATTTCTGTTATTGAAATCCTCTTAATTATCCTAATGAAGTAATTAATTACCTCTATTATTTAGACTATTTTCTATTTGGAATATCTACATCCTTTCAATGCTTTCTAGAATTAGTAAATCTATTTGCTCCTTGCACTAATTCTAAATCTCTATTCTCTAAATGGAAACATGTGAAATGTGAACATCAAAGCCTCAAATGGAAAGTAAAAATAAGAAATAAACACATTTACAGAATCAACACTTTTTTTTCAGTTTTACTGTATTTTTAAAAAAATGAGAATAGCATTTCTATTCTCCTTTATCCTCAGAGTTCTAAACAGATTAACCAAAAAGTAAATCCACTTATGATTTACAAAGTGCCTATAATTTATATATATATGAACTGTAAGTACTTTACAAGCATATATGGGAGCTCTAGTCTATAAATATAGTTAGTAAACTCTTTGAATCAAAGAATTAATGAATGTTAAGAGTTGTCATAAACCAAGTTATAGAATTATTAGATTACTTCAGCATAAAGCCAGATGCTAAAAAAATTTAATTCCACTTTGGACTTACTAAAGATCTAAGAAGAAAGTATACAGAGACTGGCCTGATGGTAAAATGTAAGTATAAATACACTTACAATTTACACAACAAATATTTATTTGGTGCCAGACATTGTACTAATTCCTACAAATAGAGTTGGCAAAAAGAAAGATTTGACATCATTCAGAGTTCACAATTGAGCTAATGCAAATTTGTCATAGAAATGTGTTTTGGGAATCCTTTTACCATATCAAGTTTTGCTGATGCCCCTTTCCAAAATCAGCTTTGTTCACCTTAAATGACAATAATTCACCTAATTTGAGAGTTAACTCTGGTTTTTATTATCTCATATATTCTTGGTATTATTCCACTCAAATAGGAAACTACAAAATTAAATTAACCTCAAAAGCTTAGTGAAGGATTCAAAAATGTATGATTTTCAGCAAGATGAGATAGTTGAGGTAAAAAGACCTATAATAAGCACATTCAAAAAGGCCCATTTATTTATCTATTTATTTATTTTGGTATCGTTAATGTACAATCACTTGAACAACATTATGGTTACTAGACGCCCTATTATCAAGCCCCCCCCCCACATACCCCACTACAGTCACTGTCCATCAGTGTAGTAAGATGCTATAGAATCATTACTTGTCTTCTCTATAAATATTGCCTTTCCCATGTCCCCCACCGCTGCACGACGTGTGCTAATCGTAATGCCCCTTTTCTCCCCTTATCCTTCCCTTGCCCCCCATCCTCCCCAGTCCCTTTCCCTTTGGTAACTGTTAGTCCATTCTTGGGTTCTGTGAGTCTGCTTCTGTTTTGTTCCTTCAGTTTTTTCTTTGTTCTTATACTCCACAGATGAGTGAAATCATTTGATACTTGTCTTTCTCTGCCTGGCTTATTTCACTGAGCATAATACCCTCTAGCTCCATCCATGTTGTTGCAAATGGTAGGATTTGTTTTCTTCTTATGACTGAATAATATTCCATTGTGTATATGTACCACATCTTCTTTATCCATTCATCTACTGATGGACACTTAGGTTGCTTCCATTTCTTGGCTATTGTAAATAGTGCTGCAATAAACATAGGGGTGCATCTGTCTTTTCAAACTGGGCTGCTGCATTCTTAGGGTAAATTCCTAGGAGTGGAATTCCTGGGTCAAATGGTATTTCTATTTTGAGTTTTTTGAGGAACCTCCATACTGCTTTCCACAATGGTTGAACTAGTTTACATTCCCACCAGCAGTGTAGGAGGGGTCCCCTTTCTCCATTCAAAAAAGCCCATTGTAAGTATACTCAATACTAATTAAATATAGAACTTGACAATGTTTATTAAAATACACAATACATTTTTATTACAAAATGAGAGTTATGAGTAAAGAAAACAAATGTGTAATATTTATCTTGATTTCAATTTTCTGAATCCTGGTGTGCTCTCTTTTAGAAATTATTTTTCATTGAAATGAAATAAAGTAATATAATATGTTCTCTTATGAGTGTTGCCTTCACCAAATTGGGAGAGCCCCTCCAACATTACCACTGCCCCCAAAGAAATAACTATGAACAATTTATTGTGTAAAAATAAGCAGTTCAGAGCCACATATTTTGTTTCTATTGACAGCTGTTCCCTACTGGCTCATTTTGTGAATTAAAAACAAATCACTCACTGATAATCTGTATTTATATGTTGCCTTTCTTCTGAGAAGCTAAAGAGATTTCATTTCTTTCTACTTCAGTTTCTTTCCCAAAAGCAAAAAACAAGAATCATAATGCCAACCATTGTCCCACATGTTATAAATAAGAGCCTTTAAAACATTTTGATCGTTTCTCATAAATATTGCTAGGTATAAAATACTATTATTAACTACACATTGATCGCAAGATGCCCATCATTAAAAAGTAAGTGTAAAACTTAGAAATCTTCAGTAATCTTCAGTACTGTTTTGAACAGAAACAGTATTTGATTAGAAAGAATACATGCTTTTGAAACTTCAAAACTGAAATGTCAGATAGTTACAGTGTATTTATGTGGGACATAAATACAAGAAGGAAAAATGTGCATTCTACTTCAACTACTCAATATTCACCCCCTACTCTATTTTTTTTTTGATGCATTAAAATTTTTCCTAGAGTAAAGTGTCCATTTAAGTGATTGCTGTGTTTTAAACAATTTAAAAAATGTGATGGGATGGCCATTCCTCTTGCCACCCAGGTATTCTGGGCTGATTCTGATGGCTTAAGTGACCTTAGCAGCAGCGGGAGAGTGACCATAGGGAAAAGCACTAATCATAGGCAACCACAAAGATTAAAGTCACTGCTTTTATTTCTTTTTTCTTTTTTTTCTTCAATTAGAGTAGTTTTTTCTATATTCAGCATGCAAAGGTATGGTGTGCTTGTTTTCAATCAATAAATATTTACTAAGATACCCAATGAAACTTTCCTTTTTGTTCTACCCACAAATCATCAGTTAGGTATAGTACATCTTAAAATGTAGCTTGGCTCACTGAAGAGTCAAACTGCATTTGAATTCCTTCCTTGATTTTCTTTAATTGTTAGATCCTTTGAGGCATACTAATAAATAACTACTTCTGCCTATAAAGATTAAAATGGATACTCTCTTTTTAAAGGGATCATTCAGGCCAAGCCTCTAACCAGTGTTTCAGATTTTGATTTTAGATCTCATTTTGGAAGATAAAAAAGCAAAATGTCTGCCAAGATGCAAGTAGCTGTTTTATTACTGGGAGAGATGGTGTCTAAACAATGCATAGATATCATTATAGCTATAATATTGAATTCAATAACTTACAAATATTAATGGAGTCTAGAATGCATCTGAATGGAATTTGTTGCTTTGAGTCACTCAAATCTCATATAATAATTAAGACCCATTCTGCTACTTCTTTTGTATGTGTGTGTGTGTGTCTATAATTTCTGTCTACATTTCTATTTAAAGCTTTATTTCCTCCTTTCCCCTACTTACAGACCAAAGAGGTCCTGGGCTTTTGAAATTCAGGGAAGAAGGGATCCTTGAGCCATGGAACAAACTTCACTCCCTGTTCTAATCACTATCTCCGCCATTTACTGTGGCAAGAAGGAGGGTGGGCGGAAAGGTGAATATTTCTTTACTTAACAAGGTCACAAGGCCTCCTTTTTCCCAGTTGATCATCCCGTTTCTCTTGCTACCACTCTCTGGTACTCAGTTTCCTTTCTGGGATGTGCTTAAAGGCTGACTCTATTTTGAGTTGCTTGTGTTGGTATTTTAGAACAGATACCCCTTCCTCCTACATGGCACACACTCAAATTTCCCTGAGTTTTGAGACTCAGTGCTGATAAACAGAATTCCCATCCTTGCCCACATGTTCCCACTCTGTGCTGGTGGGCAGAGTCTCTTTGCCTGAAAATATATTCCTTTATTTCAGGTGTGGGTCAACTGGCTCAAGCCCAGATAACTACTTAAGTGTCCACTCATTCAGCCTCATCATGCCAAACAATGGGAGCGCAAACATTCTGCCAGTCTTCTCAGCCCCAGGATGTCTCCCCACGTATCTCACGTTCTTCAGATAGCACAGGGATGTATCAGTAGACCTACTGACTAAATAGATATACACCATAGGAGGCAAATACCAGTCTTCCATTCTTACAGGCCCAACTAATCTTTATAAGCGATTCTCTTCAAGATTCCACCCCCTTGGTTTTTGAAAAAATAAAGCATTCCCCAGATTACATCTTATTCTCCAGGAATACTATACCCTCAAAACAGCTTCCACATGGCTCTATCCACTCTCTTTGAGAATAAAAGGAGGCCACTGTGATTAACTGTGTTGATTCTACTGAATGCTTTCAACAAGTATGATCTTCAGGGATAGCAGGACTCAAGAGAACACTCCTAAACTCAAAATTGATTTTGCAAATATTTGCTGAGCACCAACAACATAGAAGGAACAGCTCTAGGTGTTGGTAAACAGCGTAAAAGATTTTCTCCTTATGGAGTAAAAATTCCCATGGAAAAAAGTAAAGCAGAGAAAGATAAGGGTTTGGAGAGTGGTGGGTTTGGACAGCTTTAATGATGTTGGTGCTATTTAAAATAGACTAATTAGTGAAAGCCATACCAGAAAGAGATTTGAGTAGAGGTGTGAAGGTGAAGGACCAAACCTTGACGTATTGGGGCAAGATGGGTAGGGTGTGGAGGAAGGGTTTAGAGATGGAAAAACAGATGCAAAGGGCTGAGACAAAACATCACAACTTGTTTAAGAAGTTTAATATGAAATGGAGGTATTTCCTGCTGTTTTTTTCCAACCATTTCTTCCAGTCCTTGACTGGAGGTACTTGACAATTAGCATCAACCTTCTCCACAAATTACAGCCATGCTAGTCTTGGACTATTGTGGACATGATAAAACTGCATGATCAGGATTCTGCTCTTGTTAAAATTAATATCGAGCCACATTTTCTAGCACATTGTGAATTCCTTTTTGTGTTTTTTTTTAGTATAATGGACATATGGCATTATATTAGTTTTAGATGTACAACATAACAATTTGATATTTACAAATATTGCAAAATGATCACCATGACAAGTCTAGTTAATATTCACCATACTAAGTCACAAAATTTTTTTCTTGTTTTGAGAACTTTTATGATCTACTTTCTCAGCAACTCCTAAACATGTAATATGGTATTGCTAACTATAGTCACCATGGTGTACATTATATCCCTTTGATTTATTTATTTTATATAAATAAAGTGCTTCATGTAGAAATATGTTCTTTAAAAAAAACTCCCTACCACTTGGCATTCAACAGGTGCCAAAAAAAGCCTGATAAATGAACATATCAAAGCTTTCTTTGATCATTCTTTCATCAAGTCCCATCACTAAATTTACTCTGAATTTCCTTGTCATCATTACCTACCTCTGAGCCTCTTAACGGATGGGGCCATGCCAAGTGCCCAGTTAAGTACTCAATAATCGAAACTTTTTGTAAAGGGCTTACTAATTTCCAGGCAGTATAAAAACCACTGTACATGTAATTTCATCTTAGCATGAGTTTAGGTTTGACATCTTCTACAGACAGGAAATGAGGTGTTTAGAAATTATTATCTTTCTGTAAGTCATGAAAGTTTTGGAAAGAGTAGAGGGTTTAAGAAGAGTCTTGGTTTATACTGTAGACAAACTAATCCCTTGCTCAAATAATTGAAAAAGCGTAAAAGGAAATAATTTGATATTCAAAAAAACTGGAGACTTGCACCATAATGCTGTCACTGCTTTGATTCTGCAATCTTGATCTTTCTTTGGTTAAGTTTTGGGAATGGGGAAGTTGACAGAGCCGGGCTCTAACCTGGATCTGCCATTAGCTTAGTTTTGTGCCATCAGGTGACCTTTGTGACTCATTCAGAGTCATCATCTATGTAACAGCAATGATAACACCTACAGAGTGTAAGGGGTAAATGAGAAAACGCAAAGACCTTAACAAAAATTCATTAAGAACTCAGCAAAAAGTAGCATTATTCTTGGTTAGCAGAAACAAATCTCAAATTCAAAATCAGATCTGTCTCATTCTAAGGCCTAGACATTGGCAATAACCCGTGCACACAATACCACCTACATTGTTTTCCAGGCAGTTCACAGTGATTTCCTCTGTCACACACATATTTCTATGTTTTACTGCTTTTATTCTTTATTTTCCTGTGTCTTTTACAGAAAAGTGAGGTACAGCAGCTGCAAATAGGTTTTCCATTAAGAGACCAATGCTGTTTACTGCAGTGTCTTGAAAGCACTCTTTTTGTTTTTAATATCTTGTGAAAAAACATTCAATAATCCATTCCCTCAGGCAGTGTCAACTTATTCAAATTCCTAAGGGACATTTTAAGGTGAAAACTTCACGAGGATGTGTTTCTCTTGCAAGCAAGTTAAGAGGAGCAAGGAGTAGGTCTCACCATTCTTACTTGCTGAGACACCTGTGGAGATATAATTCTCACCAACCTTGGCTATAGGCTATGGTTTTTACAAATATAACATCTGAGAATGGTTTATCTTGGCATCTATTCACAACTGGGATATAAATTCTGAAGACACAAGTAAGTATTTACAAGTTGTGGCAAAGGAGTGTTGAAATGGGGCAGATGACAGCCTAAGTCACTTGCCCCAATCTTACAAAGGCTCAGTCGTTCCCAAGGATGTGCTACTACGGTTTGGATAAAAATGACATAACTGTATTTCATACTGTGTTTTTTAACAATAACAGAAAAATTCAGGAAAAATGGTTTGATAATTATTTTAATAAGAGAATTATGTTAAAAATTAAGATCTTAGTGTGTTTTTTCCCCTTCAAATGCCTTTCATGGTTTATAAATTCCTGGCACAAACATACTAGAATTATTGCAATCTAAAGATATTTAAATGTTCAAATATTTTTTTTAAGTAGAACTATTTTTCTACTTAAGTAGTAGAAACATAATTACCTAAGCAGTCCTCAAGGATTTAAAAAATACATTAAATAGTTTCTCTATTAGCAAGTTTAAACTATATGTATATGAAGAGTCAGTCTGTGAAAACTATGCATCTATTTTGATAAATGCAAGTTAGCTTGGTTGATATGGGTGACAACTGCAGTTTTATATCAGTTTCAGTATTCAATTTATTTCTATCTTTTCTAGTTACACAATATAGAAAAGTAAGACTCCACATAGAAAATCAGAGCAAATGGATACCATTCTTGTAGGATGTTTGGCAACCTCAAGGTACTGTTGATTTAAACAAATGAAGAAGTTTGTAATGGAAATAGGAGATTTTTGTATTAAATTTCAAGATTCAATAACTTCTAATTTCTGGTCATTAACGTAGAGAAATACTCAAAGCTGACAATAGCACAGCACTTATATTTCAATATTAGCCATAGATAAAGAGCAAAGAAAACTCTTGTTATTTTCAACTAACAGAAAGGTGACAAAGAGCACATATTCCTAAGAATTAACTGTCATGTAGGTTAACAGGCTCTCATTCTGCTTCACAGTAAGCAGCTCAGCACAACATTAGATGATGGGGAATGCGTACACTTGCCTTTTAAAAAAATCAAAATACAGAATGTAATCCTTTTTTCTCAATTATACTTTTATAAGACTAGAACTAGGTGCATACAGATAGAAGGGGAAGTCTAATTTCTGAGGTCAACACAAAAACAGTGTCATAAGTGAGTGTTTACAAAATGTATTTTCTATACAAAAGAGTTGATTAGAGACTTTTCTAAACTCTTTACTTTTATACTTAATATTACTTAAAAACATAATTTAAAAGTTCAAGTCAGATTTGTGGGAACACTGAACACTTTAAGAACATAGTTTGAAGAACTCCAGTTCAGTGTTAATCACCTTTGAGGAGAAAAAACGAAAAGAGAGAAAGAAGGATCATCTTCAAAATGCTTTAAGTCAGAAGCTGAACGAGAACTGGCATTCCCTTGCATTTATTTCAGCTCTTTTTAAAACATATCATTGCACATTTCTTTAGTGGTCCTCAACTGACATTATTTTGATGCCAATGGGACATTTGGTAAAGTCTACAGTCACTTTTCATTGTCAAAAAGATAAGGAGACAGTGCTATTTGTCCTAGTGAATAGATTCCTGGGATGTTACTAAGCATT
>JAVSCE010004408.1:0-52917 GCA_032199065.1 Smutsia gigantea
TTTCTGGGGCTGAAGCTTCCAAAATTGGCACCAAGCCTGCTACACAGCCCCTTCTAGGAAGAAGAAGGACCCTTTTTGTGCTCCAGAGAGAGAAAATCTTTACAACTACATTAACTGCCTCCTGTGTGCCAGCCCCAGAGAGGTCAGAGAGAATGTGAGCCAAGACTGGCCTGAGGGCCGACGGCCTGGGTGACTGGAGGCAGTGGCTGCAGGTGTGAAGCACATGAAATGGGAAAGAAACAAGACAGGCCCCCAGAACCAGGGCACCCCCACCTGGGACCCTGAGCTCATGAACCCGAACAGAGTCTCAGCACGAGGCTGCTGGGATCCGCACCACCTTTGGCCTCCAAGTCCAGGGCTGCAGGGAGCTGTTGCTCAAAGTGCTGGGTGGGCAGCTCAGGGCTGGGGAGGCAAGAAAATGCCTCTAAGGCCACCACAATGGCCCCAAGTGGCCACCAACTGCCTCACTGGCTTCAGACCTGGAGAGGGTCACTGGACTCAAGCCTGCCCACTGCCCACACCTCGCTGCATGTCCAAGACCACCAGGCCCTCCTCCCTCCTTGGTGCCTTTCTCCAGCTGACGTCTTGAGACGGGTGGGGTTGGTGCTGACTTGTGCAGCATCCCCGGCCAACCTAGATGTCCCTCTGGGGGTGTATCTCACTCCCCACCTCTGCCCCGAGTCACATAGGTGCTGGCCTGGTATGTGGGATGGCACTTACTGCTCTAGCCACCTGCCCAAGGCCACCTCCCGGACCGTGGCACAGCAGCTGAATGAGGATGCTCCTTCTGCCGAGGGAGCCCAGGTGGGGTTCTCAGCGCCTGGGGCTACGAAGGGCCCCCGGAACCTGTGCTGACCTCCCAGGAGGCCAGAGTCATGAGATGTATTATCCCTCAGTGGACACAGAGGCCTCTGGGCCTGGGGTTTGTGGATAAGCATGGCTTCCAGGAGGGGCAGCTTGCAGTCAGCTCTGAAGAGGATAGCAACACCTGTCTGCAGGGACTCCGAGGCCTGGGGGCCAGCCTCACCTAGCACAGACTTTCCAGGGGGTTCTAATGACCTCAGTGGCACCTCTTCTGTGCAAACTCAGTGTTAGCAAACAATGAGGTCAGAAATAACCAATCTGATCTAGCAAAGAGGTGATTTGAAAAGGGGGGTGCTTGACAATGCTTTCCTGCTCCAACCCCAAGCTCATGCCCAGCCCAGGGACCTGCAGCCAGGATACTACGTGAACCTGCCTGGAGGACGCCACCAACAGGGACCTGCCCGTGTACACCACTGGAGACCCGTGACAACCAGCTCCTGACATCAGCCTTTCTCCTCACTTGGGGCTTGAAGCATGTTTGTGGCAAAGGCTCCCTCTCTGGACCTTTCTGCACGCTGTCACCAGGTGCACTGACAGCCCTCCCCAGCTCAAGTGCACAGGGAGTTCTCTGCAAGGGCCCCTGGGGAATCTGCCCGGCGTCCATCTGGGGGCATCCTGGCCCATGCGGAGGACCCAAGGAACCTTCCTCAGGGGTTGAGGCTGCCCTGCGCCCACCTGCTGGGTTTGTTCTGCAGAGGCTGGTCGCCTGTCTGGCTGATGCCCGTCAGGGTGACGCCATCAGTGGTCTTCTTCTTCTCTCTCCGGCTGAGAGTTCGATTCAGGTCTGCAGACCACTCCTGGGCAACAGGCACCGAGAGAGAGATGGGACAACTGGTCTGAGGCCATCCTTGTCTAAAACACGGGTCCTTGAGCCAGTGGCCTGCCCCACTCACTCAGCAACATTTAGCCTCACTGCTCCTGCACTCGCTCTGCTTCCCAGCAGACGTCAGGCTCCTGACCCCTCTTCACTCCACAAGGAGAGGACTCCTCAGGGGGCCTGGAGGCCAGCACCAGGCCCAGCTCCAGCCTGCGGTGGCATGGCCTCTGGGAGGAGATTTGACTACCCAGCAACGGGTGGATGATGAGACAGCCAGGGCCAACACTCAGGTGTCCTGCACCCCAGTCCCAGGGAGCCCCCAGCCTCCCCTGCCACGTGGCACTCAGCCTCCAGCCCTCTTAGGCCCAGCATGTGAACAGGCTTTTCTCAACTGCACTGAAAAGCACCAAGAGCCAGGACAGAAGAAGGGGGCTCGGACTTGACTGTTCAGAGAAGCCGCAATGCACCCCTGACCCTGCCCACGATCAAACCCAGCTCTGGCTGGGTCAGCACTTGGCATGACTGAGTTCACAGCATGGCTCACAGGTACTGGTGGAGTTTCAAGGTCAGAAGTCATCTTGGAAACATCAAGTCTAACCTGCCAATTGGTCAGCCGAGGCCCAGAAAGAAAGCAACTTGCCCACACAGAGCTGATGGCAGCCCTGGCCCGACTCCAGACCCAGGTCAACTGTTTATGACTTTAACAAAATAAGCTGAGAACCCAACTGGAACTTTAGAGTCCCCACAGTGACCTTTTGAATATAAATATGCCCTATCTAGGTGGCTTCCAAGCGCCAATGGGATCAACGCCAGGCCGACTTTGGAAGGAAAGGCCAGCCATTAACTCAGACAACGTGGGCTGAACCAGCATGCATTGCCAGACCAGGCCGTGGACACCACACACAGACCCACGTGCTCTGGACACACACTGTGGGAGGTTTGGAGTTCAATAAAGTAGCCATAAAATAGGAACTTACTTCATCCTTGTGGCATGGAAAATAAAAAAATAATTTCATTAGAGAAAGCCAAGCATGAGCCGGTCAGAACCCCGAGCACCCGCCACATGCAGGGTCCACAGAGAAGGGCCACTGTGGGCTCTGGCTGGGTCACCCACCCTAGTCCTACCACGGGTTTCTTCCCAGGCCATTTGGCCCTCTGGGAATAGAGGACAGCCCCAAGGATGGGCAGTGGACAGAGCCTTTCACCCAGGTGAGTTCCTGAGTCCCTCCAGGAAGTAGTGAGGCCCCGTCCCCATGAAATCCCTGTTGTGTGCACAGGCCACATCACCAGCTCTCTTCTCCCCGCTGTGCCATCTCCAGCGGAGGACAGGCTGGGCTGTGCGCCCTCTCCTCTAGCCTACTTCCCCTCAGGAAGGCCCCAGGGCTCCGGGCCTCAGTGGCAGAGACACAGCCAGCGCCTGGCCCTCTGTGGGGAGATGTCCCAAAGACGTGCAGAGGCATGCTCAGCTGGAGGCCCACACGGCCATTGGGAGAAGCCTTCTTGAGAAACTCCAGAGAAGAGGCAGACACATGGGCACTGATGAAACTGCAGGCTTCTGGGTGGCATCAGGGCCAATACCAGCTTGGACCAAGCCACTGAACCCCCAGCCACCGAGGAGATGGGGTGTGAGGCCATCCCCGTTTTACACGTGGGAACACTGGGTCACAAAAAGGGCAAATGGCTCATCCAGCATCCCACAGCTGGTAAGTGAGGAGGCTGGGTCTGGGTGCAGCATGGGCTCTGGACACCACTGAGCCCAGGGAAGCCCTCAGCCCTTGCCCAGGGCAGAGGTGGTGGCCTCCAGTGTCCGCCCTGGGGCTGGGAGCCCTTCCATGAGGTGGGGAGAACCCTTCCTCAGAGAACTGGGGGTGGCAGAGCTTGTGGCCTGCTTGTCCGCTTCCGCCAGGGCCCAGGAGGCTGGTGATCCAGCTCTAGGGCTGGAAGAGACCCGGAGCCCCAGGCCCTGGCACCTTGTATGTAAAGACACTGGGAGGCTCGGGCCCATGGCAACTGGAAAAGAAGACAGTTAATCCTGAACCAAATCTGGCTGAACTTACTGTCTGAAATAGGGACAAGTCCCCTCGTGGGAAGGGTGAGAAGAGCTACACAGTGCAGCCTGACCGCTCTCCCCTCCTGTCCGGGGCTGGGGGCTGCTGCGCTGGTGCCCCTGGCCTGCCAGGCCTGGTGTGGCCACTCCCGCCCCAGCCATCCTACAAGTTGGGCGGGGACCAGGGCTCCCATGTGCCCTGCGGCTACTGGGACTCACCAGGAAGAAGGCAGAGACAGTGGTCAACAAGTGACCGTCAAAGTTCTCGACACAAAAGAACACCATCATACTTCCACTAGAGACCCAGAAGGCCCTTCAGTAATGCCTGAGCCCACCCCCACCCCCCCAACCCCCCTGGACCCTAAGCATCAACGTGGTTTCTAGAGTAGCTATGCTGAAAGGCTGCCTCATAAACAGGGCAAAGGCCAACACAGTGGGAACGAGAGAGGTTGCGTACGTCTCGATGCTGTGGGTCTGGGCCCCTGCCAGGCTGAGAGGGCCACAGCGCACCTCCTCTTACCTCAAACTGGGGCCAGTTCATGGACATGTCCGGCCCGTGGTTGATTCTGAACCACCTCAGGTCCTCCATCGCATCAGCAGCTCTGATGCTCTGCTCCAGGTCATGGTAAATGTTTTTGTAGCTGAATCGGGAAGAGGAGGAGCATGACTCTTTTGGAAGGTGGAGATGGCCACCGCCTGTCCCATCCCAGGGCCCGCCACAGTAGGTCCGCACCCAGGTCGGCGTCATAGTGAGATCAGGGTGCCCCACCCTGGTGTGGCTGGACGGTCATCTGGCCTTGATGAGCACAGAAGGGGTCAAATGACCACATGCTGTGGAAGCTATATGGTGGCTTCTGGCAAATCAGCTCTAAATCAAACCAGGGGGCAATACCTTCATCGAGCTCCGTGTCAGATAATGCAAACAATGCTAGCATCTGGACACAGAGCCCCGATCTCTGTGGTCCCATTTAATCAGGCCCAGAACTGAGTGTCAGGGAAGTTGCCCCTCATCTTTTCGAAGAGGCAGGACAGTCTCCACTCAGATGTGCAAAGGCAGTAAATGAAGACTGCCCAGTGCTGCGGCAGCTGCTGAACCCACTTGCCACCTACGGCCGGGCACACCTTCTGCTTGGCAGTTCATGGCAGCCCACCTTCCTGGGAAGCTGACCACGAAGGACAGGGCCTGGGTCACTGCAGGTCCTGGTGTTTTCGCCTCTAATCTGGGGGGCAGCAAATCATTTACCCCGTAGGGGCCTCAGTTTCCTCCTATGTTGAGGGCACATAATGCTACCTGTTACAGGTTGAATTGTGCCCCCATTAAAGATGTGGAGTCCTAACCCCCAGTACCTCAGAATGTGACCTTATTTGGAAATAGGGTCTTTACAGAGGTAAACAAGTTAAAATGAGGCATTAGGGTGGGTGCTGATCTACGGGCACCTTTTTACAACAAAGGGGAAATGTGTACACAAAGACACACACAGAAGGAAGGGGATGTGAAGACACACAGAGACAAGATGGCCACGTGAGGAGGGCTGTGCTACAAGCCAAGGCAGGTCAGGGATGGACAGCAAACACCAGGAGCTGGAAGAGGCCAGGGAGGACCCTCCCCAGAGCCGCCAAGGGTAACAGGCCCTGCTGACCCTTGAGTTCAGACTGTGGCCTCAGAACAGTGGGAGAATCAATGTCTGTGGCCATAGCTCCCTGGCTTGTGGTATTTAGTGCAGCAGCCCCGGGACACTGACACCCCAGCTGCTCCCCAGGGAGGTGGGGAGGACAGAGCGAGGAAAGGCATGCCAGCCGAGAACAAGGCGCGCAAGGCGGAGGCCCTCCGGAGTCTACGTGACCCCAGCCCTGCCCGCAGCTGTGCAGCCTTGGCCAAGTCGTCTCACTGTCTCCCCAGTAAGATGGGGAATAATGCCAGCTCCTGCATGGGCTGTCACGGACAGTGATCAGATGGTAGCTGAGTAGCTGCACGGTAATTGTTGCCGTCAATGTTTTTAGACAAAAGGAGACAAAGGGCATTTAATTTTCTGTTAACAAGACTGTGAGTTGTTTCTGGACAATTCTGCCATGAGGACCAGAAGTCTACATTCAGGTCCCCCAGACTTCAACCTGATGAAGGTGTCATCGGGCTGCAGAAGAAGTATCACAGCCCCTATGACATGGTTCCGAGCTGAGTCTCCGAGGGCCTGTGCTGCCGGAGGGCCCTGAACCACGGAGAAGTCAGGGGTGGAGGTGGCGGCCAGCTGCTCTGGAAAGGAAAGCACCTCGTGGAGAACCTCAAAGGAAGACTGTTCTGGGGACAGGGCATGCCAGCCCAGGACACACAGGGATATGCTCCCAAGTTGATTTCCAATGTGCCAGCTGGAGCTGGTCCAGGCTGTGCCCAGTCCCAGAGTACTGTACACGGGCAGGCAGAGCAGAGGGCCGACCCCAGCAGGAGAGCTGAACAACCAAGAGACGAACACTGCTGCCCCAGATCTGCAGAGCAGCAACATGCTGTGTCCAAAAGCAATGTCCCACTGACGCCACTGTGGGGTGCTGTTTGGCCACCTGGACACTTACCTGGACACATTTGACAGGTCTAGGTGCTTCTGGACCTCCAGCAGGACTTCCCGGAAGAAGCGCAGGCGCTTCTCCTCAAACTGCTGGCACTGCTCAAACACTTGCTCCATGTTCTCAATGTACTGGGGGGTGCCCTGCTCCAGCTCCTTCAGGGCCTTCTCATACTTCTCTTTGGTCTACAAGAAAAGCCAGGCACCGTAAGACAAAGGTTACTTCCCTGCTGGCTGCGAGTGACTGAGCTGGGCTCTGCACACCCTGTTCCTCACCCAGCCCTTGTCTCTTCCCACCACTTCTGAATTCTTCAGCACCTAGACTTACTTCTCAGGTGACAGGATTAAACCAGCCCCTAGGGGTGACTCTACAAGGACCCAGAGCTGTGACCCAGCACCCAAGGGAGTGCCCCAATCGGTGTCCTTTGCAGCCCCCAGGGTCCAGCCCAGAGGACTCACACCGCCCCTCTGCTTCTAAAGGGTACTTCCACCCCATCCCGGGAAGAGACTCAGGCAACAAGCCCTTCTTAGCCCACACCCCAGGCCTCCCGGCTCATCTTGGACGCTGTCTCCACACCAATGGCATCCTTGGAGAAAGCTCCTCAGCCTTCCCCAGATTCCAAAACCCAAAGGGCACAAGCTCTGGAACCCGACAGACTTCCAGCTCCGGTCTCAGCCCCTCCACTTCTGAACTGCAAGTCCCACCCTGGCACCCGGCAGGCCTCTCAGGTGGCTGCCGGGGGAGGGCGGTCTCCAGGGGCTGGCATGCGTCCGTCCTCTCCCCCACGGGGAAGAGCTGCGCTGGGTCACTGGAGAGCCTCAGATCCTGCCCCCAGCAGCAGTGGTTCAGCAGCTGTCTTACAGACAAGGCCCCGGGGCTCTGAGTGCCAGATGGGCCTGGGCCGAACCCGTGCCATTCGTTTCCTTGGCACCTCACTTTCCTTCCCAGAAAACAGGCACACCTTGGTTTACTGCCTCTACTTTATTGTGCTTTGCAAATACTGCTTTTTTCTAAATTGAAGTATAGTTAAAGACACACTATTTTATCAGTTTCAGGTATGCAGATACTGCATTTTTTACAAATTGGGGGTTTGTGGCAACCCTGTGTGGAGGAAGTCCATTAGTGCCATTTTTCCAGTAGCATTTGGTCACTGTGTCACATTTTAGTAATTCTTAGAATATTTCAAACTTTTTTATTATTATTATATTTGTTTTGGTGATCTGTGGCCAATGATTATGACTCACTGAAAGCTCAGATGATGGTTAGCATTTTTTCAGAACAAAGTATTTTTACAGTAAGCACGTTGTTTTTTAGACATAATGCTATTGCAAACTTAATAGAGTGTAGTGTAAACATAACTTCTACATCACTGGAAAGCCAAAAAATTTGATTTGTTTCATCGTGGTATTTGCTTTATTGCAGTGGCCTGAAACCAAACCTACAATCTCTCTGAGGTTTTCCTGTACTTTCTGCTTCAGTGTTCTGATACTGAACGAGGTGACCCAGAGTGGGCACCAAGCTACACGAAGCAGGCATTCAAGAAAGTCCTAGTCCCCTTGTCCTCCAGCCCACAGCCAATCTCAAGGGTGTTTACAGACAGTCTGACGTTCCTAAGAGCCTTAGCACATTCACCTGGCAGGGGTGACCCTGCAGCTCAGTAACCCAGTCTTCCTGGCCCCCTCACCACAGCGGTGCCAAGCCAACTACCTGATGGCCACATGGTTTTGACAGTTGGTAGGACCACGGTAGCCTCCTGGGGTAACGTGCAGCCAGGCAGCGCTGGTTGTTAGAAACTGCTTCAAGAAGGAGCAGGTTCAGTTCTTAGCCTGCAAGGACTAAGTGCCCCAGGGTCACTGGCTAGACCATAGAGGCAGGGAGGGACCGGGAGGGAACCATCTACACAGCACCCAGGTCACCCTGCTGGGTGCCATATGTCTGACCTGTGGCCCTGGTTCTGTTCTGCTAAAGCAGCAATTTGGTGGAGTCTGTTCTTGGTGATTATAAAACATGAGAGTCATGCATCCATCTCTCTGCCTCTCACCCATACCCCTGGGTGTGGAGGGGCCTCGTCTCCCCTCCAGATTCCCTCCTGGGCACCCGATTCCCTGGGCACCTGGTGCAGGCAGCCATTAGAGCCCCCAGCCCAGGTGCCCTCCTTGCTTGGCGGGCAGCCCCAGAGTCCTGGCCCCAGCCCCGGTTCCGGAGACAGGTGTAGGGAGCAGAGGGCTACTCCCCAAGAGATTCTGATGCCTGCTCTGAGCAATAAACTCTTCTGTCAACACTACCACGCCCCCAGGCCAGTGGTGAGCAGTAGTGGAGGGAGGCTACGGGCTTCCTGCTCACACCACTCGGCAGCATGGGACCGAACCTCTCTGACCTTAGTTCCTCAGCCACAAAACAGAGATGCCACCACCTCATTCACTGAGACTTAGTGGCACTCATGTGGGTGGGAAGGTGGGCAGGTTTAAGGGGTCAGGGCTTAAACTTCTGGCTCTGGCTTCCCCTCCAGGCCTCACGTTCTGTTCCTGGGGTGCAGCCCCTGCCCAACTCCACCCCTTCTTTCTCCAAATCCAGGCTGCACATCTTTTCTCTCAACACTCTAGCAGGCAGGCCCTGAGCAGTGGACGCCTCCAGCCTCCCGCCCCGTAGAACAGAGCAAGGGAGGCCAGTGGGGCAGGGTCCAAGCTGGGAGATGAGCACATAGGTCCAGACCCTTGCTCACATGGGGAGCTTTAAAACAAGACGCTGTGTAGTGTGTACACGTCCTGCAACTTGGACCTTCCAGCAGAATGCCACCATGGAGCCCTTCCCAGTGAACATACCGTCCCATCTGGCCTCACTGAGCCCCTGCAGCAGAAGCCTCCCCGCTCACAACAGAAGAGGCACAAGGGCACCACGCTGCTACATTGCCAGCTCACCACCCCTTTTTGGCAGGAAGCCTCTGTCCCACCACCTCTGCGCCCGGCTCCCTGGGGACTTCACCCATGAGGCTGCCAGGGTGGTCCAGGCGCCCCGCCCCCAGGTCCCTCTCCTGGCCTCCAGCCCTCCAAGGGCACTCCCTCCACTCACAACCAGAGTAATCCTTCTGAACCATGCTGGTCCTCTATGCCTCTGCTGTCCCCTCCCAGGCTCTAGAACCTTCTTCCAGCGGCTCCATCAGCCGCCAAGCCCTGACCCCCCAACCTCCCAGGCCATTGGCAGTTTGGTCCTCACAGCAAACCCCACCGCAGCCCACACAGTGGCTCCCTGCCTCTGACATCCCACCTCCATGGCCCGCCCAGGCTGCTCCTTCCCGCTTCTCTGCCTGCAGCAAGCCCCACCCCACCACCTTGCTCCCTGAGCACGGGAAGCATCCAGGCTTCCCAGCTCTGCCCCAGGTCTGAGGTGGGCACACTGAGCTATAGTCAGGGAAGGTGCCACCGTGGGGCCATGTGGGCAGGAATGTGTTTTATTGACGTATCCATGTATCCACCTATCTATGCAAACAATGACAGTGGCTCACGTGTGCCAAATACATGAACATGTCAAAAGAAGTGCGCGATTTACCTTGAGAACATCTTGCTTGCATTTTTCTACTTTGTCTTGTAATTTCTTAAGCTGCTCAGGGTTGAGGGATGGATCTGCTTTGCTGTTGGTTTCTCGTGATATGGCCAACTTCTCCTCTTTGCAGGCTGCATGGTAGGCTTTCTTTGCTGCTTCTACCTACAGGGAGAATGAATTCCTGAACATTACTCTTGTGAAAGGTTAAAGTCCTGGCTGGGTTCACAGACCATGGGAAATGCTGGCATTCTCAGGAGGAGAGGAAAGAGCAGGCGCAGAGCTGTATGTTCAGGGTAATTACCACTGGTCATAACAGACGTCACTCAACAAAGACTGACAGACTGCCTGCCTGGTGTCAGGCACTGTTCTAGGCAGCGGGGTGCAGTACCAGATGAAGGACCTGGGCCTTCACAGAGCAGACAGCCTGGCCGGGAGAGGCAACTTTGAGAATAAAGTACCGAGGGACAGAGAAGGTGCTGTGCCCAGGAGCGGAATAAAGCAGGAAGAGAGGGGGCAGCGTGGTGGGGGTAGGGTGTTAGAATGAACACAGAGCAGCTGGAGAAAGCCGGCCAGGATGACCTGGAGCAAGAATGTGGGGTGGGTGTGGCCGGGAGAGCACACCACGCACCTGAACAGCGACTGGGAAGAAAACTCTATAAAGTTCTAGACCTGACGTGAGAAAGGGGGTCACGTTGGGGGTTAGAGGCCACACTTTCCTATTTTTTAATGGCTATTTTACAAACATATAACATACACACACACGAGGTCCTATGTATACAGATGTATGTCATTTATTTAGCAGAAGCTTCCTTCCTTGACCCAAAATCACAGATTTCATTCTAGAGAGGAGGGAGGTGTTTGTGGCCATGGCCTCACGAGGGGTTAGTATCATTAGCGGTGGGGCCAGGAACAAGTAGGAAGAGAAAGGAGACGAACGCCTAGACAAGAAGGAAAGCCTGTCGTTGGAACCCAAAGACGGCCTGCTCCAGGCACTTCTGAAGAGGAAGGTGGCAGCGCAGCTCCCAAGAAGAGCTGGGTGGAGGGTATGCACACCTCACCCTGAAGGAGGGGGCTAGTCAGGCTGTAGCTGCGGGTCCTCAGGTGCTGAGGGCTGGGGGGCATATGACAGCCCCTAGTTAGCCATGGCAAGACTCAATGGCTTCATGCTACTTTAGTAAACAAGTATCGGTATCAGCTGCAAATTTGAGAGATAAACTCATACAACAGAAAGAAAAAAATTTAATTAATTCTTTCTAGTAGCCCAGGGACTTTGAAGTCTCTCTAGCAGACAAGTTCCCAGGGGTAGGAGCAGTACTGCTAGAGGTTAAGAGCTTGGGTTTTGAGCTCTACCACCAGTGTGTGGTTCTGATCCTAGTTTCCATGACCGTAAAATGGGTTGATAAGGATTAAGTTTAAAGAATGCACATAAAGTGTCTTGAACTGGGGTAAAGGCTGCCGAACTCTGAGGGGTTAGTATCCTCTGCCTAAGCAGCCAGCAGGAACTCCCAGGAGTACAGAGGGCGGAGGGAGGCACCTCTTTCAGCTTCTTGGCCCAGGGCTTTTGTGCCTTCCGAAAGCCATCCTCAGCTTCTTTGGTCTCCTTAAAGCCTCCCATCATCTGCTTGTGAAAGGCCTCCTTCTGCCAGTTCTTGATCTTCTCGAAGTCCTCGTTCATCAGCGAGGCCTTCACCTCCAGGTGCAGCTCGCTCACCTTCTCTGCCTCAGACATGACGGCCACCCAGGCCTTCTCCACCGTCCCGTACTGCGGCCCTGGCACAGAGAGAGATGGGGGTTACTTGGGTGAGGCTTTCCTCTGCCAACCTTGCTTGGTGGCTGGGGCAAGGTTGTAGGCCAGCAGCCCGGCTGCCTGGCAGTGGGAGGTCTCCTTTGTTTCAAGTATTTTTCTCCCAGTGGCTGCTCCTTTTTCAGTTCCTGGAATGAAGAAAGAATAAGGAACTGAAGCCGGACCTGCTCTGCCTTGTCAGGGAGACTGGGGGTGTTGTACAGGTTTCCTTCTTCTTGACTGGGGGCTGTGCATGTTTCCTTCTGGTCTCGGTCTTTAAGGACTCAGATGGCTGCGTCTGCTATTGCTCAAGGCTGGCGGGAGAGGGGCGCCTCCTGCAGTGAACAGCCCTCTCTTCCTTCCCTGGGCTGGGCAGCCCTTATGGACCACAGCTTCTCCTGGGCTGGGAGCTCTTATTCAGGGGCATGAAGAGCCCAGCTCAAAGTGGGAACCCAAGAATGGCTTGTCGGATGGAGGCTGCCCTGCAGCAGAATGGAAGCCTTGTCTGCAGGGAGGAAGGAGAGCTGCAGGCAGGAGCTGCTCTGGCCAGATGGGAATCTCTAGATAGTGGCGTGGGGTCACCTCATTCACTGTGCTCAGTAAGGAAGCTGTAATCTGGCCTTTTTGTTGAGGGTGTGGAGTGGTGTGGAGCCAGGTGAGGGAGAGAGAAAGAGGACATGCCAGAAGCTGGGCATGGAAATGGGCAGCCAGGTCCTGCCCTGAAGGCACTCACAGGGGCAATGACTGTTTGAGCTGGAGAATGACCCAGAGGCGGGGAGCAGTGAATGACAGTGGAAGGTTAGCCCCTGAACCTCTAATCCCTTTGTCTAAAAACGTTCCCATTTCTGTGCTGTCTGGTGGCATCCACAAGGTGAGGGGCGGAGTGCTCTGTGAGCCTCCGGTTCTGAATCAACAGAAGGGGCGGTGCTGGCAGCTGGGTCTTGGGAGGTGGAAATAAAATAGCAGCAGCTCCCGCCTACAGAAGGACAGGCGCATCCCCAGCCACTCCTCGGCCACGCAGGGCCACCCACTCTCCAGCACCTACTCTGACCAGAGCACTGTGCTCAGCTGCACAGACGGCCTTTTCAGCACCCGAGGAAAGACAGGCAGCTGGTCTGGAGCCCAGCAGCCTGACGTCCCCTAGCTGGCTCCTCTGACGACGGCTGGTCCTGGAGGAAGAGTCTGTCCCACGGCACACCCTGAGAAACTCCCACTAACCTGCTCCCGTCCCGGGAAACCCCATGATCAATCAAGCTCCCCTTCTACTGCTGGAAAGTGCATTGTGAGCACCATCTATTTGTCACTAAGCTCCAGAATCTTCTCAGTTTTGCTCGAAAAGGAGGGGGCAAAACCTGTACCACACAACACCTGTAGCTAATCCCGTTAAAATGCAAAATTAGAAAGCCTGCAGGGTGTCACCATCTAGTCCTGCCTGACTCGCTACCTGGTCAAGCTCACAAACAGCAGTTCTCAGTGTTAAGAGACCATAGCGCTGAGCAGCAACACCTGTGATTTGCCAGGAGCTTACTCGAGCCTGGGCCCTCGAGGGGCTGTTCAGAGTGAAATCAACAAGCACAGCGCAACCTATGGGCCTTGAGGGCTGCAAGGGGGGACTGGGATGCTGTTCACAGAGACTGGTCCTGCGTGCCAGTGTCCCGGAGAATGGGGAGGCAAGCTCCCACAGCAGTGGTGCTGGTGATGGCACCACCCTGCTCCCCCCAACGAATCGCCACCCCCAGAACTGCAAGGCGCACTCTTGGCCTGACCTTACAGGAGAGGAAACTGGTACAGAGGGGGTCAACGGTCTGTCCAGAGCCAGCGGCCTCCCTACCCTTCTCCACAAGCTGCCTCCAGCGCCGGGCCCACTCAGTGAGCTGCTGCGCATACGCCTTCTCGATGCGTGCCCGCTCGTGCAGGCAGTTCATGAGGTCGCCACACAGGCGGTGCCCATCGTCGATCCGCTTCACGGTCCGCTTGTAGTTCCCAACCTGGGGACAGAACCATGCTGTGAGGCTGGGGCCCAGGGCAGCCTGATCCCTGCGGCTGGACCAGCAGCCTCCATGCCAGCAGGGCCCCAGATGCTTGTCGCTGTCCCATTTGAGAGGCACCCTGCACTGTGACAGGACAAGCTCTGGGAACACACAGAACAGCAAACTGGAGCTTAATATCCATATGGCCAATGTCCACACTCTGACCGTGGGTCAGGGAGGAAGACAGGCCAGAGCGGAAAGGGATGATGGAGGGAAATGGAATGAGGGGCTGGGGGCACCAGCAGGTATCTTATGCAGACTGAGGGGCCAGGGACAGTTTCCCAGGGCAAGTGATGTCTAACTAGAGAGATTAAAAAAACAAAAACAATGTTTGGTAACTCAGATTAAACTGAGCTAATAATTAACATTGTAGACTTGGCTAAAGGCCTTTAGATCTGCACTGGTATAAACATGTTTTCAGAGGCCTTCTGCTTTGAGGTCACCACATGCTGGATTATTAATACTTCCCAAATATAGTACGGAACGCCACTTCCCGTTTACTAAGCACCTACTCTGTGCTAGGCACCACACTAGGTGTTACACACCTCCAAACACTGCTGCTGCCCTAACAAGCTGGAATAATTATCCCCATTTTAAAGGAGGAAGCCAAGCCTTAGAGAAGTTTCGCAGTTGGCCGAGTCCCCACAGTCACAGAGGCTGGGCTGCAGCTGACGCAGTTTTTCAAACGGTTCCAGGCAGGACAGTCTTGATAGCCAAACTCAGACTCTCACCTGCTCTGACAAGGGCCGTGGGGAGTTTTGACTACTTTTTCTCATATGAAAGGAGAGACTAGCTCATCTCAATTATAAATAATGAAAGAATAACTGAGAAAACATTAGTGGCTAATTTGGAGTGAAAACTGAAGTGTTTGATACATTTCATTTTGTGAGCCACTGATTTGAAAAGATAGCGTGGAACTGATATTATTGGAGCACCTGCAGGAAATACTACAGAAAAACCATCTTTATTGTCAACCCTCTCCTCCTGCTGTCTTCAAAAATCTTAGTCAGCCTTCTGTTAAGTTTTACTGTTTCTAAAGGTCTCTTTGCCTGGCAATCACTTCCGTATTTCATCTGTTTATAGTCAATCCAGTAGCTCCTGGAGAACAGGGTCGACTAGTTCCACTTCTACAGGAAAGGGCACCGTCCTCTGCCACGCAGGCTGCAGAGACCGAGAGCACAGCCTGTTCAGCTCTGAGTTATGAACGGTTCAAACGCCCCGAGCTTTTCTGATCCTGAGCGGAGTTAACAGGTGGAGAGGAGCGTGCAGGAAGCAGTGGCAAGCCCTTGCCAAGGGACAGAACACATGGGCCCTGTGTGGAGACGGGCAATGGGGGAAGGGCAGTCTCTGAGGCCAGAGCTCTCAGACAGGCTGAGATGGGAACCAGAATCCTGGGCAACAGCAAGGGCCCCTGCTAGACAGGTAGCCTGGGCAGCCTTCTCCTGAGGCCTGGGAAGACTTCCAGCAAGCTTGCTGAAGTGCATGGACAACTCTTGGCCCCCCGTCCCCTGTCACTGTGCCCGCCACAGACCCCTCCAGCCCAGATGTGGCCCGCTCAGCAGGGAAAGTGGGTCAATAGCCCACCAAACACAGAAGCTGACCCTGAGCATCCAGCTGACTCCTTCAGCAGCCCCTCTTTAAGAAAGCAGAAAGCCAGCACTTCACAAGTTGGAAATGACATCACCTGTTCACTTCCCTTAAAATAGGGCCTTGTTGTCATTTTGAAATTTACAGCAGGAGGAAAACAACAACCAACAAAACACAAGTCAGTATTGCTGAGCTGGTGGCAAGAAAAGCTAAGATAATCACAGTTAGATTCAGACTTGCCAGTTGCCGCAGAATCACGATGCAGGGTGTTTTTCACCTTAGTAATCAACAGTATTCAAACTGGTAGTCAGCATCAAAACATGCTGCCTCTCCAGAAACCTGCCTACCTCTCTTTCAAAACCCTTGTAAAAAAGATTTAGGGAAAAGAAAAGAATATTTCTTAATAGGGCACGTGTTGGTACAAGCCATCGGCACAAAATGGAGCTGCCGATTATATTTAAATGACAATCTTTGAAATCTGTAAAGCAGCAAGGAATACAGGAAGATGTTTCCAGAAGCTCATGTGTTAGGTTTAAATGCTGACACCGTGACCACTGCTGAGGCCAAGGGAAGAAAGGAATGCCCATTACAAGACACACTGAGATGCTCCAGCAACATCTGCCCTGCTGTTCTTTGCTCAATGGAAAGGCTATATCTGGGCTCATGACAGACCATCACTTTGGCCCATGCACAGGACATTCATCAGGCAGCACTGTGTCCATCTCCATAAACCACCCAGCAACAGTGATGTGGCCTGCCTGCTCCCTTGAGCGAGGCACTGGTAATGGCTCTAAGAGTAGAGCACTGATGGCTATTTTTCTGAATAGAGATATAACCTAAGTACAACCAAATTAACCTTTACAGGTATGCACTTAGATGAGTTCAGACGAATGTGTGCCGTGTAGGCCCATTTCCACATCCAGGTATGGGACATTTCCATCTCCTCAAAAGGCCCCTTGTGCCCACCTGCAGTCAATCTCCTCCCCCACTTGCCCCTGGCAACCATGGTCTGATCTCTGTCCATTTTCCAAGATGTACAGGATAAACGGAATCACACAGTCTGTAGCCTGGCTTCTTTTCCAAGATGTCCAGGATAAACGGAATCACACGGTCTGTTGCCTGGCTTCTGAGACTGATCCATGTTGTTATCCCTTTTGGTTGCTAAGAAGTATGCTGCTGTGTGTACAGCACCGTTTGTTTATCCTGTCATCTTGTGAAGGACATATTGGGCGTAAAGAAGCTGTAACATTCACCTACAGGCCTTTGTGTGGACATATGTCTTTGCTGCTCTTGGGTAAATACCTGGGAGTGGAACTGCCCTATGGTGTGCACTCTCTGAGGAACGGCTAAACTTACCCAGAACGGCTGTCTGCTCTGCTCTCCCCCAGCAATGCGTGACTGCTCCAATCTACACTTGGTATCGTCAGGTTTTAAAATGAAATTTTATTTTTGCCCCTCTGTTTTAGTATGTAGCCATACCTCACTGTGACTTTAACTTGCATTTTCTAATGTCTAATGAGCATATTGTCTTGTTCCTATTTGCTGTCTGTATATATCCTGTGGTAGACTGTGTTCTATTTTTAATATTTTTAAATTGAGGTATAATTTGAAAATGCAAGAAAAATTAATTTCCAAATACATGACAAATTGATCATACATTAAAATCAGGACATACATGGTTGTTTTTGTAATATAAAAGCTTCTCTCACAAAGAATTATAAGAGAATATTATGAGAATCTATATGCTAACAAGCTGGAAAACCTAAAAGAAATGGACAACTTCTTAGAAAAATATAACCTTCCAAGACTGACCAAACAAGAAACAGAAAAACTAAACAGACCAATCACCAGCAACGAAATTGAATCGGTAATCAAAAAACTACCCAAGAACAAAACCCCCGGACCAGATGGATTCACCTCTGAATTCTGCCAGACATATAGAGAAGAAGTAACACCCATTCTCCTTAAAGTTTTCCAAAAGATTCTCTCTTGCTTTTTAAAACACTAGTTTATTTTGAGATGGCCAAATGGCGGATAACTTTATATAGGAATTGAAAATAAACACACTTTCTTCCAAACTTTATTATCAATTGATTTGTTCACAAAATGCCCATTTGAAAAACTAGGTTTGAAGTGAAAATACCCTTTTTAAAAACTATGCTGCTAATTTCCTCTAAATTCAGGCTCACCCCTCAGGCACCAAGATGCTGAAGAGAGCTGCTCCACATACATGTGCCTGGGTGCAGAGCCGAGACACGGCCTCCCTCAGGGCTGGCTGGCTGAGGAGGGGTGAGGGGTGGGGAGACAACATCCAAAATGAATTTTCGAGGACCAAAGGTGGGATTAAAGGTGAGGAGAGGGAAATGATGCTAGGCAGACAATGCTGTGTTGGTGAAATGAAGGCGGTACAGCATGGAGACGTGGGGGCCCTGGGAATCAAGTGGCACACAGGATGCAGGGACAGACTGCAGACTCAGCCAGGTCAGTGAGGCATGTGGAGTGGGAAGTGGGGTCAGTGAGGATCAGGGGTTTGGGACTCATGGGGTTTAGAGGGTGAGGCTCCTGAGGGCATGAGCAGGGAGCTGCTCCATCCTTAGGGGCAGATAGGGGGTCACAGAGGTAGTGGGGTCCCAGGGCTCAGGCACCTTGGGCACGGCTGTCTCTCTGGGGCTCAGAGTGCCCAACCATTTCCTTTCTGGAGTCCTCCAGAAGCCTCTTCTGCCTCCCTCCTCCAAGGAGCCATGTTCCTCCCAACCGCCAAGCTCTGCCCAACCTGTCCTCTGTCCTCCCTGCCATCTAAGCACTCTATCCCTTTCTGCCCACAGAATTCTTACCCATCCAGAGCCCTGGCTGCCTGCTCTGCCCTAGCTGCCCACCTGCCGTTCTGTAAGTCTGGCTCTAACCATCCCTTTGGCTTTCCTCTGACAGGTCCTGAGACTCCAGGGTCAGAGAAGCCCTGGATGTACAGCCAGATTAAGAAGGGCCTGGGGCTGGAGTTGCACTGATCTCTATGCAAAGCCACCTGCGTAATCGGGCATGGGAGGAGAGACAGCAGGCTCTGCCTAACACCCTGCAGGTTTACAGTTAGAGGTGCTGGGAAGGGCTAGCAAACAGGTCGCACCAGCTGCTCCTCATCCTCTGGGTATAAGCAATCCGGAACTGCCTTTCACAAGGACACTGAAGAGTGTTTACTTCTTGACTTTACAGCCTACTTATCGCAGCCACGTCCTCTCTGTGGAACACAGTGGCTAAAGGCAACAGAAAGCTGAAGGGTTTGGGAGCTGGCCAGCAAGGCCTCTGGGCTCACAGGTGGGTGACAGGGAGCTCCATGAGTGTCCCATTGGTCAGCCCCGCTGCCAGGACCAGGCCCCAGTGCAGGCTTTGTTATAGCCGCCTGTGCTAACCGCACGCCCGCCAGTCAGGGAACCTACAGGGTGCCATGTAGCGGCCACTTTACAGTCTACTGTTTCTAACCCTGCCCTTCTCTTCAGTTGGTGACCATCAGGCCTGTCTCACACACAGATCACCTGATGACAACCAAAGTCCCAGCGTGAAACCAGTGGTCCAAATGGAACCAGGCAGGGCTGCTCCGAGGCTCAGGCCCTCCCACCCTGTGTGTTCTAAGCCCTCTGCCTGCCCATAGTCAGGTCAACACCACCGGGAACTCCAGTGGACTCTGGATGCCCCCAGGAGTCACACTGAGGTTCTGGCTGTCTCACTGCTGACTCAAAGCTCAGCACAGTGAGGGGAGGCGGCCCTCACCCAGAGGGTGCTCTCAGGCCTGTTCCCCAGACCACCCTGCCCTCCCTGAATCGGCCCCTCTGCCATGCCCCAGCCCCGTGCAGACAAGGGCCTGCAGCACACAGTGCACCATCAACCCAAATGCCTCCCAGCTCTGTACCCTAAGGTGGGGACCTCTGTCCTTGTCCACTGCTCATTCTCCACTGCTTCCACTGGGTCTCCACACAGCAGGCACTGAACAAGATGTAAAAGGTAAAACCATAAAGGGACAAGAAGAAAATGTAGGTGAGTATCTTTGTGACTTAGGGCAGGGCAGGACTCCTTAAACAAAATTCCACAACCAAAAGCCATGGAGGTCAAGCCTGAAGGTAGCATGCAGGCCCTGGTGAGTCCCCCTTGTATAGGCGAGGCTCATGTTGAGAACTCCAAATCTGTAAACTGCGAGATTCCAAAGGCAAGAGCTGCTACGTGTGCGTGTAAGTGCATGTTACTACATCACAACTGAAGGGTTTCTGTGCAGAAAGCAACACTGCACAAGTTAACAGGTGCACTGCAAACACTGTCTCCCATTCTATGTCTACATTGGCAAGGGACTAAAATCTGGATCCCAGGACGTCCTACACAACATGAAAAACACAGGTCCCGAGGACAGTCAGGTGGAGGGTGTGAACAGGCCACCCCAGAGAGAAGCCCCAGTCTGAAGGGCTAAGGGCAGGCGCAGGCACTCCCAGCGTGGGCCCGGAGGGAAGGACCTGGGGTGGCCCGGGAGCACCCAATCGCCACACGCCGGCCAGCGGGACCCTCCCACACGCTCTGCTGGGAAACAGCCCTGCAGCGACGAGTCATCACACACACACCTGCCCTAGGACTCAGCAGTGCGGCTCCGAGTTACAGCCCCACAGAGCAGGCGCCTGGGCCACAGGCCCGCAGGAGTCTCCTCCCCAGGGAATGTGTGGGTGAACATGGGTCGCACGCAGCATGGCCGCAGGAAGGTAGTGGAGGACGAGGAGCAGACAAGCAACCCAAACTGGCCTCATAAAGCAGCCTGAACAGGCCCCATGAACAGTGCCAAGCAGAGAAAAAGAAAAAGGATGACAGGAAGCACAATGTCCTTGACCTGAATGAAAAAGGTGCAAACAGAGTACAGGTGTGGGACACGGGCTGCACAAGCCGTAACATCAGAAAGGGGGGGCGGGGAACTAAGTGTCAAAGGCGGGCAGAGACAAGAGAAGGAGCTCGGTGCTGTGAACACGTCCCATCCTACCTGCCCCCGTTCCAGCTCCTGCCAAGGCTCAGCTCCTCCGCCCCACGGAGGCCCCCATGACGTCTGCCACCCCTGCAGGACCGCCCAGAGCGAGGAGCGCCTGGGTCGTCGGCACTTGCAGACAGGCAAGACCAATTCCCCACCACAGGTTCCTGCTGGCTGACCCAGCTGAGGGCCACGAGGGCCCTTCCCAACACAGTCCCCATGCCCCGCCTGTCCCAGATGGGTCACAGTCATGTTAGCCTCCCTGCCCAGCTGGACTGCAAGCCCGGCAGCACTGAGTGTTTTCAGCAGCAGCTGCATCACAATGGAGCATGCTTGTGCCTTGTCAGGCAGTGTGCTGACAGTTCCACAGGCCACCTCATCCAATCCTGTGACAACTGGGTACTAGTAGTGTCCCCCTTTTACAGAAAAGGAAACTGAGGTTTGAAAAGGCAAGTCACCTATGATCATGCAGCCAAAAGGTGGCAGAGCCCACCTTCCAGAACCTCCTGCAGAAGGGGCGCACAGCCAGGACTTGATGGGTTGGTATCAGGTGATGTGGGGGTTTCCGACCAGCCCTGTGGGCTCCAGGGAAGGCCACGGACAGTGCAAGCCTGAAAGTAGCATGTATGCCCTGCTGAATCTACCGTGCACAGGCGAGGCTCAGCTTGGGAACCCCAGACCTGTAAACTACTACGACCGCTTGCCAAAGACAACCTCAATTTTACCCTCAGACTGCTCGTGCCCTTTAACCTCTGACCCTCAGGGCCCAAGCACAGCTGCTCCATCGACACCCTGGAGAGGCAGGTTCAAGGGAGAGCCAGCTGGGCAGAGGGAAAGCCCCAGGGCCCACGGGGGCAGAGTCAATGTTTTATCAAAAGCTGATGAAGTACATGAGAGGCTCTAGGATATTCTCAATCAGCTAGAAAGAGCAGGCTGAGAGATGACCTTCTGCGAGTCCTGCGGACGGCGACAGGATCTGCCAGGCAAGCTTTTGCTGCCTTGTTGGCCTCCCTGACCAGCCCTCCTTCCTTCTGCCCCCTCCCATGAGGGAAGTGGCAAAGATCTGGCCCTGACCGGAGATAGCGACCTGGATACATGTCTCTCCTGGCATCCCTGTCCCTTCAGCTGCGGGGCAGGCCGAATGTGCAGGCCAGCGCATGGGTGTGGGGCTGACAGCTCTGCCGGGGGTTCTTCCCAGCCAGGCGCACTCAGCCTGGCACAGCCACCACATGGCGGACCAGGCCGTCTCTTCATCTGGTCCGGTCAGAGGCAAAACGAAGAGTGCGGACGGGACTAGACGACCTCCCAGGGCCCTTCACAGCCCCAGGACTTCTCACTGAACAGGCCGGGAGTGTCACCAGCCCTATAAAGCACTCACACCTTTCAATTTTTGAGGTCTGGTAACACCCTCTTGCCGCTCACAAATACAAATGAACACCTACATGTGCCAAGGAACAAACTGTCATGGTCCCTACCCTTGTGGGACTTATGGTCAGATGGTAACACAATTACAGACAGTGACAAGTTCTGGATGGAACATTCTGGGTTGGGGCTGCCTGGAGGAAGGAATGTTTGTGCTACAAGCGGAAGGGACCTCTGGGGCAAGGCTGCTTTCTGAAGGCTTGCGGTAGGATACCGAAGTGACAGAGCAACAGTGATGTCTCCCACCAGTTCACTCCTCCCTTGTTACCCTTGCATGGATGTCTGCTGTCAGGCCCTTAATTGTGGTAATGATGCAGGCTTTGAGGGCAAAGACTGAGCCTCTATTCTATCTCCTCCTCCACACCAGGCAGAGGGCACCCCATAACTTCTCAACACCTGAGTCCCACGTAGACGGTGGGGGCTGAGAAGCTGCTGAGAGCTCAGCCAGAGGCACGGGCAACGTGGTAGCTCATGATCCTTTATTTACCAAGTTGTTGATGCACTGAGTCACTTAAGTGCTCCCACAAAAGCTTAAAAGAATCAAATCAGCACATCATCACATGATGACCATGCTGCCAAACTAGCTGGCATGTGCGCCAGCCCGGGAAGAGTCAGTGAGCCGCAGACAAGCAGGAGAGCCTCGCAGTCTCCCTGGAGCTTACAAGGCTTCTAGTCAAAACCAGGATCCAAGTTAGTTTATCCCTAAGTCTACCCACATTCCAGGCAGGCTGGGAGGGCTCCGGGACTGGGCCTTGCCCTGTCACTACTGCCCACCCACATTCCCTGCACAGTGCAAGGACCAGGCAGATGCCGTATCTGTACCCACAGACAGGGTGTCCCCATGACAGCCTCCCTACTCAGGCACCTTTCTTAGAACCTATCCCAACCCCTACTCTGAACCTTCCTTTCCAAACAGAGGGTCACAACACATCTTAGGGCTGTGACATCTGCCCTGTGTGCTTGAAAACACCAGGGGGTAATGGGTGTCTTTGGAAAAGCATCCAGCCTGGCCGTTGCTTGCAAACTGGGCTCCAGCAGCCCTTGCGACAGGACGCTGCTTCTCCAGGCTCTCCCGCCTGCCTCCCGGCTTGCCCAGGACTGTGTTCCCACCTCGCCCTGTATGGCCGAGAGTCTGGGAATTCCAGACCTTGACGCTCCTCTGAACTGCACCTGGACTAGTCCTGACCTCACTGGGCTCCCCACACTCAGAACGGGGTAATGCTCTTTGACCCCGCCAGGTCAGGGACTGAAACTTGCCACTGGCCTGCGGCTACCCCACCATCATTGATGAGCAGCCTCAGGTCCCAGCCACGGTGACCTGGTCTGGGCACTCTGGCTCACTGACCCACCACGAGGCCCGCCATTGCCCCCAAGACGAAGGAAGTGAGCTTCATTACCTAGCAAAGGTACTCTGTGCTGGCTTTAAAATGCAAATCCCAAACTTCAACAACTTTAAAGAGCAATTACATTCCTCATCTTTAAATGTTCAAAATGACAAATTAAAAAATTGGTGAAATGGAAGTTCTAATTAGAATTAGAGAAATTCTCATTCTCAGATCTAACTCCAAAGGCTGAACACAATGCAGAGAGGAAGGAGAGGAAGGATGTATGTAAACCAAGTGACTTTAGAAGGCAGCTCCTCCTCAGAGCTGGTCAGCCTGGTCCGACATGCTCTGTGCCCTCGGCACGCACTACCCAGTGGGCTTGTGCACCAGCCCAGCACACACCCCACATGCAGGCCATCACCCCTAAGGCCCTGCCCTGGAGCTCTCGGCCTCCTGCACGTGAGCACACACATGGCTGCCTAGTGAGTGGGTCACAACCCCTGTTATACTCCCTCATACTCCAGGTAGGCGCTGGATGAGTGGCACTTCCCTGCTCTAAGAGCTGCCACCAACCTGGACGGTGACATCGTGTCCCCGGGTCTGTAGGTAAGGGCTCACGGAAGACTGGCAGCTTCCAGCAGAAACTAACAGGAACACTTGGATGTTTGAAATCGGGTGAGCACCCAGGGTACAAAGCCAAATTACCTAGGAGGGAAACGGCCGGATTGGAAAAGTGGGAATAGCACTTCCTCCAGGGAACCCCGTCACCCCCCTCCCCCAACTTGCTGCTTCCGGGGAGTCCACCCCTCCCGCAATCCCCTGCATCAGAACTCCTGGCTTTTCCTTCATAGCGCCTGTTACTCTAACACACACGCACACAACCATGAACTCCTTCGCCCCCATCTCTGTATCTGGGTCCTTGAGTGCCAACCCCACCGTGCCCACCCCAAACAGCTGTATACATATGTCCCAATGGAGCTAAGCCACCAGTCTAATTGAGCATGCAAGACCCTTTCAATTCTAAAACCGGGGAATTCTGTTACTCCATAAAAAGGGAAAATGTTTTCTCTTGCATGGCTTAAGCAAGTTACTCTGACAGCACTGAAATCATATCAGAAAATAATTTATCTTCAGAAGATAAGCTTGACAGCAAAAAACCTTGAGTGTTCAGTTCTGTCACGGAAAACCCTGAACTGCTCTGTATCTGGCACGTAGAACAACGGCACTTAGACTGGGAGGAACAAGCCCGCACCAGCCAGATGGAAGGCCGCCTGACTCATCCACCTTTGCCTGTCTCCACGTGTGCAGTGCTCATGCGTGTGGCTGAGAATTGCAGTAAGCGAAGAGGTGGCGTGTGACACCACTGGGCCCCTGGCCCTGCACATGCTATCTGTGATTCTCACAAACAGCCTAGGAACAGGGGCCAGCGATGCCGTGTTGCCGCCTCAGAAACTGAGCAGTATGTCACTCCTCTGAGCCCTCAGGGTCAAACACAGTGAAAGGCGGCCCCGGGGTCTGAGCCCAGACAGGATTCCAGTTCTTCATGTCTGGGAAGAAAGAAACACTGAAGTACGTGGCAGTCATTGCAGAGAAACACCTTTCTCCCTGAAGGCTGAGGGCAGAGGCGGGAGAACAGTTCGAGAGAGCAGGTGCCAGGGCCCGAATCCCAGCTTCATCACCTACCACGTGAAATCGGGTGGTGCCAAACCACTCAGCCTCAGTGTCCCCACCTGTAAACTGGAGACCATAGCCTCAAAAGGCAGTTGTGAGGACTGAGTGCTCATATAAGCCAGAGGAGGGGTCTGGCACAGAGCAAGTATGCAATAACTGCTAGCTGTAATCACTGTCTTTATATCTAAACTTGCTGTAAGCTAACATTCCCTCAGAAGAGTACACAGACTATAAACACATACCTTGTGTGCCCACAGCTCGGTGACTTATCAGCGTCCACACCCACGCATGGAATACGAGGCAGGACAGAGTTGCTGCTCTCCTAGGGCCACCTCTGACACAGCTCCAGCACCCCCGGTCAGGAGGGAGAGCCTCGTCTGCATCCTCACAGCATCTGATCTGGACCATCTAGAAGTCGCGTCTGTCTGTCCTATTCATGCTGTGTCCCCAAGGCCTAGGACTGGGCCTTGCACATAGTAGCTGCTCTATAATAACTTACTGAAAGAATGACTTCTGCTCAGTATCATGCTTATTTGCTTACATATTTTAATTCCAAACATTTGTTTGTAAGCTTCTTACGAGTGGGGCATGCCTTATTCCCCAGCATTAAGCCTCCTCCTGCCTCTGATACACTTGCTATCGGCCATTATTTAGCGCAATGTGTCAGGCACTGTGCTAAAGCCCAGATGCCCGAGTGAGAAGCACGTCCTTGCCCTCAGGGGAAAGAACTGGAGGTCAGGCTAGAGGAAAGACCACCACCCTCAGCCTCCCCCTCCCAGGCAGAGAGGTGCTCTTCATGGACAGGAGCCTGGAGGGGCTTAGCCTGGTGGGCACCCAGGGCAGAGCTCCTCACAAAGAGCCAGGCGATCCAGCAGCGGCCAACACATGCTCACGTCTTAGTCATGCTAAAGAGTATGGTTTTACTTTGAAGTTGATGCAGGAAACTGAAGCCTCCCACCCAGGGCAGGGAGTCATGCATGCCTGCTCTCCTGGCTGGGCTTCCATGGCCCCAGAGCAGGGAACAGACAGACATAGCACGGGGGAGGCCAGGGCCTTTATCCCTGGTCACAGCTCGGCAGACTAGTTTGCCTGAAAGAGTGATTTAACGGTTCTATTTAGAGGTTTAGGGAAATTAAGGCACACTACCAGCCTACCAGGAGCTGTGTCCCAGCAGTGGGTTTACAATGAAGCTGATGCACTCATAGGCAGGACATGACATAAGGAAATCTGCCCAGATCTGCATATGTGGGCAGCCAGATAACAAATGGCACAGATCACGCGGCTGAGCGGCAAGGTGGTGATACTCATTTTTGTACATCTTGTGCTTCCACTCGCAACACTTGCCCTGCTGCCCCCTAACTCCCACCACGACAACTGCTGGCTCTGGGCCCGAGACCATGCACTCAGCCCAGGGCCCAGACTGTGTCTGGTGCCAAATCAAGCTTTGTGGAACCCATGAACATGGGGCAACAGCATCTTCTAAATATGTTACCTACTAAACTAGTCGAGAAGGATGGGAAGAGCGCATGCCATTCCACATGGACAGCCTTCCAGACAAAACAACGGTGCAGGAGGACTGTTCTGTCTCCTCTCCGCAGCACTCGGGTCTGAGAGGAGCCTGCAGGAAGCCTCCTCTGAAGGAGGCGGTAAATACTCAGAGCCACATGCCGGCTCTTTAAGGCTAACGTTCCCCAAACATTCTACAGCAAGATATCAATGTCCTTGTCATCCCCAAATACCCTTCTCCTCAAAGGCTCCTGAGCCCACACAGAGTGTAGCACCGGCCAGCGCCCGCCTGGCTCCATCCAGGAGACTGAGCTCTGGACACACATACTGCCAACGGCCTAGGCAGGAGGCAGATTTTGGGCCCAGTTCCCCAGATGAGCAGCTCACCCTCCCAGCCTAGCCCCCAAAGAGCCCTGGGAGGGCCAGGCAGCAGCACTCAGGCCTGTGGGGGACAAATCCGCATCACGTGCCCAGAGCCCGCCACGGGCAGAGGAGGCCAGGCTCTCCTAGGAAGTAGTGGTGACACTTGAAGAGCCGCACAGCCTGCAGCTGGGCTCTCTGTGCACCAGCCCGCAAACCGGAGAGAAGACTGAGGCAGGGCCTGGGTGTGGGGGATGTAGTGGGAGGGCCGGCGGGCTCCCTGAGTGAGCTGGAAGACTTGCCAGAAGTAATGGAGCCGCCCCACGCCCCACCGGAAAGCCGGCGGGCAGTATATACGCCAGGCTCCAACTTGCTGAAGAAGCCACCCACTTGGGGAAGAGCCCCCACAGGAACCCAACTTACCCAAACCTGCCTGTCTTCTCGCCCTCAAAGCAGGCCCTGGGCTTCAAAGAATTCAAGGTTTCCAGCCCTCTGCACAGCCAGACTCCCTCCAGCCTCAGTCCAGCCCAGAATGCCATCCCTTCTCCCTGCTCCCAGCTCAAAGCCCTACCTACTCCTTACACCTCTGGTGATGCCAGCCAGCAGACCCCCCACCCTCTGAACTCCATGACCGTGAAAGGCAGAGCTGTGGCTTGGCCCCAGTCCCCTCACACTCCATGGAGGCTACCATCCTCTCTTCTAGACACTTTCCAGGTGGAAATCAGATGCCCCTCCTTTTTTCTCATACATTTGAGTGCTGAGTAAGTATCAGTCCGGTGCATCTCCCATGCCTCCTTCCCTGCCCCCTGTAGTTAGGGGGTAACACAGGAAGGGTGTCTCCAAATACATGCACATCTCAGAGGTACTGTGGTTCTGTTCCAGCATTCACCACAATAAAGCAAGTATCACAGTAAAGCAAGTCAAATGAATTGTCTGATCTCTCAGTACATATAAAAGTTGTTTGCACTATATTATAGTCTATTAAATGTGCAATAGCATTATGTCTAAAAAAACAATGTACATACCTTAATTAAAAATATTTTGTTTCTAAAAAATGCTAGCCATCACCTGAGCTTTCAGCGAGTCATAATCATTGACCATAGATCAATAATCATAATAATGAAAATGTTTGAAATAGTGTGAGAATTATCAAAATGTGACACAGACACGACATGAGCAAATGCTGTTGGAAAAAGGGCCCCAACAGACTTGGTCGATGCAGGGTTGCCATAAACCTTCAACTTGTAAAAAATACAATATCTGTGAAATGCAATAAATTGAAGCCAAATAAAACGAGGTGTACCTGCACCCGCAAAGTACTTCAATTCGATACTGTTCCCCTGTGGGTAATCTCTCCTCCCACAGGTTAGAACTTGCTCACTCATTCATTCAGCAAACACCTGAGTGCTTAGTAAGTACGAATCTTGCTCATTCACCTTCTGTGCCACCTTCCCTGCCCCCCCAGGGGAGCCCTACGTCCCCGTGTACCCCAGCAAATCTGATAGCACCTCACACAATGACCTGCCTAGCTTCTGTCTCCTCCCGCCTTCCAAAGGGCATAGCCAAAGGCTCCTAGAGGGCAAGGCCATGTCCCTCCTAGGCAGGCACATAGCTGGCACTCAGAAATGGTTCTGGAATGACCCACTCCAGTTAGCACCTTTTGGTGGAAAGGAGTAAAAGTAACTACAAAAGTCTTTTCCATCTCAGGACCACAAGGATTTCTTTAGATTTGGACAGCCCTGCGGGTCGCACACCAGTGAGTAGGTGCCTTCCGTGGGGTCTGGACAGAGGCATAGCTGGCAGTGTGCACCTGACAATGCCGGGCAGGGCCAGCTGGGCCAGAGCGGCTGCTCCTCCATTCAGCGAACATGCACCTCAGAACACGGCGGCCCTACCGACTTATTTGGGCTGAGGAGTGACGTCAGGGACAGCGTCAGAAGATGAGCAGAGCCTGCCTCAAAAATAACCTACTTGCCTTAGCATTCTTTAGGCAAAAGGAGATGTTCATGTCTATTGACATCACTGCAACTAAGAATTTAACAGGGAGCCTAAGAGCTGAAATCAATGACAGGACTTGTTAAAGCTCAGTGATTTAATATATGCAGATAATATATACCAGCAGCTTCCACATACATTTTTTTTTTTAACAAGCGGCTGAAGACTTCTGTAATAGCACTACATTTAGCTACTTAATTTTTCCAGGGCAGTTTCTGCCATCAACTGTCATCATCAGCATTAAAACAATGCTGCCTAGCGCATCCTACAGGAGCAGACTACGTGCTGTGTGTGCTGACAGCCCCAACCTCCTGCACCGGAGGGACGGAGCGCCCAGCCAGCACTGCCCTACACCACTTTACACGTGGTCATTCCCTTAACCCTCACAGCAATCCTGGAGTTGAGTACTGTTGTTACCCACATTTTACAAGATGGGAAATTGAGACAAAGAAAAATTAAGGAGTGACCCAAAGCCACAAATGTAGTAAGTGACAAGGCAGAGCCATAGCCAGGCCACCTGGCTCCAAAGCATGCACCTGACTCTGTCCCGTCGCCTCCACGCTCTATCACTCATGAGGCCTTCCGCGTGTGCTGGCCTCTTCACACCACCGCCTAGCTCAAGACAGGTACTGATTAATTCCAGACGGCAATGTCCCCACGGTTACGAAGCAGAAAGTTTCCCCATGCCTCTAAAGCATTCGATATATAGTTTTGGCTCAGTGTTGAAAGTAACCAGGAGCTGCACTTCTAAAGGCCAGGCCCACAGGGGTTCATAGGAGGCTCCCCACAGCCACCGCTGGCTCTCTGAGCACTTGCGCAGTGCTGGCAAGGCCACAACCTCCATGGGGGCCTGTGAACCTGGACCCGCATGTGGGAGCAGAGGGCCAGTCCTGAATTCCTGCAATATTCAGAGGGACTTCCAAACTGCCTCTTGTAACTGCCTGTCCCTACACAGCTGCACCTAGTCGCCCCACGAACCTGGCCCCCACGCTGTGGGAATGCAGCTCACCGTGTCAGGAGTGCTGCTGCCAAGCGGCTGCAAAACGCCCGTGACCACTGCTGCCCGTGCCTCTTGCCGCCTTCTGTGGAAGGTTTCCCAGGGCAGATGTGCCTCTTGGCCTGCTGAAATTTGAGCTCTGAACTGGATACCCATGGGAAGGCTACTGCCAGCTGAGGCATAGGGACTCAGCTGTCCCATTCCGCACTGGAGTCTCAGGGCCCAGCACACAGTAGGTGCTCAATAAATATATACTTTAAATAAAATGAGGTATTCAGATGAAAGTCAATAATGACCTTTCTCCCAATACAAAAGAAAAAAAAGTGTTGATAGAATTTTGAGCTCCTTCCCCATCTTTTTAAACTTGGTCCCCAGTGACCACGTGTCTCTATTAGACTATAATTTCAGGTGGTATTTGGTGTCAGACAAAATGATACACCTAATTAACCTAAGTTTATTAAACCAATTTGTGCTAGTCCCCGGGGGGAGGTCATCCTCATCGCCGGCACCCCTCAAGCCTCCTATGTCAGGGAAGCCCCCACGTGGGTGCTGATTTCCACATTCATTTCATCCTAGCAGCCTCCTCAAAAGCCAGAATCATTCCCCCTTTAAAGATGGAGACCTTGAGGCCCAGACCAGTCAAGCAACTTGCCCAAGATCCCACAGCTAGGCATGGCATAGCTGGGATCAGAACCCATCTTCCCAGCTGCAAAGCCAAGGCTCTTTCCATGAAGTCCTCAGCTGCCAGGGAAGTTCCAGGGGTTTTGCCACAAGAACAAGATTGGATAAAAATGGGCTTTCCTTTAACCGGCAGGCAGAAGTAAGTGGGGCTCAGGAAGAATGACTTCCAAAAACAAACACCCCACAAAATAATCGGGAAAGGAGTTCCTTATGGGCGCAGACTAACAGGAAGACGTTCCAAAAAACTCAAGGGCCGCTTGTTCAGCCGTCTGGCCACCTGCCCGCACCGTCCAGCATGATGTCACATCACCACTGTCCACTTCCTATACAAAACTCAGAAGTAACGCTGCTGCCCAGACTGAGGCTGATACTTAGTGAACGTCGCTCCAAGTCACATGGCCAAACATGAAAAGGAAGAGCTGAGAATGGATAAACTGACAAGACCTCAATGACCTCTAACCTCTTTAGGTATCAGACTTTTCCAGCAAGGTAAGTTGACCACCTCACTGATAGCTCGGCCTCACCTGTGGCCATCGAAATCTGACCACAATGCCCAGCTAGATTTGGGGTATGTTTATCTCACCTCCCCAATTCCAGAAAAAAAAAAAGCCTGTCAGGCACATCATCCTGGTCTCTGCATTCATCAGGAAGAACACACAGGCATTACCTCCCAGAAGCTATCACTGGACACTTCTACTGCAGCGGAATCGTCATAAGTGACAGACATCTCTTCAAAAGGCGAGGGGACAGCAGCGAAGGCGCAATTCCAAGGTCAACGTCAGACACTCAAAATTTGCACACAAACCTAGAAGATAGAAAAGAAAAGCGTATCATTGTGGGTTTCAAATTCCCAAGGTAAAAAAGCAATTTCCACTTAACAAATTCCATTTCCACCACTGCCTTCAGTACAGAACAGTCTAAAATGTTTTCTTTAAGGGAGAAAGTCCACAGACTCACTCTGGGCATTGACAGATAAGTGCACTTTCTATGTGTGTGTGTGTTTCTCAGTAACAAGTAAACCTCGACATCTTACTGAATAGCTCAAAGTGCTTTCTGAACAACAGTTCGTGTTCTTAGATAGCCCTACTAATTAATCTTCCTCCTTGGAGAAATGGACAGAGAACATGCCAAAGCAGGCAGGGTCCCTGCATCTCTGGACTTGCCCTGTCCCACCCAGCAGGACCAGGACTGGGATAAAATGTGAGTGAAATAATCCATCTTCAACCCGACTCCACCACTCTCTGCCAATCACCATGCTTCACTCGTGCTGGGCACTGTCTCCCCACCTCCCATGACTGACTCATCTCAGCCACTGAAGCCAGGGATCCAGACTAGTTTATTCCAACACTGTCTGTGTGAGGGTCCGCTAGGAGTAAAGACAAGCTAAATCAGTCACTTCTGAGTAAAGAGTCAATGTTCTAAACCCAGGCGATGGTAAAGGGGTGCTCATTTCCCCTCCTTGAAGGATGCTGGAGGGCCCTTCCTACATTCATAAGCACAAATCACTTTGATGGAATGACCATCCACAACCAGATGAGACTCCCTGACTTCTCGGTGAGAAGGTGACTCCATCCTCCTTTACGTTACCCTGGGTTCAGGTCACACAGACAGAGGTCTGAGACTTTCCTAAATACTACGGGAAGGAGTTCAACGCTTCAGCTTAGCGACAGGAAGGGGGGCGAGGGGCAGGCAGAGTGATCTACAGTGTCACACCTACAGGGTACAAGACTACTCTTCCATCTGTTACCACACTGAGGTTCAGGATTTCCTGTGAGACAGTCTAGAAATACAGTAAGGAACACAGGCTCTAGAGTCTGGCTGCGTGGGCTCTAATTCCAGACTCATTACTCACTAGCTGGGCAAGAGTGGGCAAATTACCTAACCTCTCTGTGCCTGAAATGGCCTTATCTGTAAAAGAGGGACAAAAATGGAGCACACATCTCAGAATTACTGTTGAGAGTGAAATGAGGCGATACATACAGGAGTAAAGAGCATACGGTCCTCAGTAAGCACTATGCACATAATAAATTATAATGTAATTAGTATTAGCTAGTAATTATTATTACCTTCATTATTTTATCTCTTACAGTTGAAAAAACTGATGCTTGGGGGAGGTTAAGCACCTTGCCCATGGCCACCAAGTAATGAGTGGTGGAGACCTGCATTTGACACCAGCTCTGCCTGTTTGCTAAGGTAATGTTCTCTCCAGCACACCATGGTGTTTTCCAAAACCTATCTCAAATTTAAATAAATCAGGCATCCTCTAACCTAAGATCTAGTTGTTAATTAAAAGGGTTCAATCTGACAGATGTCACAGCTTCTGTGGTTGAACACAGCACTACATGGCCAATTAGCTCACAGGAAAGAAGGATGATGGTACTTGGGTCAAAGCCAAGGACCCCCAGCACACACACTACAACCAGGCACAGTTGCGTGGGTGCCATGCTGACCGACTCCGCTCCTGACGGCACGCTGGCTGGATCTCCGCTCTGTAATCACAGGGCAGCATGTTATTTTAACTCCTGGGATACCACAAAGGCTGGACAGGCCACTCTGGCCTGTGTCCTGGTGTTACGTTTCACAGCGTTCCCTTTTCCTATGGGATCCTAAACTTACTTAGCCAGGACCCTCCTAGAAGTACCTAGCCTATGTCTGTAGCAGCCAAAAGCCTCCTACGCTCAGAGCAGCTGGTCTCTGCTCCAGGCTCCTCCGGGAGCATCTGGGCTTTTGGCTGGGATGAGCCTCAAAGTGGCCCAATCAAGCCACTGGCTGGCAGCCTGGCCAGCTCCAGGAGCAGGTGCGGGAGGAACGGGCGCCTGCTCTGGACACAGAAGCAGCTTGACACCTGAGAGGCTCGGGCAGAGGAATTTATTTCCTGACTGTGTTCCATCATGGTTTAGACACTAATCAGGAAGGTCAGGAAGATTTATTAGGAGGCAAGAAGTTGCCACTGGGTTCAGCACAAAAAGACACAGCCCACTCCTAGGAGTAAGAAGCTGAATCACTGAGTAGAGATGCCCTGCCAAGTAACAAAACCAAGAAACAATGGAGCTGCAGAGGGCGTTGGAGATGAAGTGCACTCTGAGCTGCCCAGGGAGCAAGGCGAGTCCAGCTTTCCTTACCCAAGTCATAAAGGTCATTTCCCATCAGGCCAGGGCTCCTTTCTCACCACAACACTGCTTGGGAACTGCAACCTCCCCAGAATCATACCTGTACGTGGCCAAGCTGCCCCATGGGCACCCCGAGCAGCCCAGCCCAGCCAGCTCAGCTCTCCTCCCACTGCTATCTAAGTTCACTCCGATGCTGAACAGCCCCCCCTTGCACAGATTACTCAGTTCTGGTTCCCCACCCCTCAACTGATACATTCACCAAGCTTACGGATGTCATTATTAATCTAAGTAAAACAAAATTAGAAAGGCAAGTCTCTTTTTATGAAATTGTACGAGGCATTCCAGACCCAGTATCAATGACTTTTGGAAGCTCTGTGCTTGTACACTTCTGGCCTGTAGTAGTTCAGAATTCACATTCTCCTGAAGCCTCAAACCAGACCTTCCACAGGGTCTATGAACTGTCACTCCTTCAAGAGGTCAGAAACCAGCAAAGCCACTTCAAGTCCTACAAAGGAAACTGGGACAAGGCATAAAATACCCAACAGACACACGTTCATGTCATATTCAAAAAATTACAGTTTTCTTTCTTTCTATTCTTACGGCTTTTATTTCTTTTTCTGGCTTTACAACACAGGAGAGGACCTCCAGTAAAATGCAGAGATCCTTTCCAGTGTCAAAGACAAAGGTTTCAACATTTGTCCATCAAGTATGTTGTTTGCTGTAAGATTTCTTTAGAGTACCACTTTTCAGTTTACGAAAGCTTCCTTCTACTACAATGCTACTAAAAGCTTTTATCACGAGTGGCTGTTTGTGTAAGACTGGCTTTATTTCTCCTTAATCGGCTGGCAGACTTTGTCAGTGAAATCACCTGGGCCTGAAGTTTTCTTTAACCAGGTTTAATCACAGATTCTAGTTAATGGGTAGAAGACTCCTGACGTGGTTTTTGTTTCTTTGGGTATGGATTTGGCAGACTTGTGGTTTTCTAGGGAATCCATTTCATTTTTTTCAAACATATTAATAGGAAATTGCTCATATTTATCCTCATATCATTTTAAAGATGAAGGAGCTGTAGTAATGTTCCCCTTTCCATGCCTGGCATTAGGTTTTTGTGCCTTTTCTCTTGATCAGTCTCAACAGAGTTTTATCAATTTTTATTCTTAAAAAAAAAAAAACTTCAGCTTTTTTTCCCTTCTTTCATTTCAGCTGCTATTAAATACTTGTCTTCTTTTTCCTTGATTTCTTCCTTTTATTTTTTCTTTCCTTCTACCATATTTGGCTTCAAGTTGTTCTTTGTCTAATTTCTGGAAATGCAAGCTCAGGTCATTAATTTCCAGCCTTTCTTATGTGTGTAAACACTGGTGAGTCAGAGGAACACCATTCCTAAAGTGGTGTGCAGAGTCCCGGAGGTGAATGGAGGCAGCCAGGGGTGCCCTTGGCCCAGCCGGGGAGCTGGCCTAACCTTCCTCCCGCTGGCCCGATAACAGGTATCAGGTTAACAAAAGGTACAAAATTACCTAAGTACATCTAGCCCCCTCTTAATACCCTTAATTTGTTCCAAAAAGAACAGATCATTAAGCTAAAGGCTGTTAGTATAAAGCAAGACCATTCTGAGTGGAGGTACCTGGCTGCTGTCTCCCGAGAGCCGGCCTCGGGAGAAAGCCCTCTCAGTCCTCCGCACCCGTGGAGGGCAGCACAGAAGGCGCCCTTGCTGCTGCCCCTCATGCTGCTGGCCTGGTTCTGCACAGCCCTGCAGGCCTCACTGAGCACCCACTGGATTGAGGGTTTGTTTCTTCTTCATTACCCAGGGTAGGAAATTCATTAATTGGGAAGCGACTACAATTTCTTCTAACCCAGTGTTTGGTCTGGAGTGAGGAGACCCTCCGTAAAGTATGGGGCATATTTACCCATCCATTCTACAAAAAGGTATTTAAATATCTGCTATGTGCCAGGCATGGAGCAGATTGACATGGTCCCTGCCTGCCTGGAGCTGATAGACTAAAAGGGCAGATGGACATGCAATAAAGAAAAACAGCTGCAGAGTGTAGAAAGTGCTAGAACCGAGATAAAGAATGCATTATACAAGTGTGACGGACCAAAAAGAAACGGTGAGAGGTGGGAAGCGCTTGTGGAGGCAGGATGGTCAGGCCTCTCAGAGGACCCACGGTGGATGGCAAGTGGGCGTGTCCCAGCAGGGGAGGTGGAGGACAGAGGCCCCTAGGAATGCTGGGCCTGTGGCAGCACCCAGCAGGATGGCGGCCTGGGGCACACTGAGGACTCCGGGGAGGGGGCACCTGGCATCACTGATGAGCCACATGGGAACCCAGATTCTTCTATCTACTACTGGTGAAAATACAAGCCTCAAGTGCTTGTAAGACAGGCTACTGAAAATCAAGCATTTATGTGCAGTCATTTCATGCCTGTCCTCATACCTTGTTCCAGGCCTCTTAATGTGTGATGTTTAACAGAAAAGAAACGTCAAGCCTTTGGCCCATCTATGTCTTCTACAACTTCACCTACAGATAAATTCACCCAAGAGTCAAATTAGGCATTCACAATGGCATTGTTTTTAATAGCAGCAAAAAAACCTGAAAACTTCCTGTCCATCAGGAATAAAAATGCCATTCCCCTCTGGAGTGGAACACGGTTGGCCAGAAGGGGGGAGATGGGGGACTGTGTGTACAGACGTGAAAGGTGCTCCCCCAGAGCAAGAGAAAACAGTGGGTTGTAGCTCGGCAGATACAGTCTGATGCCACTGGTATTAGAAAGCAGTTAGGTATATCCCCCAAAGTACGCCGCTGCACATGAAGTCCCAGTGGGTCTCAGACTTGCTCTGAGGGGTGCCATGGGGGCAGAGAGGGAACTTTCATATTTCACCTCAAAACCATATAAAATACTTGCAAAGTTTTGACCAACAGCATGTAATACTTGTAGAATACAAAACCAGTTAAAAATACCCTGTTCTGTTTTGCTAATGGCCTGGCTGGAATGAAGGGAGGGTCCTCTGCACCACCTCACAGCTGCTCATGGCCTCAAGGACCTCAGGGACTGTCACCTCCCTTCCCCACCTCCACCTGCACACCCACGGCTCTGTCTGCCAGGGGTCCAGTTCACATCATCTCTCCCCTGCATGATCACAGGAACTTCCTAATGGAGTCCCTGCGTCATCCCCTGTCCCTTCAGTCTATTCTCATCAGTGACCCTTTCAAAACTCAAGTCACATGATGCTGCCCCTGTCACGGGAAGACTCATGCAGAGTGCAGCTCACCCTGCTGGCCTCCACGTTACCTCCTCCTCGGCCCTCATGCCCTGCTGCCGCTCCCTGGCCCCTGCTCCAGCCACCAGGCCTCTGCAGGCCATGGTCCTGCTGGGCACAGCACACTTGCCCTTCACTCCCTGGAGAGATCTTCCTCTAGGGAGCCCATTGAAGCTGCTCAGGCCTGTATCAGCCATCGCCCCCGGGAGGGCTTCTCTGCCCGTGACCCCACTTCTCTTGGCCCTCCCAGACCCCTTCTCTTTGCTTTTCTCTCCCAAGCACTTACTTCCCACAAGCTATGTCATCCACTTGCTTGTTCTGTCCACTAGAACGTGAGCTCCAGAGACAGGGAGGTGGGTGTTCCCTTCACTGCCATACCCCCACCATCCGGGGTCTGACACAGGGCAGTCATGCCATCAAAACTTGGATAAATTCATGATGGAAAAAGTCGAATTGAAGAGTCTTGGTAATTTTGATTTATACAGACTCAGGGTCCAGAGAAGGAAGATAATTGGAGCATTTATGTGAAGATGTTTTAACTTCAGTGGTTAGAAGTCTTTTATAAACACTACTGCACACGTTAAACTCAACCACAAGTGGGTTCAGCAACCACAGTGGGCGTGTGGCTCAGCCCCCAGCTGCCTTCCCCCAGCCACACGGGAGCCCTTCTGCCCTCAGCCCCACAGCCTGACCAGCACTGGGGCCTCGGGCCGGCGGGTCCTCCCCGTCTCTGACTCTGCTCGGCTGCCTCCCCGTGGGCCGCTCCAGGGGAAGGCCTGAGGTGATACACTGCTTTGCACCAGCAGCAAAGATATTTTAACAGCTCAAATATCTGGCACCGCTATTTTGTTCCCAGTGATTTCATCTGGAAAAGTGAACATTCCTCAAAGGAAAAGATAGAGATCAGCAAATAAGATGACTTAACTCTCTGGAACATTGTGTAGTGCCTTTACCTCAACAACGGGAACCAGCCTGTGCACTGAAGGAAGCCAGGCTTTAGAGGCCGCCCCTCTGAGGCGGAGCACGAGAGGCCCACAACTCCACAGGTCCCAGGCCCCAGGTGGGGAGAGGAGGGTCTCCCAGAAGCGCCCACCAGGTGGGCAGTGTGGGCCGAACACACTCCAAGGACTTCCAGAGATTTAAAAACTAGCCAGCATCCAAGTAGTGACTCTGTGGCATCTTACTACACTGTGGACAGTGACTGCGATGGGGTTTGGGGGGGACTTGATAATATGGGTGAATGTAGTAACCACATTGTTATTTATGGGAAACCTTCATAAGAGTGTATATCAAGGATACCTTAATAAAAAGAAACAGTAATGCAAATTAAAACAATAATGCTCTAAACTAATTAGAGTAGCAAAAATTAAAAAAAAATTAGTTGGCATCTCTGGCAGACAGAGCTTGGGGTTGCCATGGAAACCATGTCCTGAATCTAGCAGAGGATTCCCCAGACACTTGGTGGCCCAGGACTACCCACTGCAAAATGAAAAAGGAGCTGGTGAGGGGAAGGGGGTTTTAGGAGCTCTTCTAAGACACAGAGTCATTTTGCTGAAAACAGACATGGCTCAGACTCTTGAATACTACAGTTTGCAAAAAAAGAGTGAAAGAATGAGGGAAAACATGTTATTTTGTTTTAGTCAACACTACAGAGCAGCCCTCTTCCTCCCACAGACAAACTCATGTTGGGGAAGGTGAAAAGAAAAACAAATTCTTCTAAACAGATCAACCAGGGAAGCTATTCCACAACATCATACATGGCGCCACTTTGGTTCAGCCCTGTGTTCCCCACTCAGGGGTGACCCTGGCTTCCAACCTGCTCCTACTGCTAAATGTGTGATGGTTTCAAGGCCAAACAACTCGTCTTCTGGCTAGTGCGGGGCTGTCAAACCCAGAGAGCAGCTTGTGGCCGGGCTCTGATCCACCGTGGTTCTCATTCCTCGGCTCTCTCCTCTCCTGGCGGCCACGGCCAGATGTCACGGCAGTCATGGCGGACAAGTCATCCTGTGGACTGTTCTTTTCAATCACACAACAACCCTTTCCTCACTCGTCCATGCTGTCTTCCTGTGGCTCCTAATGGCTGTGTGACATCAGCCACAGACCCACAGGACTGCACCGCGCCCTCCTGGTCAGATTTCGGGGGTCCAGGTCTTTCCCAGTCAGAGTCACGACTGGGGGAACGTCACAGGTGCACGGCTTCCCGCTCTGTCCCATTACTCGCTGGGGGCTCCTGGGCTCAAGCATTCTAACCACAACTGGTAAACACCCTGGATACAGTTTAAAAAGCAAGATTTCAATCTGTCACCCTCAATCTACATTTAAGGGGCAGATTACATGCCATGAAAGAGGATGGTCATATACCCTAAGAGGCACAGGAGAAAAAATGGCCTTACAACATACCTTGATAAAAAAAGTTGCTGCCTTTGGGGTCCTGCTTCCCGCAGCAAATCTAAGAACACTTTAGGAAGTGAAATGGCCCCCGCAGTAGCGTACATGGTAAGAAATGCACAGAAAAGAGAACTGAAAGAATGAGCCAACGTGACAAGCAGACCTCCACGGCAGCAGAGACAAGTGAGCCTCGTCACAGCTTCTGATTTCTTGTTTGGCAAATACAGCAATCAGATGGGCTGGGTTTGTTTGTTTTTAAGAAACTTCTAGTAAATAAACATTTATAAAATCTCAGATATGAAATTCCTTTAATGCATTAATTTTCAGTGTTCAGGACTCACTCCATCCAACCTTCCGCGGTCACTAGCTGTCCCCACGTGGATATCTGGTGGGCCAACGTCCCCAAAACTCGGCGGGATGGTGTGAGTGTTTGAACACAGTTAATTCCCCCCCAAGAGGCAAGAATGGTGGCCACGATGGTGCTGGTTCACCAGTATTTAGGGAATCAGTGGGTACACTCTGCGGGAATGCCAAGTTTTAAAGAAAAATACGAATATTCATATACCTCAAATAAACAAACAAACCCAACACAGCTACACTGAACGTAATTTAATTTTTCATGATTCAGAAGTCATTTTTTACTCTTAGAAAGAGCTCTCAGGGCCAAAATTTGGAAAACTTCTCCCAAATTTGCCATTAAACAGCTGTGGGACCTTGGCATCTGTCAGCATCCCACTCCTTTACCCGAAGAGTGTGGGATTAAATCAACTCTTAGATTTCTCTGAGCTTATAATGTTTTAAAAGAGCCTCCTGCTGGCAAGAGACTGAGAGAATGTGAATGGATTAAAGCCAAGTCACTCTAAAAGCATTTGCGGTGACCTTCAGGGCTGCAAAGTTCTTTCCTACTTCATCAGATTTTTAGAGCCACCTTGAGGGTGTCCTCAACGGGACCCCAAAGTCCAGGCCTGAACTCATTCTCAGGGGCTCGCTGTGAAACAAGCCTCAGTCAGCGTAAGGCCTGCGCTTCCCCAGCACGCACGCACACATCCCAGAAATTACCCATCACCCTTGCTGTAAATCATGCATTCATTTAGATGAATGCTAACGTTTAAAGGGAAAATCGATAGCAATTAACATGTATTTTACAAATAAGTAAAGAGGCAGGACTGTCAGTAATCACGGCTTCAGGCATTGTGACAGGCGCTCTGACCCTGGGTTCCAGGCTTCTTGCTGAAGACCCCATCGACAGTTGCTGGCAGGTCAAATACAGTGACAATTCTGGGGGTTCTGGTGGATTGTAAAGCATTAGGTCAGAGCAGTATATTTGCAAACAGCTGAATCCTGCTTCCAAATTGTGAGTAAAAGAAGGAGTGTCTCCTCGCCCCACAAACGATTCCTTAAGGAATCTCTAAAGGTTGGTTTGCCTGCCTTTTAGGACGGTTCTCATACCGATCATGTGGCTGGGGACACCTTGCCATCTTGCCAATCTCTAGAAGAGGACCCTCTCCCAGCTGGGACAATGAGAAGAGTTACCATCTTCTGGCCCCGAGGCCCACTCTCCCCACGCCTGGGGCCAGTGGAGAGTCTAGCCCTTTCAGGCTCTGGCACTTCCCTTCATGTTATTCTTTCTCCCTGGAACAGCTTCCCAGACAACTATCAAGGTACTAATTATTCTTCAAAGTCAAGATCAACTGCCATCTCTCCATGGATCCTTCCTTCATTCCAAGTCAAAATTAAGTTTCGCTGCCTGGCCTACCCTGGGCACTGTGTCCCTCTCTTACAGGACTCACTGCATTCAAGCTCATGTGGACCAGTCACCCACACATGTCTCTACCACAAGACAAAGGATCCTTGAGGGCAGGGATCACATGGTGCTGGATATAAGCCAGCACACGCAGTACCGGTGCCGCCACCCGCCCCTGCCCCTCTGGACGCAGCCCTCGGGCCTCATGGCTCACAGGACTAGCACAGGTCAGACCCCCAGTCAATCCTCACCTTACAAGTACATGGGTACCCACATTCACGCCACACTAGATAAAGGGGGACACTGTTGAATAAGTGAATTTTTAAAATGCCGTCTTACTTTAAAGTTCATTGAAGTGCTTCAAAAATGCATTTGGGAGTATGAAAGAATCACCTTAAAAGAATAAACAGCATGCTAATAAAAAAAACAAAAACACCTCCATGGTTTGGGTTATCCAAATCTCTTAATCTAGTTTGAGTCAATGGGAAACTTTAAGAATTACAAAGTGAAAGTTTCTGACAGTTCATATTCAGAAGTAAATTTATCCCTGAAGTAACTATATTTCTTACTGATATTCCTAATCTAGACATATAGATGCATGTGGGTAAAGTAGGAGGTGAGGGGCCATTACAGTCACTACTGCTGAGAGGCACCTGGCAACACTTGAGCTGACAGAATAATTTCGTGGACAACCATCAAGTCTGAGAGGCAGCGGGGTGGGAAGAAGGGAAGAGATGAGGACAAAACAAGGACACCAGTCGGCCCATGACATCCAGGAGAAAGCAGGGCAGAAATCTGCCCAGAGTCCAGGCAGTGCCGCTCCTCACAAGGGCCTCTCAGGGTCTGTGCCGTGTGCCCCGCGGCCATCAGAAGCACTCCAGCGGACGTGGAACTCTTCCCTGGACAGTCCCATGAGTCCTGTAACTATCTCTGTCTTTCCTTCCTTCATCCAACTTTTATGGTGTTTTTAAATTCCTGACAGAGTGCCAGACACCATGCTGAGAATGGGGGGGGTGGGGGAGCAGTGCTCACAAATGCCCGCAAGGGACACAGCTCTGTCCTCAGCAGACAGCAGAACTACAGTAACAGTAATGTTTACTGACCACCTCCTAGGTGCCAGCACCATTCATTCTCAGAGCAGCCCTATGAGGCAGCTGCTACTATCACCCCCATTTTACAGATGAAGAAGAGTCACAGGAGCGTTTAGATAGCCTGACCAAGGCCATACAGCCAGTAAGTGGTGGAGCTGGGACTCAAACCCGGGCAAGGCATAGCAGAGTCTGCCCTGTAACTGCCAGACCACACCGCCTGCTGGATGGAAGACTCGGAGGAGGCAGAGATGAATAATGTGAGCGTGACTCCAACAAGACAAAAGGTCTGAGGGGCCTAACGGGGACGGCAGCCCAGTAAGGCTCCAATAAGAATGGAATGTCCACAGGCATTCATTCATTCATTCATTCATTCATTCATTCATTCACTGAGCATCCACGTCAAAGTCCTGTTCTGGATGCATGTCTGCTCAGAGTGGGAGGGAGATAAACATGTAACCCATGCCTGCCTGAACACAGGTACGGTCTAGAGGTGGGCACGGTGCCCCACATAAATAAGGCAACAATATGTGAGAGAGAGCGAGAGAATGATGAACCAATCCCGGCCCCACCACGTATTAGATAACCACGGGCAAGTTACTTACCTCTCTGGGCCTTAGTGTCCTCATCTAGAATATAAAACTAATATTGCCTATACTGCTTGGGATTGTTGGGCAGATGAAATAGCTCCACCGAGGGTGGAAGCAGCTGCTGTCCAGCAGGGTGCTGAGGAAGCCGGGAAGAGCACATCCAGCACAGGTGGCTTCTCAGCCAGGGCCACCACCTGAATCAGCAGGTGCACAGGAATCAGCTGGGCAGGGAGTCCTAGACAGCAGGCTCCTTAGGGAAGACGGCGGGTGTGGGGGAGACGGGGGCGGGGAGGAGGCACAGCCCTGTCAGTGGGTCTGGATTCAGAGGGCTAGACAGCATGGCTGGTGCCCACCTTGAGACAGCAACAGTGAGGAAGGAAGGAGGACCTGGTGTCACATTTCTACACAAAAATCCCCATGTGGTTTGAACTTGGTGAGTTTCTTACAACCTGCCACCTTCCAGCTGCTGGCTAGGCTGAGAACTATTTTATACACTATTAATAGTTATAATTTTTAATTGGCAGGACCATACAGAGATCATTTTGTTATTATTAGTGTTAACAGCCAGAGTGTATTTACTTAAACAATACCTCTCTTAAAAAAAAAAAGGGCCCCAAAAAACATCACAAAATCCCAAATCACAGGGAATACAGGTGGTATTAATACCTCTAAAATTTCAAAGCTAAAATGAAAACAAAAGTTTAATGTTTTCCCAAGGAACTCCAATGTTAGGTAAAACAGAAAATCCACCCTCACTTCCGATTTCTAGTGTCCCCAGAGCAAATTTTTAAGTGCTTAAATCATGTCACTTCCCTGCCCCAAGCCTACCACACTCAGAGTTAAGCTCTGCACAAGTCCCACCATGATCCCTGCCTGTCCCCTTCCACTCTCTCTCACCCTCACTGGCTGGCCCTGTTCTGCTCCAACCACGGTGATCTTCCTGCTGTTTCTTGAACACACTGATTTCATCTCTGCCTCAGAGCCTTTGTACATGCCATTCCCTCTCCCTAGAATGCTGTCTTCCCCAAGATAAGTGCATGGCCAGCTCCCGGACGCCATATGGGCCCTCTGCCCAGAGGCCCTCAGGGGAACCCCCCGAGCACCCCCCTCATCCGGCCCCACCTCCCCTTCTGTAAAATCTTTAAGATCTTTACAATCATGTATTGCTGTTAGTAGTTTCATTCATGAAGCCATATACTGACATCTTTTAGATTAGACTACTCAGATGATTAACCGCAAATGTTTGAGATGAGGGCAAAACTTAATATTTAAGTATTTCTTAAAAGTCAATTCCTCTACAATGGCCAGCTTATATAGTCACTCAGTCAGAAGACCTTCCCACCCTGGAGCTTCCTGGGAAGCCTCCAGAGGACCCAAAACTACATGTTTTATTTTGTTTTTCTTTTTGAAAAGGGGTCCTGTCTGAAACAGAGGAAGCGACTGTGTCAGGAGCCAGAGATCTAGTCAGTCACACCACACTTTAAATCCTCAAGTATTAGGAGTTGCTCTACCATTGAGTCAGTATTTACATTTACAGCATTTGAAAACACTTGGTCAGATGCGTTTCCTATGATAAGCCCCAAGGACAAGCCCAGAACTTTATGTGTCAGAAGAAAACCTGGTTATCCCTGAAAAGTAGAAGGGGTCAAAAATGTAAGAGATTGGAAACAAACTATCTCTGCGATCCCATATTGCTCTAAGACTTTCTTTAAATTCAGAACAATCCTTTAAGAAATATATATTACTCAAAGCAATGAAATGCACAAAAGTATCTCCTTGAATAATCCTGAATGCCAGGAATAAAGGGCAAGGAAAACTTCATCAGGGACAGCCAGGATCAACATTATTTTTCTTCTGACTGAAAAGTCTTAAAAGAGACCTTCCCAAAGTGGAAGCCTCAATCAAGTCCAAAAATAAATGAATAAATAAATAAGAGCAAGAGAACAAATACATACTCATGCTTAAGGAGAATCAAGACCCAAGAGTCTGCTTGATGTTTAGACGAAAATGTCCGGTGCCAGCACTTCCTGAGTAAATGTGGCAGCCTGACCATCCTACACCCTGCACCGCGGGACCTACAGGGGAAGTGGCTCCGCAGATACACTGGTCCCCTGCTTGGACTGCCAGTGGGAGCCCTCTGATAGCTCCCACCCACCCCACTCAAGGCACTATCCTTCACAGAACAAAACCCTCTCTTCCTCTCTCTAATAGGAAAAACAACTAACTTTTCCAATCTGGAGAAAAATGCTATTGCAGCTGGAGAAACATTCTTGGATATCATGAATAAGATATTCTGAATCTAAGAAATTGTAGATTTGATGCTGAAGTGTGTGAAAGTATGAACAAGCAGATATGAGGAAATATTATGGAGCCATGGTAACAGAAACCAGGGAAGAAACTCCAGTTGCACAGAACTGTTTAAAAATAAACCGGATACTAAAATACCAGCAAAAAGCTACAATGACTCAAATACTTATGAGAACAGCCAGTTCTCTGAGAGTCTTCCAGACTTTTCCCCCAGTGGAGAAATAGGAGACAAAGAGCTTTGAAAACTTTCTCTAATTTTACCAGCAACTTGATATGAATACGGCCTTACATGTTTTGGAGTTTGATGGGAGTATGGAAATGTACATTCATGCAGAGAGAATTGTTTTGAGACTTTTAATAAAAATCAAACTAAATCCAAAAAGTATAACTGAGCCTCCAGTGTCCTACACTGAGTTCTCAAACACCAGCAAATGTGATAAACAACTACAGAACAATTTCTGTCATTCATATACAATCTTTTAAGGCATTGTGTGTGTGTGTGTGACCACCTCTTCCCTTTCTTCACTTGTGTGTACACCCCACCTGCCTCCCCTGGGCCCCGTCTCCACTGCATGTCCTCTAACTACACTTACACACCTTTGAATGTGTGCACACAGAAGAACCCACATGTGGAATAAACTCACAGGTCTCAGCCCTGGGTGCCCCACTCTGGTCTGCCTACCTGCCCAGCTGGCCTGAGCCTCCTGCAGGGCCCTAACCACCACACATGCAAAACACTGCTGCCTGAGATTCTTCCTCCTCAACTCCCACCCATCCTGCAAAGCCCAGTTTGAGTGTCACCTCCTGTGAGGAGCCCCCCAACCATGCCAACGACTCTCTGCCCACTACTGTCCTGAGCCATTATTTGCCTTTATCCCTATTTCCACAACCAGGTGGTTAGCTCCTGAGGCACTCTGGTTTTATCACAGTACCTGCAGCTGCTCACACAGTGGCTAAAGGAAAAAATGCAACTGGGAATAAATGGATTTCCCAGGAAATCTCAGAATCCTGGGGTGTATGTGCCATGTTTCTTGTTAGCCCAGAACCTGCCTCCTCTCTGTTCCCCTTCTCCTGCCCTACTCACCATTATCTTTTCTCCCCTTTTCCCATGAAAATAATCATTCTACTGTGCAAACTGCCACTCTTCCACATGCCCAAAGACCTGGTCTGGATACTACATATTCATATGCCCAAAGACCTGTTCTGGATACCTACAATTCTGTCTGCAGTCAAAGCACCAGAAAATCTTGTTTGCAAAAAAGTTTTGCTGCCAATCGGTGAAGAGTTTCAACAAAGTAACTGTACTTAGTTGACCCCTTAATATTTACTTTGTTCAGGGCTAATTTAAAAATCTTTTGTAACACAAATTATTTATCAAGTCCCATAATGCCTGAGACTTCATTTAGGTTTGTTACCAAAGGCCCAGGAGACCCACCCAAACACACACTGGCTTTGAGCAGAGGAAAGTGTTGCACACAGACAAAGGTCAGCCTGAGAACACACTCACAGCAGGAAAGCAGGAACATGCTGGGCCAGCGGCAACAGAGGTGAGCAGCCTGGCAGCAGCACCCAACGATGGAACACCCGGAGAGCAGGCTCCAGAAGCTCCCCAGCAGGGTTGGGAGGAGAGCCCCGTGCATCCCACGAGGGCCTCCAGGGGTGTCGCCAGGCACACCAGCTGGGAGTGGGACTGACCTAGCCGTCTGGGTCTCACTAGCCATGTGACCCAAGAAAACCTCATTACTGCTCTGTGACTTTGGTTTTTCACTCATAAGACAGGGATGGAATGTACATCCTACCCATTTCTTAATGAGCATAAGCTTAGATAAGGCAAGGAAGTGCCCGTCTCTTGTGTAGCAAACTGTAAATGGTGGTTGCCTCCCCAGGCTCTGTTGCAAATCTCATGAGCTGGAGCAGAATGACTTTGGACTCAGCACAAGACTCCTTGGGCCGTCAGCTTCCTTGTTCATGAAACAGGTGACCTTCAAGTTCTGCTCAGACTCTGGGAGACTGGAAGCATAGGCTGAGGATGGACTGGGGCTGGCATGGTTCAGTTTTAAGTGAAAATGTGTATTATGCATTCTGTGTCAAAATAAGAAATAAAGATGATTTTGTAATAAAGCAGCAGTCAAAAGGGAGTTTTACTTTCCATTAAATTCGTCTATATCCTTTGGGAATGCTTTGGCAACCTACCCACCCTACTACTTACCTTCCATTCTTTCAACAGCTATAGTCACATGATGTTCTGGGGGCTGGGGAATCCAGCAGGGTATGGAGCAACAATCCCCACCCTCATGGAGTTCATGTTCTACTGCAGGGGACTGACAAAGAAAATAAATCATACGGTATGTGCTATGCAGAGAAATAAAGCAAGGAAAAGGGATGCGGGTGGAAGCAGAAAGGAGGCTGTGCTCTTACATAAAGTGGTTGGAGAACGTCTCACTGACAAGTGACATCCCAGGCAAAAAGGGAGAGCAAGCCACAACAGCCACCAGGGAAAGGCACCCAGCAAAGGGAGGCTCACACAGGGAGGCCTGGGGCCCGCCTGGCATGTCTGAGAACGGTGCTTCCCGGTGAGAGACGGTGGTGGCTGAGGGTAGGCAGGCAGCAGAAGGGGTGACGCGTGAGTTTTGAGAGAACATGGAGCATAAAACAAAATGACCTCATCCTTTCAACTTCTCTCCACCACAACATCCACCCCAACCCCGACCAGGCTTCCTGGCCAGGCATCCAGAGCATATGCTGAGCAGCAAGTTCCCTAGCGCTCGGCTCCCCCTGACCCAGACCTGCTCAAGGCCCACCTGTGTGAGGACTAAGGACGTGGACCCTGAGCCCTTTCCACTGAACCCATGCAGCCCCAGAAAGCAGCCCAGCCCAGCCCCCCTGATGGCCCCACGGTGTTTGGGGGCCAGCTGCAGAGACACAGAGCCCCGGCAGCTGGTCCGCCCCACTGGAGAAAACCTGGACCCCATCTTGGCCACTCACTCTTCCACTCAGTAACTTCAGGCTGAGACCAGGAGGAAGAAGTCTCGCGTTTCCTGCCCGCAGACTTGCCCCAGCTCACTTCCTCACCACCCCTTCCCCACGCTAGCGCAGAGTGAAACAAAATCATCTTGTTAAATACTAGATTCAAGCTGACAACCCTCGGAGCTGACACCATTTAAACCAAGCAGAATGTAAAGTGTTTTGAAGCACAGCAAGCATTCACCTTAGCTAAGTTTCGGTGACATCCTTTGAAATAATTTGCTCTTGATCTGCTCTAGGGGTTTAGTTTCTAAACTGTTCCCTGGGCTCACCAAGCAGAAGACACGAACAGCAAGCACCCAGCAGGGAATTCCTAAGGCCTAAGAATGAACAGGAAGGTGGTTCTGAAGATTCAGAGAAAAGTATGTCTGTTTTATTCTTAAAATTGGCCTAAAGAAAAAAGGACAGCCCCAGATGCAGAAAATACCCAATAAAGCCTCCACCTTCTGGAATATGCGAGCAGGTGTTAAAGGCCTGACCTTTCCTTTCTGATTATCTGACAGGAAATGAACTCAAATCCTGAAATGAGCTACTCTACCACACACAGGCTTCAGAAGCAGTTAGGGAAGTGTTTTCTCTCGAAAGGACTCATGGAGCCGCCAAGCCAAGCACCAAAGTGAGCAGAGGGCGGACAAACACAAACAGGCCCCAAACAGGTCACCTGACAATTCCCCATTGTCCTTCAGGCTCTGCCTTGTCCTCCTGAGAGCCTGGACGTGCCAGCACTCCAGCCGCGAGCCGCCCTGCAGGCTCACAGAGGTCCTTCTCCACTCCATCTGGAATGCTGGAGGGGAGGGGCTCTGCTCTTTTTATTTATGTATGACCTAAAATAGGTGCTCAAAAAATGAGACAAGGGACAGGAAGAGAAGGAGACAGACAAGTATTTGTCTGACCTGGATCCTGAAGATTAGAGAAAGGGACAGGTGTTGTATGTGACAAATTAGTATTAAAAAATACGAGATTTGGAGTCATGTAATAACCCTTAAGATGAACATATTTCACCTCTGGCGTCTTTCATATCCTAATAGTTCAAAGAAAACAAGTTTGATGGCTAGTTCCCTGGCCATCTTCAGCTGGCTTTTCATGTTCTGGGTATTAACTGTCTTGGGTTACGGTGAATTGGCAGCAAAGGTAGGACAGGACCCAAAGTCACCTGGTCTCAAGCCAGTCCATCAGCTGTGAGTTCACCTATGTGATTCAACAAGGAGCTGGAGGAAACAGCATTTAGACATGTCCCCAAAACTCATTTTTCTTATGTAATGGAAATGTGTCAGCTGACAGGTCTGTGCCTTGCACTCATTTTTGCAATAATACTTCTTTAGATCTCTGGCTGGCAAGCACCCTGGGAACGTGGAGACTCAGGAAGATTTCCCTCAGCTAAATATTGATGCTCCAAAAGCTTAAAAATAGAGAAGTTTACTTTTAGAAAGGACAAAAATGATACATCGTCAAGTCTGGTATTAATGTGCAAATGCAAACATGGTGCAAGAAAATGTAGAGGAAGGCTGCAAAGAAATCCTATTTAAAGCAGGCTTGGCCGAGACAGAAATATGTAGCCCAGCTCCACTTACTCCCCCCACACCATGAGTTCCCAGGAGGGGCCAACTCTGCAGGGGGAATGGGACACTATTCCACTATGTCCCATAATGGGACAATATCCCACAGGCAATTTTTTTTAATATAATTTATTTTGGTATCATTAATCTACAATTACATGTGCAATATTATGGTTATTAAACTACCCCTTCATCAGGTCCCCCCCACCAACCCCATTACAGTCACTGCCCATCAGTGTAGTGAGATGCTATAGAATCACTACTTGTCTCTGAGTTGTACAGCCCTCCCCGTGCCCCCACAACATTATGTCTGCTAATCGTAATGCCCCTTTTTCCCCCTTATCCCTCCCTTCCCACCCATCCTCCCCAGTCCCTTTCCCTTTGGTAACTATTAGTCCATTCTTGGGTTCTGTGAGTCTGCTGCTGTTTTGTTCCTTCAGTATTTTTCTTTGTTCTTATACTCCACATATGAGTGAAATCATTTGATACTTGTCTTTCTCTGCCTGGCTTATTTCACTGAGCATAATACCCTCTAGCTCCATCCATGTTGTTGCAAATGGTAGGATTTGTTTTCTTCTTATGGCTGAATAATATTCCATTGTGTATATGTACCACATCTTCTTTATCCATTCATCTACTGATGGACACTTAGGTTGCTTCCATTTCTTAGCTATTGTAAATAGTGCTGCAATAAACATAGGGGTGCATCTGTCCTTTTGAAATTGGGCTGCTGCATTCTTAGGGTAAATTCCTAGGAGTGGAATTCCTGGGTCAAATGGTATTTCTATTTTGAGTTTTTTGAGGAACCTCCATACTGCTTTCACAATGGTTGAACTAATTTGCAGTCCCACCAGCAGTGTAGGAGGGTTCCCTTTTCTCCACATCCTCGCCAACATTTGTTGTTGTTTGTGTTTTGGATGTTGGCCATCCTCACTGGTGAGAGGTGATATCTCATTGTGGTTTTAATCTGCATTTCTCTGATGATTAGCGATGTGGAGCATCTTTTCATGTGCCTGTTGGCCATCTGAATTTCTTCTTTGGACAAGTGTCTATTCATGTCCTCTGCCCATTTCTTAATTGGATTATTTGCTTGCTGTTTGTTAGGTGCATGAGTTCTTTATATATTTTGGATGTCAACCCTTTATCAGATACATTTTTTATGAATATATTCTCCCATACTGTAGGATGTCTTTTTGTTCTACTGATGGTGTCCTTTGCTGTACAGAAGCTTTTCAACTTGATATAGTCCCACTTGTTCATTTTTGCTTTTGTTTCCCTTGCCCGGGGAGATATGTTCATGAAGAAGTCGCTCATGTTTATGTCCAAGAGATTTTTGCCTATGTTTTTCTCTAAGAGTTTTATGGTTTCATGACTTACATTCAGGTCTTTGATCCACCTTGAACTTACCTTTGTGTATGGGGCTAGACAGTAGTCCAGTTTCATTCTCTTACATGTAGCTGTCCAGTTTTTCCAACACCAGCTGCTGAAGAGGCTGTCATCTCCCCGTTGTATATCCAAGGCACTTTTATCAAATATTAATTGACTGTATATGTTTAGGTTAATGTTTGGATTTTCTATTCTGTTCCACTGGTCTGTGGGTCTGTTTTGTGCCAATACCAAATTGTCTTGATTACTGTGGCTTTGTAGTAGAGCTTGAAGTCAGGGAGCATAATTCCCCGTTTTATTCCTCCTTCTCAGGATTGCTTTGGCTATTTGGGGTCTTTTGTGGTTCCATATGAATTTTAGAATCATTTGTTCTAGTTCATTGAAGAAAGCTGTTGTAGTTTGATAGGGATTGCGTTGAATCTGTAGATTGCTTTAGGTAGTATAGCCATTTTGACAATATTTATTCTTCCTAGCCAAGAGCATGGGATGCTTTTCCATTTGTTAGTGTCCTCTTTAATTTCTCTTAGGAGTGTCTTGTAGTTTTCAGAGTAGAGGTCTTTCACTTCCTTCGTTAGGTTTATTCCTAGGTATTTTATTCTTTTTGATGCAATTGTGAATGGAATTGTTTTCCTGATTTCTCTGTTAGTTCATCATTAGTGTATAGGAAAGCAACAGATTTCTGTGTGTTAATTTTGTATCCCGCAACTTTGCTGAATTCAGATATTAGTTCTAGTAGTTTTGGAGTGGAGTCTTTAGGTTTTTTATGTACAATATCATGTCATCTGCAAATAGTGACAATTTGACTTCTTCTTTACCAATCTGGATGCCTTGTATGTCTTTGTTTTGTCTGATTGCTGTGGCTAGGACCTCCAGTACTATGTTGAATAACAGTGGAGAGAGTGGGCATCCCTGTCTTGTTCCCGATCTTAGATGAAAAGCTTTCAGCGTCTCGCCATTAAGTATGTTAGCCCCACAGGCAATTTTTTAATGAGAAATATATCCACTTTTGCTTTCAAGGTTGGGTGGGACTAGAACGTACAGTGGGACGATGGAGCCAGGAGTCCCAAACTGCAGTGCCTGCTCCAGTGTTCACCTGTGCAAGCCACCTCCCAGCCAGGCTCAGTGTCCTCACCTACTGGAAGAGAAGACGCATCCCCTGCTCTGCCTCGCTCTCAGATGGGTCAAGGGACTGTAACACATCACTGCACAAACAGTACCACTGCCCCTGTGGTCAGTCCCACCGCCCCTGTGGTCAGTCCCACCACTCACCTGTTCCCTCCTAACACACCTTTAGCACCTACTCTGGCCCAGGTGCGGGGGAACAGCGAGGCCACATGAAGTCCCTGACTTCGCAGAGCTTGCAGCTTGGCGGGACTTGCACATACAAGGCCTTTAATAAAATGCTGACTACAGGAGTGCTCCACTCAGCACAACACAACTACTAGGTTTCTGAAGCTGGGTTTTTCCCTGGCCCACTGCCTGAGTGCGGCCTGCTGCAGAGCTCCCTGGGGGGGAGTCAGGCTGAGCAGGAGGGTGCTTATGATCAGCTAACAAATGCTATCTATTCCTATTAGTACATAACCATTAAAGAATAAAAATTACAACTAAATGGCAATAAATAACGCTGGTGTAAAAAACTCAAATTCCCTCTTACCTGCTGGGTGATTAGGATGGCATTTTACTCCAAAAATGTTTATATTCTATGTGATGAAAGGAAAGAAACGCAGTATGTAAGTCATTAGACTGTAGGCTGCTCGAGGCAAGCCCGTGTCACCTTCATCCCCGAATCTCAGCACCCGCTCCAGGCAGAGATCACTAGGGTTTGCTGACTGAGTACCGGGGGCTACTGTTGACGAGAAGGAAGGTTATCGGCAGAGGGCTCCAGGCAGTTCCCCACTTTCTTTATAGCGTCTGATCCTCCTTGCACACAGGCGAGGGAGTGGGGGAGAGAAGCTGGGTCCCCCAGGCCAGGGAGTTTAGGTAGGAAAGGGCACCACCAGAACCTGAGCCCCACACTGGGGGCAGGGAAACCAGTGTGCCCTGGAGGTGGGGCCCCACCAGTCCTGGGTCTCCCGGCTCCCAGTCCCCGCCCGTCATGCTGCATGCTGCATGCTGCCACCCGCTTACCTCCTCCTCCACCCACGCCCTGGGGGCTTTGTGTTTAATCCTGGAAGTCACAATATAGGAGGGTCAAAAAATAAAATTCTGTTAATGCAAATGAAAAGAACCTGAACACATGTCAAGAAGAGACATTATCCCTCCCACAATGTCTCCTGGCCAAATAACATACTTGAAACTTT